>JAOQGH010000001.1:146767368-146803397 GCA_025769975.1 Gallinago jamesoni
TATTTTAAAATTTATGAACCACTCTAATACTATAGAAATGGGAGCCTATAATTACTTCAGTTCATGATGTGCGGAGCACCTTCTGCCAAACTGATGCAGGTTTCCTGATTTTGACTGTAAACTTCAAGGTCCTCTGGAAAAAGTTAAAAAAAAAAGCCAAGTAAATGGTAAAAAAGAACAACAAATTCAACTGGAAATGGAATGGAACAGACCAGATTCTGCAAGAGGCTGTATATTTTTTATCTGGTGCTGAGCGTTCTTGACTCCTACTAAAGCCATTGAGTTCCTAATGAGCTTACACCCTAGTTTAAATACTTCACTATGGAAGTGTTCATCACTGTATAATCTCATTCTTGTAATGACTGTCAATACAGCCATTATGCTAATGAGACAGTTAGAAATGAAGGAAGATAAAAGGAAAAATGATAACTAAAAATCCAAAGCATTTTCAATGATTTTAGTTTTAGTTTAATTATGTTCTTTCAAAGAATTATGACTGGATTAGGAGGAAAGGAGGGTAAATATTGTAGATTAAAGAAAAAAAATGCTTTAGTACTTCTCGTGTAGATTTAGGGGCCATTCAATATTCTCATTTACGTCTTAACACTGAACTTAAATAGGGCTTCATCCTGAAAGACCTCCCTGCAGGACATTTTTGGACTTCAGAGTACTTTGGCATGCAAGGTGCCACTATGATAGTTAATGGTGAAAATAAAATACTAGGGTTAAGTGAATCCTGAAGAGTTGGACTCGCAGAATAACACAAGAAACAGAAAAAAATAGAGAAATAGAGTTCAACCATTTGCTTGAAAGATAAAATTAAACACTGAAGCAGATTAAAATAGTAAAGTATGATTCAACATAGCCAAAAGTGTAAAAAATTAAACGTGTACACTAGTTTCTATAGTTAAATACTTTAGAGGCGATCCTTATGAATCCTCTGGAGGCTAAAAAAGCACAAAGACCAACCTTGAGACTAGCTTAATAGAACAACTGGAGGGGGGTGGTTTGTGCCACAAGGATTGCAGAAAAGATTATAGCGACTTCAGAGTGATCTTGCATTAGAGATGCTTTGTTATCAGGAATGTTGTCATCTAGCATGATTTGGAATAACAGATGTTGTTTCACTTCCTGAGATAGCCTGCAGCACTTAGAGGAAAGCGAGGTAGTGCAGAGGAAGTTTGAAGCCCACTTTGATCTCATTCTGAAAACCTATTCTAGAGGTCAAGTCTGACTTTGGAAGGTCTTTTTCTATAAAACAAAACTTTTACCCTAAAGAAAGACTACCAATGTACACCTCCAGAACCTGATTCTTGTTTTTTAACATGCCTTCCAGCAACTTTGCAAGACTCAGAACTGTATGTTGAATTCTAACATGAATTTTTGTTAGTGACAGCTTTCCAGGTGGTGATGACTAGTCCTGAGTCATATTCCCATGATGTTTTTCATTCCATGACTTCAACCATTTCCAGCATCCTATCCTATCACATTCAGAAAAGTTGGAAAGCTTTTGAATACCTCTCAAGAGTAATTCTTTGTCATGATGACTACACAGAACCATACAAGTAAAATGATAGAAATAAATAGAACTTACCAACTGCATGAAAATTGATGAAATAAACAGAGGTTGCAAAAAGGAGGACCTTTAAAAATGTGCCATTAAACCAGTCTAGGTCTAGTCAAATGCAAAGTCGGGGTGGTTGTCACATTACAGAACTCCCCAGTGAAACAGTTTGGGTTTCTCTCTCATGCATCCATATCCTGCATAAGGCAAAGGTGGCACAAGGGACAGTGATAGACTTGGTGTCACCTACAGGAAAATGAAAAAACTGGAGGCAGAAAAGAAATGCCTAAATACGAATCAAGAAAAATATCTGAAAAGGACATATACTTGACCTGCTTTTTTTTTCCTTCTTTGTTTAACAAAGGTATGTACACCAGACTACCAAAAAATGAATTTTTTTTTTCTTTTTAGCTGCTGTTTTATCAATAATGTTGCCCAAAACACTAGAAAAGTTATGTTAAAGAGAGCAAGACAAAATCAAGGTGCTTTGTTATCAACGGAAAGTAAGTACTAGAAGATGCAGGCTATGTTATCATTGGGCATTTCATTAAGATCTGGTTGTTTTTCATAAACAGATCTAGGTTCATGACGATATGCAGAATATATGTCAGTAGTATTACACAAGTTGCAAAGGGGAAAACCCATAGATCTTGTGAGTCTCACCAGCATGAGAATTAGCATTGCTCATAAGAGAAAGGGGATTGCTTTCCTTGTTAGCAAGAAAATAGTCTGATTTTCATGCCTGTGTGAGATAGTACAGGAAATAATGAGCCTAAATTGCAGAAAGAAACTGAGGAAAAAAAGAACCAGAAATTTTGTCAGAATAAATACATTGAACTGTTATCCTTAGGTGGACTGTAGAATCTCCACCACTGGAAGTCTTAAAAAAATGGTTAGATAAGCATCATCAAAACATTATGCAGACTTTGAGCGTAACTGTAGCAGAAGCAGAATTCCTAGAGAATGATACAGTCTCTTTAGAGCTTAGATTAACCTTGGATGTTTTAAACTAGCGGTGATCTTAGGTGGGAAAAATATTTTTAAACATGCATTGTTAGTTTAATTACATGTTTCAAGTAACAGAATACCATTACTGTAAAAGGACATTTAAAAATAATAGCTCAAACAAGAAAAAACTCACCACAACAGCTGTTGGAAAAGCTCTAGCTCTAGCTTTCCACTTTGGAAAGCTCTAGCTTCATGTATCTACACTTTTATTTCTTCCAGTAGACAGAAATGAGAACTAAACAAGCCCTGAGCAAGATTTGAACAAGTTTTAATCAAAATTTAATTTCCTACATTTAGAGTGGGAAAGACATCAAGGACCAGTGGGGGACAAACATGTGAAATAGGGTGCCTAACAAGGGAAAGAGATCAGATTTAATGACAGAATATTTCTGTGCAAGCAAGAGAAAGCCTAACAATGCTGGCAAACTAAAACAGCTAACAGAAACAAAATAAGATTGCTCTGATTTGGGCACCAAGCAGAGAGAAGTAAAAGTCTATCTTTTCATGCCAAAGAAATTAATTTAATCCAAGTCACAGAACAGTTTTTAACCTTTTTTTGCAGAAACAAATTCTTCAGCTTGGAAATGCCAGTGCAGACTGAACAAATGTGTCTCCTGATGTTACACAGTCTTCAGCCCCCTCTAGTCCACCCCCACAATCCTTCATTTGGGAGAAGTTTGAGGCAACCCCTCCTACTGCCCTTTCTCTTCCAATCAGCAAGAAACAGATTCCCAGCTAGGTATTAAGCAGCTTTGAGATACTGACTTCATTTTGTTTGTTTGTTGTTGTGGGTTTTATTTTTTTTACAGTGAGAATACATTTGCTTTCAGTAAAGAAATTCCCTTCCCTAACCACCTCCAGTTTTCTTTAAGCGAGGCCATTTGTTTTCAGCAGTGCTGAATTTTCTTCCCTCTTGCAAACACGTTCAGTTTTTTGCAGCTAGAGCACAAACAGCAAATGCTCACCAGAACCACTCATGTCTACTTTTTCCCTCCTTCCCCCATACCCTCAGCCCGACTCCTTCAACAAGCCCAGCAGCAGCAACCATATGTTATACATTAAAGACAGTCAGAGAGGTTAATATTCATTTGTGTGCTGCCTACATTGACAGATATACAGAAATTGCAGATTCAGAAAAATGATGTTTATTCTCCTTAGCTTGAAATTTTCTGAATTTTTCAACAGATAATAACTCTTTGAGAAGTTGCATAGCTGAATTTATGAAACAATTTTTTCCTCATGCCTTCCGACAATTATTGCTGTGTATAACTGTGGGAAAGCATCTGCCTTTTCCTCCAAAAGGAAATATTTTTCTTTCTTTTCTATACATACATTCTCATGTATAACCAAAATTGCCATAACATCAGTAACCAGTTCTGAACAAGAAGCACTCTTCTAGCAACAAATAATGAGCAGTGCCCCTATTGTCTCAGCAAGATGCAAGAGACCTCCTGACAAAAATACATAACCTTTATTTTGTGTTTTGAATGTTATGTTCCTGTGGTGCTCTATAACCTTTGGCTTACATAAAGACTGTATCCGTGCTCTTTATGCAAAAGTTTTCTTTGTATTTTTAAAATTGGCAGCAGTGGAAGTTTTTGCTTTTGCAAGATTTGGTTTAAGGAATACAATAACTAGTTCTCAGAATGTAGCAAGATAGGAGAAACAAGTATGTATATATACAGGTACTCAAAAGTCATCTGCATTGTTCAAATTCTTCTATACAAGTCCAATGAGAGTTTTATTGCTCTCTTTAATGAAATCGATGTTACTCATTTTGCAGTTCTTCTTCTGACTATTTGATGTCTGAAAACATCCATCCACAGCTGAGTGAATATTGAGCAGAAAAAAAACAATGAAGATGAGATGTTGAATGTCTTCTCTGTAGTACAGACTATATCTGAACAGGTCTTTGTGCTCAGACTATTCAATATTGCCTTTTTTTTTTTTTTAATCAACAATGGAAAATTGTTGCTTCTTTGTATAACTTTCATATTTGGTTTTGAATGAGCCAGGAGATGACCAGTTGTGCAAACATCAGTATAAATGAAAGCATCACTTGTCTCCAAGTAGTCTAATTTCTCCCTGTCTATTGTGACTGGTACAATACGCTGTCAGTAAATAATAGAAAAAGCAGAAGTCTGGAGGTCAATTTATTCTGAAAAATCTGTCTGTATTTCATTGCAAATTATCTTTTTATTATATAAATGCTAAAAATTTCTGTGAATTCACTAAATCCAAGATAGTGGATTTAATGACAACTAGTGGCAGCAAGTTCCACTGTTTGGTTGTGTTAAAATTAATGAGTTTTTTACTGAAACATTTTGTTTTTAATTCCAGTGTGTTTCCTCCTTTCTTTCTCAAGATGATAAGCCAAGTGAAGCCTGATTATCTGAACTGGTTTTGCTTTTATGTAATAGCTTATGTTCATCTCCTTTGAAATAATCATCCATCTTCTTAAAAGCCTTCTGCCTACACTACCACTATACTACAATTTTCCATAAAATTTTGCAGGATATTACTCTGGTATTCCACACCCCCAGGTCCCAAATCTCCTCATTCAGCTAGTTTGTTTTATATACAGTCTATCATCTGCTGAACACAAAAAGCCAGGCTGGGGATACCAAGTGGGGGATGTGCCTATTTATACAGGGGACAGACTAGTCCAAATTTCTTAAATTCTTCATAAGTTCTGAGAATTAGATCAAGCTTGACATGGAAAACTATGTCAACATTTATTACATGGACTTTTAAAGTTCTTTTGAAAGTTAAATACTAACAGGCAAATTCTTCACCAAGTAGGTTATATTAGAAGTTCAGGACAGAACAGATGATTTGGGGGTGGGGACACTACAGTCCAAACACTGGTTCCCACCATTACTTTAAAAATAGTTCTTCCTAAGACTTTGCAACCATTCTCTGATTTCCTCTTACTGTAAGCTAAACTGTTCTCTTATGAAAGAAATTGCATTTAAAAGAAGAGAAATTTATTGTCTGAGCAATATGCCTTCCACTAACCTCTCAAATAAAGCCTTCAGGAGGAGTCTGAAGCTCCTAATGACTTCACTGGCTAATGTTTATGTTTCTCTGCAGAAAAAAACCCTTGTTAAAACACCAAGTAAATTAAATTGCAGGCCACACAAGCTTTTAAGGGGTGTTAAAGATGAGAGCATAGCTATGCTAACTCACTTTGAAGAAACTAATTTATTTCATTTCACTCGGAACTGTGACCATCAGTGACTATATACCATGACATATATGCTGATTTAAAATTGTCAAAGTTGAGTGTGAAGTTATGTCAAGATTACAAAAGTTTATATGAACAAAGCATTCTGGGGGGGAGCAAAACTGGAATTTTCTACTGCACTTTTAAGGTCCTTCATGACTCCAACTTCAGTAAACTTTTCAAATCCTTTAGAAGGTACAATTTCTCTGTTGTTATCATGATGTGATATATTAAAATTTAATTGAGTCATAATTTCCCAATTAGCCTTCTTGCAAAACAACATATTTTTGTATTAAAGTTTTTGGTTCTTTATCAGATGTATTTTTAGCTAATCAGGAAAACCATTAACTATAAATGAGGAATGGATGTCCCTTGATTGTGTATGCGTTTAGGCTCCAGCATTGTCTATAATGTTGTATGCAGTGTCAAAATCATAAAATGATACCTTCAAAGATGGTCAAGAAACTCCAGAGGTTGGTAGTCCTTGGGGAAGTACAGGCAAGTAACTTCTGAGAAGTACATGATGGTGAGGACTGAAAAGAATGTTTTTCAGGAAGAAATGGGAAACAGTTCTAAGGCAGTTTACTAGATCTCTTTGTAGTGATTTCACCAGCTCTCCTTTTCTTGGAGGTAAAGGGAGCCTGGAACATTTGAGCAAGGATGTTGATATGCTTCCAAGTCTGTTTATATGCGTCCTGAGCAGCTAAATAACCAGCTCCTGCATTAGGATCTAGGAAAAACAGCATCTTAGCATAACACTTCAATTTCTGTATGGAGCCAGGCTATATTGGACCTCCCAGAAAAAGTGTTTGTGATTGATTACTTTCTTTTTAAAAAGATTGCAGTACACCTTTTTCTTAGTCTTTTACTCTAAGGGGCTAAAGCACTTGCTTAGTCCTCAGAAATATTTTAATCTTTATTCTGCAAGTATCAAATCAATGTCACTTTCTGAGGTATGACAGTCTCAGTGGTGTGGGGAGTCGGAATCTTCCTTGCTGAAGCTGGGACATCGTCCGGCCCTTATTGCAATATTTCTGGGACTATAAAGACACAGGTCAAAAGGTAGCTTAACTGTAACTTTATAGGAGGGAGATAAATAGTGTCTGCACCCGGAGTAATTTTGTATGAATCAAATGTTTGGTAGAAAACAAATATCAACACTAGTGAAGTGTTGAAATCTCCTTGAATGGTTTATCCATGAAGTTCTTACATAAGGAGTTTCCAACTACCATCAGTGAAGGTCAGCTAAGCCTTACTTACCTCTTTGCAAGAATGGTCTTTTAGTCATCTGCCATCAGTATTTGTCTCCAGATCTTGGGCATCTGTGTGCAGCCTTTAATAACCTGCTCAAAACTCAAATACGAGTGGCATTATAGATGCTGTCCGTAGCATTTACTGTTGGATTGGCACCTTCCCACTCTTCCTGAAGCAACCTGAAGTAGTATTTCTGAGACACTTAACTATCTCTGTATATCTTGTAGAGATTACAGGTATTTAAATTTGGGCTTTGAAAGCAGGGTCCTGAAAGGCAGTTTTCACAGCAACTTCATCCTTTGATAACTCTGATTCTCATCTCTCGTCAACCTAGTCTGGCAGAGCAGGGACTTTAATACAGATTTCATTTGTTCTAATGAATGAAGCTCTTGATCTCTACTTCATTTGGGGTATCCGTCAAGAGATGACTTCCTTGCTGAACACAGGGCATAGGTAACTGTAGTTACAGATTTACTTTGGAGATCAGTTATTTATTTCCTTTCTGTGTATTATCTGATTCTGTGCTATGCAAAGAGTATCTCTTGCTGAGAGACTTTTTAACAAAATTTAGTAATTTATGCCAAGAATTACATTAGTACTGATAGAGTAACAACATTTTCTACTCCTTCAAAAAGATATTAAAAAAAAAAGCAGGGTAACAGAGGTGGTTGCAATGATGTTTCGTCATTTACCTTGCTGTAGTATCTACTTCCAAATGACTAAAAATTGCACAGATACTCCAAAACCAAGAAACATCTTAGATTAAATCACCTTGTGAAATTATGTTGGTGTCATTGTTGTGGTAGTCCAGCTAACCCAGAATAATATTTCTTATGAATAGGATCACTTGTGATAGGCCCCTTGGAAATATGCACAGTAGAAAAAAAAAAAATCTTTGGCAACTGTGAAAGCACATTTCTGGAATTTGGCATAATCTAGTTAGACTGTAGTTATCTCTTTCTTGAATAAAGGCTGGTACTATTCATTTGATGTTGAGACGAATCACAAACCCTGCTGAGAACTTTAATAAGATACCTAACAAGGGAAATTCTCCACATTAGGCAGTCTGGCTAGCTGACAGTCACTGCTGTGCTATTTCAAGATGCAGTAATATGCCCCAAGTTAATATAATGGACTCTAGAATGCTTCAATGAATTTCAGTTTTGTATAGTCTTCACTGAGATATTATATACGTACACATATATGCGCATAAACACACACACATATATGTCCGAACTCCACAGAACAAAATAGGACAGATGGATGAAGTTTTAACACCATGTGAAATGGTTTACTGTGGTACTAGTCCTTCCACTCCAACCTATAGTATATAAGATCCAAAGGCTTGTGTTTCAGAGACAGAAGTCTGACGTTTAAATGCTGCTGTTGTATGCTAAGAATTTAACTGAAAATATAACTTGAAGTTAATTTCTTGAGGACTCAAACTCAATCAACTTGAAAATTAACGAAGAAAGAAAAAGGAAATGACTTTAATTTGAACTTTTTATACTCTTTCCCATTATTTAAATATAAATTAAGGCTTCAACTGTAACTGAAAAAAAAAAAAAGGAAAATGCCATATCAATGGCATTTTTCAGGTTATTTTCAATGAAATTTGTAGTTTCAATAAGACTGTAAGTATGGACAAGCAATTTCTTTTGAATGACTAGAAATTATTAACTGAAGCATTTCCAACAAAGCCTATTGACATCAAAGGTGGCTTTTGTTTTATGAACATATATTTGTTACAAAGTTAGATGGGGAGGGTTGAACTAATTCCTTCAATTCAGTTTAAGAAAGAAATCTGAGAGAGACTGGAAGGATTATGATATATGGAACATTTCTGCTTGAAGGGATCTTTATAGGAAGGACTGTTAATGAAAAAAAGTACAGGAGAAGATGGGCTTTATCCTCAAAAAAATATTTTTATTCTTAATATCCAGCTTAGGCATGCATGAAACTGGAATATATTGTTTAATGTAAGGGAGGTGATAAAGTCAGCTATTTAAATAAAAATCTCACCTGTTTTCTCTGTACTAATCCCTTTCTCAGAAGTCATGCATCAGATCTTTGTCTGGCTGGGTGATTCATATTTCTCCCTGCCCACCTAGATTTGACCCACAGATCTTTGTTGCAGCCTCCACACTTGTCAAGTCTTCTCCTAGGATTTACTTGTGGTAGTTTGCCAGCAAACCTCTGCATGGTTTTCTTTACTGGATGTCTGTAAAGACAACTTAGGCATGCTTGACTTTGTCTTGAGTTTTATAAAGTACTTTCTGGAATTACCTTTCTATAATGCTGTTGCTGACTCGAAGCAGGCCCTGACAAATTTCCTCTTGCATGCGGGATATTGTTTAAAAAACTGAAGTCTGTATCCGCTTTCTTGGATTCTTATAATCTTACCTTTTAAATTAGTTCTTGTTCTTTAAAATAAAATGCTGCTGGACATGGTTACATTTTTTTCTATCTTTAATATAAATAAGGGAAGTAGTTATAAATAGTTGATGAGAATCTCTGCACGCATAGTGGTTTTTAATTGCTGAGAAGTTTCTACTACATTCAGCTTGCAGCTGGCTGTATTGTTATTGTGTTGGTCACATTGTAGTTGGCTAACTTATTTATTGCCTTCCCAGCTATATTTTGGGCTTTGGACTACGCTTTCATAAGCCCAGATGGATTTCAGCCTAAATAATACGTTGAAATCTATAACCTAAATATAAAATATAGATTTAACTCACTAAAAATGTTGTTCCAACTCCAATGTTGATGGCTACATTTATTTTGTGATCTTCCTGTAAATAGGTAAAATTATGTACATTGTTTTTTGGCAAATTATGTTGTAATCCTTAAATATGATTTTGTATGTAAAATGTTGGAGCACGTTAATAATTTCTGCTTTAAGACAGGAATTTGGGCTGAACAAGGGAGTGGGGGAAAAACAAAGGGTATTATTATGCCATGAAGGACAGTCAGGCATCAGTGTAATTTGGCTATGAAAACGGCAGATAATCTTAAGATTTACTAACTGCAATATTTCTTCAAAAAGAGGAAAGAGTAGTGCCACTGGAATATTAATGCGAAAACACATCCAAGAAGTAAGCACCGACAGGGGAAAACATTCCTTAATGGTTGACATTTATAAGAGCAAAAGGGAATATGAATTGGTAAGGAATCCTCACTCAGGTGTGGATTTTCAAATTTCCAGTCACATTTAGAAGTTTCTGGACAAAAGTTCCAAAAGGAATGGCAAAATCAAGAATTTAACTTAGTTTTGAATGGTCTTCCATCAGTTCATTGAATGGGTCATATGATTATGCGTCATTTATTTTGCTCTGCTAAGAAATGTGGTGGCATTTTTATGGCTGACCAAGGAAATCAGAAATGTGAAACAGTTTTCTGGTTCGGCTGTGAAGAAATGTAAGCTGTGCAGTTAGGTTAAAAGTTGTGTACGGTTCATGTAAGTGTGCATTAGTAGCAAGTAATAACGTTTTAACATGATTAAAAGCATGATGATTATATATTGAGACTGGGTTTTGATTGGTATTTCCTACTGATTTCAGTGAATCCACATCAGTTTTCAGTAGCTGAAAGTTGTGTACTTACACACTTACTTTTCAGGAGCTGCTTCCAAGAACTAAAATTTCTCCAAGGTTTCAATATCAAAATATAAGACATATATGGGAGAATCATTGACTTAAAGTGACATAAATTAGTCACACACATTTTAAACACAGAAGTGAATTAATCCTCAAAAATACAAATAATTAGTTTCATTGAAATTCAAATTATTAAAGATGATTACTAATTTGCCTTTATCTGAGAGAAATTATTTGGTCATCAGTGTCTGTTTGTTTCTTCCTTCTTCTGTACAAATTCGCATTCCTTCACATAGACAGCTGAGGTTTGTTATTTCCTCTTCCTTTACCACACTCCTCAGTTCTCAACAGTTTGGAGAACTGCTCTCTTTACCTTCTTTCTGCTATGTCCATTCCATATTGAAGCATTGTTCTCTTTTTCTTGTGTTCAGAACCAGAAAAACAACTCAAAGGAAATAATAAGAAAATTGATCCTTCCTGAGTATTTTTCCTGACAAAGACAATAAATGTTCAACTATGGAAAATAAGAAAATTCTTCCTAGCACCATATCATCACATATTCATCATTGTTACATTGGAATGAAATAAATTTTTACTTGCCAGCTCAATATTTCCTCAAATATAAATCTCTTTCTCTTTGGAAAGTCAAAAACCTTCCCTCTTTTTTGTGCAACTCTTCCTTTAAAATATTAGGGTTTGCATTGTTAAGCATTATGTAGATTGGTCAGATTCTGAAAACATAAGGATGTAGAAAAACAAATAAAACGAACTATCAACCATGTGAGTTTTAGTACAAAGATTTTCATCACAAACAACAGGTATTAACAATCATCAAAGCTTGAATACTTTGCTTCACATTATGTGAATGCCTATCCATAGATTCACTTTTGACCACTAGAAACTGGGATGAATTATAAGGCACCCAAAACCCCTCCCAAGTGTTAGAGAAGGACAGGGTGTTCTGCAGCTCCATACCAGAAAGGCATAACATAGCAAATGAACCAGGTGTGACAGTTGATATTCCCCCTATGAGACCTAACCAACACATCTGCAACACTTGAAACTTACACTTGAAAATAAACAAAATGTGAAGTTGATGAGAATTTAATGAAAACAATATCTAACTTCAATTAGTTACAGTGGAAGCTCAGTAATTTTCACTTGGCTATCTCCCAGAATCTGTAATTTTAAAGGAAATGGTGTTTCTCCCTTCTTCTCAACAAAGACCAAGAAACAGAGAGCCATAGGAACACTGTAACAGTAACAAATTATTACCCTCCTAAAATATATGGTATTATAGTACAGAATATGTACACGCATGTTGCTGCATCATCACAAAAGATAGCTGCTGATACATTGGTCATATACTTTGTTATAACTTATTGGATTCAGGAGTTTTATTTCTAAGACACCTAAACTGGGACCCATTTCTTGAAGCAGAAATGTACAAATCATTTTGTTCTGGTGGTTCACATTGTTAGGTTGAACTAGGTATGAGGCTCCTTTGACAGTGCCGATAATTGAATCTAGTTCTTTAGTGGTCTGTTATGCTTGCAGGACTGAGATGTTTAATACATGCTTCCTAGGTCTTCTTTTTTAGTTTTGGGAGCTCCAACTGTACTGAAAGCAGCTCATAGCTGATTTTTACTTTTGGTGCACTAGAACTGGATTAATCTTTTAAATCATTTATATCAGTTTACTTAATGTGTCTGACTGAGTGCACATAAAAGCAAGAAACACTTTGTACAAATGAGAAGCAGTGCCCAGACCTAAAATAACTCCTAGCTATTTTTTTTTTTTCTAGAAATGTGGGATCTAACCGAAACTGTAGTCTAGTTTACACAGCAGGACTAAGCAGGTACCAAACAGGATGTTCATTCTGATGAAAAGTTCATTCAAGCATTCAAGTCGCTTTTCATTGAGAACCTAGTGCCTAGGTATAAGCTAGATGTAATTTCAAATACACATTAGTTAATTTTTATTATTTTAAAAAACAATACTGATGTCTTTAAAATACACCCAGTGGAGCATACTTCTACTGTAAGAAGTATACTTTTATTATTCACTGGTACTTTAAAAAATAAAACTAGAAATATCTTGTAGGGCAGTAAAAGTTCTTTCCAAATTAAGATATTTCACTAGCAATGACAGAGAGAATCCAAGATAGATTTGCCTAATCATTGATCTTCTTTTGAAAATCAAATCAACAGCTCTGGATGAATCACTTAGCTTAATCGTCACAAAGGATTTCATTTTTTTCTGTATTTTAAAAAGGCTACTGTCTTCAGTTTTATGAAATTAGTTGTTCACTTAGGGTAACATTCTGGACTAATCTATGGCTTTTATATCTTTTTTACAAAAATTAGTCTACAATGTGCAGGAGGTTGATAGCTGGTGTAAGTTACACAGCACTTTTTTTCTTTCTTTTTTTTTCCTCTTTCATGTAGATTCAAGAATACTTTCATTGTACTGTCTGCATAACTGAAGACATCCATGCCTACTTAGAAGTTGTAAACCATATTCAGTGCTTAATCATATTTTTATGGGCATTCCACAATGGCCTTTTCTCAAAATCAGGACAATCAACCACTTGGAGGCCCACAACCATCCTAGAAAAACAACATTATGTAATTAAAGTTACAATCTTTATATTTATTTAGTAGTGTCCAACCCTAAAAAGACTTCTTAGAGTTGAAAGTCTTTACTGAAAGTAAGTCTCCCATTAATTTCAAGTATATGAAATGGTAAAATGTATTATAGAGGAGAGCATGGATATATATCTATCAGGATATTTTTTGTCCCCGTCTTTAATATTTATCCTACGTTTTGTGATGTGTGGCTACATCTCCTGACAGTTTTACAGAGCTGCAAGGGTTAGCATTCTAAAAAATTTCTGCTTTGAGCTGGTCTTCAACAGAAAAGGAGACATCAGTCTCCTACACAGGTTCCTTCTGAGAATGTCATCTACATTCCTTCTAGCAGATGCCTCATATTGTGGATGTTTTCTCATTCTTCATTAGCAAATAAAACAGGATAGATAATCATGGAATCATGGATGACTGCCAAGTTTTATATTATTTTTATTGTGGCAAAGTAAGCCATACTTTTATACTTTCTGATAAAACGGAAAACTTTTGTATTTTGTTTTGAAGACAAATGTAACATCTTACTTAGTGTAATCTCAGCTGACTAACAGATTCTTTGGTAAACATTTTTAGAAGTTTGTAGTTATATCTAAATTTTGGAATTGCCCTGATGTTCACCATACTTCAAATCTGCATTCTTCTGTAAAGCAATCTTCCATTTTGCTGTAAGCCATCAAAGATCTCAACTAAGGAGACTCCAGTACTCTTGATATTGGAAAATTATATTCTAAGGGGAAAAATGCCTTTTATTTAGTACAGTATGCTGTAAAAGAGTAATATACTTTCATGTTTCTGCCTCCTAGGACAGATTAGGTTCTGCTGCTGAATAAGTATATACTAAAAAAATAGTCCTTCTGGTGCAGCAGTTGCTGTTAAGCAAGGGTAGAATTCTTTGCTGAGAAGTGAAGCGTGAATATACTCCAAGGTGTTTAGTAGTTATTTCAGTTTGCATGGCTTCTTAATTAGAGGTGTTTGAATACCTTAAGAGCTCCCCATGCATTCATCTTTGGGACATAACATACAGGAAGCTTACTAGGCGGTTTTATAAGCTGATGCAATACCATCAAAGACATTTTTCTTTTTCAGTTGATTGAAGATAAAGAAAAGGTTCTTTGGTTTGTTGCCTCAGTTTCTTTAGTGTGAAGGACCTGATTATATTTTCAAGACCCATGTAAATCTGTGTTCTTTAAGTGGTTAGCTTGATTTACACTAACTGAAAATTTAGTTTATGGTTTTCTTTAAGTACTTTTACCTTAAATATTTTTGTTTGCCTTAACACTTTGGTTTACCTAAGGCTTATCTCAAATAATTTTCATTTTATTAATAAAGTTGTATTATTTAAAAGGACTTTGAATATTTGTTGCTTTTCTTGTGTTTACTTATCTTGTGCTGTGTGGGTACTTGTTTGTGTTTTCATCTCTTTTCTAGTTTGGTATCACTGTTTATTTTTGTATCCTCTGTTCCTTTCAATTTACCCTATTGTCAAGTATCTTTTACTGTCAGCTTGAAAGTAAATGTCACAGTTTTGTTCAGAGGGTGGGCTAAAACCAAAACACAGAATTGGAGTCCTTCCTCCCTGTCCTACTGACATTTTTTACTCTAAACATGAACTTTACAACGTAGGTTTATTTTTAAAATAGGAATTTAACCATTAAATCCAAACTTTCTGCAGCATAGAAATTTTCTTACACAAACATTGTTACTGTAGCATTGTCTGAAGTTAGCATTAGTGTTTCTCATGGGATGACTTCTTGACAGTTTTTTTTCCTTATAAACAATGTGTTTTTTTTTCAAGCTGGAGTTTCATTTACACCATTTAAAAATTTCTCAATATATTATAACAAAGTGTTCATTAAAAAGTACACTTTTCAGAACTGTTAATTAAAAGGGCATGCTGGGATAAATAAACCCATATGCTGTTGATTAACCACCTTTTAGGGGTCAACAGTTGGGATGTCCTGCTGTGCTTATGTTAATTGTTGTCCAAAATTTTACCAGGAACTGTTTTGTCCATATGGCACTTGCTGAAAATGTAAGGTCTATAGAGAGAATGAACAAAACCCAAAGAAAAAAAGGTATCTCAGACTGTGCTGTATGTGTGGCAACTTCATGGTGGTACTTAACCTACTCTATTACATAAAATATAGAAAAAAAAAAAAAGTGATAGAGTTTATGTGGGTGTATGTGTTCATTCATCATTATTATGTCTATGAATAACTGCCACTATTTATAGACAGTGTCTACCTGCATGTAAGGAAATATAAATTTTGTAAGAAATAATTTTCCTAAATAAGGAAAAATAAATAGGATGCCAATATGTTTTAAAACCCAAAATTACATGGCAAAGAACTGTTACTGTTGACTCTGGGTGTGTTGTTTTTTGCCTGAACAGAAATCAGTTTCCCTTGTAAAACCCAATATATACTGACATTTCTTTTTGTTAGTTAATTATCCCCTGAAGACATCTGTCTCCATGGAAGGTGAATCACAGAAATGTCTATAAGAGCGGAAGATTTGCCCTTTGATTGTCCTATTTGAAGTCTGAAAACACACTCACCTTTACTGAAAACTCTTTCTATTTGTTTGGATTCTTTTTAAATTGTAGGTATACAAATTTTTCACTTCTATCTTTCACAATGTAAAGGATTTATGAAATTATTTACAGATGAGTTTAAAAAAAAAAGTCAAATCTCTGACTGTAATATTTTAGGCAGAGATTTAAATTAGACCAAATGTTTTGCCCAAGACTGTTAAGATTCAGTATCTCTTTCACCACACTTCTGCTGAAAGGAAAAACTGCTGGCCAAGTTTGAGCTTCAAACAGTGATATCATCATCTGTCAGAAGCTGGAGAACAAAACAACAACAAAAAAGTGTGTATTAATAATGTCTTTTGCTTAGAATGTCTTCCTTCTCTTTTTTAAGAGGGAAAATCAATCACTATTGAGAAAGCCTCAAACTTTCAAACAAAGTAACTTTAGTTTCAAATAAAAACACAAAAAGGGTATAATTGAGATGTGGATTAGTTTAGTTTAGCTTGACAGTTCACAAGGAGATGGTGAGTGACATACCTACATGCCTGGATGACAGTATTTCCAAACATGGGTGGAGAACACCATTTTCTTCAATGTGACATTGGCTGCCTGACAGTTTCTATGTGGTGAGCAGTTTAATGCTGGTTCCTGTTGAAGATCTGTCTCTGCGTACACCTGCAGTGTCTGGTCCACCAAAGAATGAGAAAATCCTGTAACGAAGCTCCTTTAGTCAAGCAGGACAAATTAGCAATCCTTGTGTTTCACAGACAACCAAAATTATGCTAACCATAGGGCTCCCTCCACTACACTGTGGGTGTGAGTGTGACTTGAGCTCAAGAAGAGCTGGAGAAGGTGATGGGCTGGATGATGACAACATGAAGCGCTTGGTTAGGCTGAATGTTCTGTGATACCACAGTCCTATAGAAGAAAGCCAATTTGCTCCTGGTGCAGGTCATGTTCATATTTCATATTGTCTGACAAAGCAGCTTTATCTGAGAAGAGAAGGTAATTAGTTTTTTGTTCTACATGTCTGTTCACAACCTGCTTTGGCTCTTTATTGGTCATAGAAACTACTCCAGGAACCCCAAATCTGACTGCTTCCTTAGACATCTCTCCTTTCCCATTAATTTAGTTCCCATTTTTGTTTTATATGCCTGTGATCTTACTTAAGGAGTATTTTTAGCTAACAAAATAGCTCTTTGATTCAACTTTTCTCTATGAAGAGCAATTACAAACCACAGACAAGTCATTGAGGATGAAATGTCTCTGAAGCCATTCAACCTTGAACCAGTATCAGCAATGGTACAGTAAAACTATGGAAATAAAGATGAAAATGTATTTCTTTCTCACTTGCTTGCTTCTCTATCCTTCAAAAGACTTCTGTCTTTTGCCTAGCTCCCAGTTCCGTGGCTGTATGTCTAGTTTCTTACCCTCTAATGATGTCTCTCCATGTATTTTTCCTGGTTATTTTCAGGGAGGAACCAGGGCAGAGCTTGCTCCGCTACACCATGCAGGGTCAAGGATGGGGTAATAAGAGGTTCCTTGGACAGAGAAGGTGAAAAATGAGTCAGGTCCAAGGTCAGCCTGGGGAGTCCAGTGAGAAAGTCAGGATTGGCAAGGGCAATCCAGCCGGGATTGGCTGGAGACCGGCACTTGTACAGGCAGGCGCTGGCTGCTCAGGATGGATTGAAATTGGATCCCAAGACATGGACAGAGTGGAGGGAGAGACTGGGAGAGGCTGGGCAGGGACAGGTATGCACCTTAGTGCTCTCAGGGCCATGACAGGTTGTAACCATACCTTGTGACTTACGTTGTTCACTAGATACCATTTTAATTGTCTCCAATTTCATTTTTCACCCAGCACAAGTAATCATAAAAGTCTCCCCCCACCCTTAATTTACCTCAAATATTTCATTCTGTAGTGTTTTCCCCTCAATATAGAGCTACGCTTCCTCTTTGCCTATTAACTGAGGATAACTAAGCAAGTCATCCTGCTAGAACTGCCAGTTTCAGAAGGATAAGAAAACAATTTAGGTGAAAGGAAAAGAGAAAATTGGAAATTAGTCATCTTTGGAGAGTAATAGAGAAAAGGTTGTTTAATTCATATTTCCACTGAGTTGTTTTGTTTGTTTGTTTGTTTTATGTTGGTTGGTTGGGTTTTGGGTTTGTTTCTGAGATATCTCTTAGATATCAAGCATATTTTCTAACAGTCAGTACTCCAAATTATCCTTCAGATTTTCTGGAAGTAACCTCATCAGATGCTGCCCATATGTCAGTACCACCTCAAGCTTCTTGAAAAACTCCAGGACAGACATTTTACAGAATACCCAATAAGTTTGTCCTGTTCTCGGCAATGGCTGATGATTGTTGAAAGTATGTTTCTGTCATTTCTGGTATACTGTCAGAGTCACACTGTGTTCTATTGCTGGATTTTCTGAGCTACACTAGGTTTATTGTGCCCTTGGATTATTGGCAAACAATAACTTTAAGTAGCACAGGACAGATTTGTAGCAATAAAATTGTAGTTGTGTATCTTACAATAGCAACTACACATCTATGTAAAACAGTTCCTGCAAATCTGTCATTGGGCATTAAGTAATTCAGACTATAAGAAGAAATTCAAAAAAATTTGAAAGGAACTTGGCACTTTTTGAAATTTTTTAATTTATGTGCAGTGGCTATGATTAAGTTATGGCCAAGAAATTCCCTCAAAAACCCCTCCAAAATATAAAAATAAAACAAGCAGCAGCCCAAATTTGACTTCTCCCTTCCAAATACTTAGAATATTCCTTTTAAAATACAGGAATTCTACATGTAGATTTTAACCAAACTCAAGTTTTGGTTAGTAAAATATCAGCTGTTTTGGTAGGTTTGAAACTAGAAGTGTTGCTCTGCTTTACTTTTGTAAGAAAGGTACTATGCTGAAATAATCTGCCTTAATGAAATGTGCTTTCACTATGGCCAAGGAATAGCATTATCAAAGGGTTGAATTTAAGGGGTTTAGATATTGGGTTTGGAACGAAGTATTTGTGATATTACCTTGTTATGAATGAAAACTTTGATGTTTTTGAGTAGATTCTAAACTGGTGCTAAATTACTCAATGCAGTTACTCTGATTCATGCATGCCATGTAAGGACTGACTTGCACCCTTCATTCATTTGTACTAAAGCTGTCTTCCTCAGTACCATTCATTTAAAAAACAATTTAAACAAAACCTGGGAGAAAACTGTATCTCTAAATAAGAAACCTTGCAGATTAGCACCTTGCTTAATTTAGTATATATGCACACTCACATGCTAAAGCTGTTTATGATAATAGATGCACCGTGTAATGCTCAGAAACTTGTTTTCAAATTTCAAAGCAATCTAGCCTTGGGTTAGGTAGTTCTGTAGGAGAGAATATAACTAGCCAGAATGACTGTGATGAGTATTCTTTACAGCTTAATACACTGCTGATCACTTATAAATATTCTATCATAATATGTTATTAGATTTTAATTTTTTTTATCACTTTTTCTTCCTTTGGTTTTTATTAGAAATGGTTGCCTGAGGCATTTGGAGATGTCATTTTGCATAATGAAAGGGGACTAACATGAATGCAAATTTCCAGCAAATATTTTTCTTTCATTTAGAGGCAAATTCCTATGACATTTTCCCAAAGAAAATTCCACTCTTTGGCAGTTTTTCTATGTACTTCTGGAGATTTTTTCCCTCTCATTTTAAATGGCAAATTCAATTTCTTTATCCAGAGAATTAATTTAATAAGAAAAATAAAATTAATTAATTTAATTTAAAAAGGTGAAGTAAATAGTTAGTTGAAGTGGTTTAAAGTCCCTCCAGATGAATGGTGATAAAGAATATAGAATTTTCCCATTTCTCATGAAACCCTATAATACCAAACTGGAGAGTTTACCCAAAGTACTTACTGCTACACTGCCAACAAGGGTCTCGTAGTATGAAATAGAATCATTTATTTTTGGCATGGTATAAATAGGGTGTAACTGAATGCTAGGGAATATATTTCTTTGGTAACTGATAGAAAAAATCAGAATGTAAAAGTCCAGCTCTTCCTAGGTAGGTATGCATGTTGCAGACCTTACTGATACAGTCTGATTATTCAGCAGTATCTTTGGAAGCTGTAGAGAAGTGCTTCCATTTAAGTGTTTCTTTAGTGTTTACAAAACTAATTTGAGAAAATGTCCAGATTAGTCATCCTCCCGTGACTAAGTTATCATTAAAAGAAGCTGTAAATATTAAGTAAAAGGAAAAGATGAAGGAAATAATAGAAAAGATAGGTCAGATACACATAGGAGTAAATAATCTGGTTCAAACCCCTGCTACTTCAGGAAAGGGCATTTCATGAACATTTCAGAGATTTCAGTATCACAGATGCTGCCTTTGCCCCCAGGTCCTACATCCTTGTTTCTTGAACACAGGTGCAAATGAGTAGTTTTAGTACTGTACAATGATTACCTTTAATGTCAAGAAGATGAAGATAATTGCATAGCAGAGTCCTCTTACACCTTATTTTTCTTTTTATTTGCATAAAAAAATAACTTTTATGATTCAACTTCTGGTATGTCTGCTTTCACTCTTACACTTTCTTGATGAGTCCTTTTTTCCAGTTGCCTTTGTCTCTTGGCTAACTCATAATGCCTTTCTTTGGGTAATTTTCATGCACTGTTTCTGGAGCATTTCTACATTTTTTTCCCATTGCTTGAAATGAAAACCCTAGCTAGTTTAATGCTTTTAACTTGGTATTCAAAGCTGGTTCTCCATCTGAGGTCTAGCAAGTATCTTTGTCCCTCAGGACTTCTAACTACAGCAGAATTTGCATGGAGGTATAGAACATTGTTCTAAAACTGCCTGAAGATTAATTCTTTTGCAGTCATTCCCCAAGTGGTTTTAACCTAAATATTCCAATTTTAAAAAAATAATATATTTTTTTCCAACAATATTTCATATCTTTACAACACTGCCTCAGCTTTTTACTATCATCCATCCTTATCAATGCATACTTTTCCACTCTATTTTTGTCATACTTGCCTTTAATTGTCTTCAACTCTGTCTCCTTTTCTTGTAACACTAGTTCTGCTTTCTGCATTTTGTTGATCTTGTCCTTCATTCTCCTGCAATTTACGCTCACTGAGAGAGAATAACTCAGAGAATTAGAGAATAACTAGCAACAAAGATCTAATTTATGAAATTAAAATGCAGTGAGCTGAATGCTGACAAAAATGTACAAAATTTTATCCAGTTCTTCCTGAACACATATTCATTACTATGCCTCTTGTCAAACCTGATAACCACCTATTCCAATTTCTGTGCAGAAGAAAGCCATGACCATCAGGTTTTTGACAATGGCTGTCATCTGCACTATAAACACAGGTGTGCATTTCAGCTCCTGAATCCAACTGCATCCCCCCTCTGCGATTCTCCCGTGTTGAGCTAGAGCTGGGTGACCATTGGTTTCCTTCCGTGTCCGGGTTGTGTGAAGGGTGTGTTTGGAGGGAGAGACCGTTTTCCAGTGGGTCCACTGTGTGCACAAGGAGTTTGTGAGCTCTGGCATCCAGTTAGCAGTGTTTGTCTTAACAATTCTCTTTCTACTATGTGGAATAATTTGCCTTTAAAATGTAGTGGAAAATTACATTGGAGGTCAATTGGTTCCTTATTTTTAGTACTCAATTGCAAGTCATTTGCAACTGATAGCAAACAAAGAAAGTTATTTTACCTGTTGTCCTTCCATTAATAACAATGAACTGCTTCACTAGTTTTATGGAAGAAAAGGAAACTTCTAATAACCTTCACTGCTGTCATTGGATTAATGTATGTATGTACGTCAGATTGTTTTCCTTGCTCATATGAATTGAATGATTTTCCCACAGAAATGAAGAAAACTGTTCATTGACTTATTTTACACACTAGTTTTGATATTAACTCCCTCTTCTTTAACAAGGCGAGTCACTATGGTAGTTTTCCTTTCTTATTTCTAATATATGTGGTTTACTGCTTAGAAAAGCAACAACAGAATTTCATGTTGTTTTAGTTATTACTAATTTAAAATTTGTGTCCAGGTAATGTTCAAATGCCTTTTTTTATCAATCTGTTTGGAATTATGCTAATAAACTCACACTCTTTGTTGTTCTAAGTAACTATGAGGCTGATATTCCTTGTATACCATTCAACTATGTTTTTAGCAAATGCTTCAGTGCCTGTGTTCATTCTGACAGTGGTTGAAAGACTTTGGTTCATTCTTTCCATACGTTTAGACATACTGATAAATATTTGTCAACAGTTATATTTATTGTACCAACTCAGGAACAGAAGGAAAACTTTTCAAACAAAATTGCTGTGACTTCGATCCAGTACACGAATGTCTTCTCTTCCACAGAAACATCCACTAACATATCATTGTCAACATCTCATCCTCCCTCAGCAGTCAAAATATGCTTCGAAAATAAGTGCCACCTACCCTTAACATACTCCAGTGTAACATGCAAACATACACACTCCTCCCATGCTGGGTGATTCCAACTGAAATATAGGTAGATAGCTCTCTTTTTTTCTCTTGCAATTGCATAGTGTTTTGCTGTGAAAACAAAACCAATTTTAGTATCAGGGGATATTTTTGAGCTTTATTTTTTTTCTTATTTTTTTCCAATCCTGAGTCTGCTGCCAGATTCTTCAGTTGCCATGGTGAGCAGGGGTGTAGGCAGTTCTTCCAGTCAGGGGAAAAAAATAAAAATCATGAAATGAATGCTAATGTGAGGGGAAATTGGCAATACTCTATTTTATAACCCAGACTGGTTTATAAATAAATATCTTTCTACCTCGGGATTTCATGGGGCAACACAGGTAAAGGTCATAAAATGAAATGCCCATCTTGAAATAAATTCCTCACTTTTTTTTTTGTAATTGAAAAAGAACGTACAGAAGAGAATAGTCCAGTGATTCAAGTAAGATACTATAAAAATAAAATCCCTGGATCCTACTCCAGCTCTTGTACTGCCAGTTGTTACTGAATGAGATAGACAGGTAAAAGAGGGATGCTGCAATGAGTGACAATGGTTTTTAGGAGGCAGCGGCCTCTGGCAATCAAGCGCCTAGTCTCCTCTGTGCTTGCACAAAGTTGGGAAACTCAGTCCACAGTCTTTTCCTTAGGGTAGCACTAATTTTATACATCTGTATGCAACAGAACCTCATAAATAGTTTTAACTAGAAAAAATGAAAAGTTTGACAATTATACTTTTTAATATCAAAAGTTTTGTTTATCAGACTTTAAAATACGACAGTTTTCCATGAATAACATGAAGTTCTCCATCTGCTTTTAAAATAATGTTTTCCATTTCTTGCTCTTCTTTCTATTCTTCCTTTCTCTCTTCTGCCATTTCTTAATTTTGTTTTTCTTTTCATTTATTTTAAAAGAAATAGCTGGAAAGAGAAAACTATTAAAGAAAAATACTCATTTGTTTGAAGAAAGCATGATTTTGGAAGCTTAAAAACATTTCACAAAACACGTTTTTTCCCCTCAAGAAAAAAATTCTCTAGGAATACAGTTTATTAACCTATGCAATGAAAGGGGTCAGCATTTCTTTTTATAGACAAGCAAAAATAATGGCAAAGGTTTGCTGTAATTTTATTCTGGTTAGCATTATCTGTCCTTCACCTCTGAGATGCTCTCCATCGCTTGGGATTCCAACTGGAAGAGGTGGCAGCCGAACTGGGGGAAGTTGATGAGCTGACTCCTTGCAGCTGCCCTTCCTGCTCAGACAGTGAAGTGAGGATCAACTCCTTCCTACATTACTGCAGTTTGCAAGCATGTTAATTTTAAGTTGTTTTCCATTTTTGCTTTTCTCTTAAGATGTTGCATTGTGAGCTCTGATAATTTAGTAACCTCCAAGCTATCTGGGTGTGCTCAGCTGTTGCCTCTGGGCAGCGCTGAGCCCATGCAGAGCTGGCTCTTCTGAGGCAGAAGAGCCTTGCCCCAGCTGGAACTTGTGTTTTAACTCAAGTGTTATTAAAACTGGTCCTACAAGGTCTTCTATATTTGTGGTACAAAGACAGAGCTACTATCAGTTGCACAGTTAGTTTTATATCATGGTCACATTCTGTATGCAATATGCTTGTCAATGTGACTAGAAAGTCAAAAATCTGTTATGATATTTCATTTTTCTGGCTCATTGAGTGCCAGAAAAAAAGTAGATGTTGTTGACTTTTAGGTAGTGAATGTGGTATATGATTTATTACTAGCTACAAGAGTTATTCTGAAGTATAATTAACATCTACAAGGTATCTCAAAATCTTGTGCTATACAAATGTCAAGCATTACTGTTATTGACTTGGAGTCCCTTAAGAGCTGTAAGAAACTAGTCACTCTTAGGTTTAATTTAAAGATGGTGATCCTGTAGATTACTGATATTAAATCAATATCTCATTGGAGGAACAGCACTATGTTCTCTTCCAACATATTACTTATGTGCTTAATAGTGCAAATGTACTCTCTTTCTCTAGAGCTGGATGAAATTTTACTGTTATGGAAGCTTGTGGAAAGAGAGTTTAAAGTTCTGCTTCTGAAAAATATCCTTTTTTTCCTTTTTTTTTTTGAATTGAGAACTCCAAATCTTTGCTTAAGACCTGATGATAAAAGAATAAGAAGGGATTTTTTCACTGTTAACAAGCTTTGAAAATATTTCGTAACTTAGATCCCTAACAAAGGGAAGAAAGCTATTTACATTATGATTAAAATGGAAATTGATTTATATTTAAGGCAAAATTTGTTGTAATTAACTTTTACATTTTCTGAAAATGGAAAACTTCTGTTAGCAATAACTATTTTTACCTGCTTAACTTTAAGCTTCTTGTAAGCTAATAGTAAGAAGATAATTTTTCAAGGAAATAAAATAAATTAGTTTGCCTTTTGTGTGTTTATGTGTGAGATTACGGGATGGCAAAGCATAACAGTACCTATCCAGATCTAACCTAGGATTTACACAGTCTTAAACAGACAAGGGAAGTTTAAAATCTTCTTGCCAGGGGCAGGGAAATGAGCCACAGAAGGCTGTGAAGGTAGCTTCTGCATGCAAAACTTTCTTTAAATCTGAGGACAAGACATAACAATTGCTCAGTGCACTTATCCCTATAAATCTCATTATAACCAAATATTGTAGGAACAATGCTCTAGGCAAGGTCTAGATGGTCTGAAAATAAAGATTTTACTCTTTTCTGTTTTAAAATACATTTCCTAGCAGTTTCCTTCATATGATTAGAGATAGGAAACAATTTCACTTGACAGATATATCCTATCAGAGCTAAATGGAACCATTCAGCTGCTAAACACTAAGAATTTTTCAAGTTATCTTTTAATAATGATTATATCCTGGAGGTTTAAAAATAAAAACTTTTAAAAAATCAAACCAAACGAAATCTAACCAATTAGAATAATACTACATCTAAAACAAATCCTGATTTCTTTCACCCATAAAAAATAAGCTACACAAGCAAAATAAGTTTGCTTCATACGTACTTTACATTACAATCTCAATAGTATTAATCTCTTTTCTGCTTGAAAAATAAAAAGTCTAAGGAATCATAATCTTCCAGTAAAACTCACCGAGTATTGCCTGATGAAAATATTCTTCTCACCCTATCCATTTAAACAGAAACTCTTTGGGATGCTATAGAAGGCATACAAATTCACTTCAGCAAGCAACAAGTTAAAGCTAATCCAGGTGTTTCAGATAACTGTCTTGTATTCTTTTCATCAGAGCAATTGGTACTAGCATTACGCAGAAAAGATGACTAATAATAGTATATTCACTGTGGAGAACAGCAGAATTTGAAGTCAAATTATGTGTCTCCAGGCATTTTTAGAGGTAGAATAAACAGTGATTCACTGTGTCACAATCTCCATGACCCCCTCCCCTTCTTTCATTTATACAGCTACCCATGATCTATGGGTGCCTAAAAAAGCAAAAATAAGCACACAAAATATAAGTCCCTATTAAAAAGTAAAATCAAAATATGGTAAGGAATGAATATGTCAAATATTCCTACAGTCATGGGTAGGGCTGGATGCAGTTCAGGGATGAATATGAAGCCCCTGTAGCAGTCTGCCTTCCTCTCTGTCCTCATCCCAGTGTACCTGATATTCTGGGCTATGCTAACATGGGGGGTCAGATAGCACAGCCAGCACCCCCATAAATTCCTCTCTTTGTCATGAAAAAGAAACCATGATTAAAGGGGAGAAAACATTTTGAATTTGAAACCTTTTGAATTAAGAGCCAGAGTTTCAGTGAAGAAGAAGAAAAAGTGAAACATTAACCATATGAGAGAAACGTAGAGTTAGGGAGCTGTTAACCTACTTGAACATACACAAATCCATGGTACCAGGTAGGGTGCTGGTAGACCCAGCTCTCTATTGTCTTTGAAAATTTACACCAGCTGGGAGGAGTTTAATGAGGATGGGACAAGGGAAAGTACCACATCCATCTCCAAGAAGGAAGACCCAAAGAATTACATGAAAGTCATCTTTACATCATCCCTGCTGTGGGCTGCGGAATAAATCCTCCACAAGACCATTTTCAGGCCAAAGAAAAACAAAGTAATTGGGAATAACTAGCAAAAGTTAATCAAAGGGCAAATCATGCTTGACCAACCTGATAGCTTTCTGTGATGAGATGACTAAGCAGATGAGACTAGTTGACATTGCCAAGACTTTCAACATAATTTCTGATAATATCCTTTGTAAGCAAATTAGTGAATATAGACTGAATAAGCAGACAATAAATGAGTGAAAAACTGGAGGAACAGCTGAGCTCAAAGGGAGGTGATCAGCAGTATGAAATCCAACTGGCAGCTGATTACTAGTTGTGTCCCTCAGGGACAATATAGGGGCTAATGCTGTTTAACATTTCTATTAGTTGTAGACAATGGGGTAGAATGTACTCCCAGCAAGCTTTCAGAAGATACCAAACTGTGAGGGAAAGTTCAATATACTAGAAAAGAGAACTGCTATTCAGAAAGACTTTAGCAGTAAATATAAATGGGCAGAAAAGAGGTTCACCAAGTCCAGCAAATGCAAGATTCTCACTCTGGGATTGAATAGCCACATACAAAAGTAGAGGTTGGCAGGTGGCTTGCTTGGGAGCAGCTTTGCAGAAATGGGCCAGAGCTTCCAAGTTGAAAAGAAATAGGTAATCCAGCAGTGAGCTTTCGCAGCAACGAAAACTAATTACATACTGAAATGTATTAGCAAGACTACAGTCATCGGGCAGTAGGTAGTGATTGTTTTCTCTTTTGGCACTTGTGAGACTGTATCTTATATGCTGTTTTGATCTCCTCAGCACAAGACAGACATTAACATGTCCATCTCCAGACTTGAAGATATTCAAAAGCTGTCTGGACATAGTCCTGGGCAACTGGTTCTAGGTGGTCTGGTTGAGCAGGGGTGATGGACTAGATGTCCTCCAGAGATCCCTTCTATCCTCAATCATTCTGTGATTCTGTGACATATAGATCCAACAAAGGGTTGCTAAGGGGATTAGGAGGCTGAACCATCTGATGTCTGAGGAGAACTGCTGCTTTTATTCAGGGTACAGAAGAGAAAGCTGAGGTGAGATCATATCGATGTCTTCAGCGGCTTAGCTGCAGTGTACAGAAAAACAGAAATATACACTTTTAGATGTGTACAGCGACAGGATAAAAGGTAATAGAGGCAAGCTGCAATACAATAATAATTCAATGCAATACAATACATTCCTCTTAGATACAAGAAAACAAAAAACACCACTAAGTTTTTCGAAGATTTTGTGGAAACTCCAGCCTTGGAGATATTCAGAACTTGAAGAAACAAGGCCCCCAACAAGTCCCTGAGACCAGATGATCGCCACTATGTCTAATTTATTCTGTGAAACTATGGTTCAGTGAGCAATGGGTTAAGAATAAAACCACTGCCATTTATATTCATCAAAACCACATTGCCATGTGATCGCACTCGGTTATTGCTTAGATCTTACTGGTTGAGTTCAGGAGAAAGCTGAATAATCCCTCCCAAGACACACCTATGAACTCCTCTGATGTAGTCATAACTCAAGTCCATACTATAGGTTGAATATACCTTTTAAAAGTACATAGGTTATATATGCTTCTGCATAGACAGGAATATCAATAGAGCATAGCCGAATTCTATGGCAATTCACCTGAGTTTGTGTGACAGGTACTCATTTGATTTCCAGTAGCATTAGAGCTGTATTGGTACAGTGCTCTGACTGGTCTAGTTACCACTGCTGAGAAGCTATATATATATTAGGCCAAGTGAAGCATTAACTTCACTAGCCTATGCTACTTGTGGTGTCTGCGATGGCCGAAATATCTTTACTTCCTTTCCTTGTTTGTACCCTTGGCAACCCAGAACAACTTTACACTCATCAGATTTGAAAGCTCCATCGAAATTCACCTGATATCACCTAGAAATACTGAGTCCATTGGCATTATCAGAAGGTGACTCCAGGTTAGGTCTCACGTAAAATGCAAGAGGAAAGATTCCAGCATAGTCTTCTCCAGTTTCCCCCTTGCCTAGGGTAGAATTAGCCCTGTAAAAGGTTCCAGATAGGTAATTTATGTGCCTGTTCTCATGGATTGGCTCATTCAAGCCTGGATTCTTACATGAGGGGAGATAAAATATTCCTAAGTAAGGCATTTCCTTTTCTTTTTCTTTTTTTTTTTTGAGTTCTTCCAACATATAATTAAATATACAAAATAATGGTGAGTGACTATTCTGTGGTACCTGAGACACTAATCTAGTATATTAAAGAGTAAAGTTCAAATGTCTTTTCTTGGTTGTGTGTTGTATAAGAAGGAGTTCATCTAACTTCAGGAGAGGAATTATAAGGTTAGGAATTGTAAATTGTAATACATATTTTTCCTATAAGAATGACCAAACTGTGGGAATTTACAGGGAGAAGGAGCCTCTAACAAGCAAACTTAGGCAGCTCATAGCTCTGGTAACTAACTTCTATGAATCTTACCCTTCAGTATCTAATCTTATGGTGTACCGGGGGAGGTTAACTACCAAAACTGGATTTTGAGTTACGCCAGATAGATTCTGATGTACTGAGCTTAAGTATCTCATGTGGATTCAGTTCAAAAAAGTTGGTTGCTTCTATGCTTTATTCCCATTTAACATGCATTGGTTTGCTCATTGAATTCATATATCAACACAGTATGCACTGCTTTGCTAGAAAACCACCTAAGACCTGCATAACAGTGTAGAGGAGGTGTAAATGGTACCCTGAAAAAGTATCCGCTTTTAGAGGCTTCTGGCATGCCTCCTTATTAAGCACCTAAGATGGGAAAAGTCTTGCATGACAAAGGATCTTATCTCAACCATTTTTATTTCTTCTCAATTAGAGATGAGCTTAAACTGAAACTGTAACAAAAAGTCATAATTTGGGCTGTGTGTTCACAGTGTAGGTAGGGATAATCCTGGTGTCAAATCAGTTTATGCTCTTGTCGAACAAGGTCAACAATAATCATTAAAAAACAGAAGAGTTAGTTTTTGTCCTAACTTATGCTGGATTCTGCAATTTTTATTTTATCACCAAAGAAAATCCTAAAGGTTATCCTTATTTGATATTGGAGAACAAGTTTTCAATAGGCAGTGACCACAAATTTTAGAAAAAAATGGTATCTTCGGACCCTCCATTTTTTCAAATGGAGTTTGGGACAACTAAGGTGGCTTAGTTTTCCAAAACTGGAAATACTGGATTTTGGCAGCTCAACTTTTGCAAATATTAAGATTTCAACTGCAATACCCAAAACTGAAGCATGAAAAATCAATAGTCTATCTGTTACAAAATTTTACAAATGTCAAGACTTCAGTTTTTAATGTATATTAAAGATGACAATTTTAGCAGTACATTGCCCTCTAGCACTGTGCTATATATTGATTCAGATTTTCTAAGAGGCCTAGATATTCCTAGGAGGTGTCTATTCCAAATATTAATCCATCCTGACCTGATCTAGCTTATGAGATCTGATAGGATCCTAGTATAAGATGGTATGTCTAAAGGCAGTTCTTTAAAATATTAAAATAAAAAACTTGGTCAGTATTGTTCTGCCAAGTAAAGAAAATTATAAAATGGATTAAAGAATGTATGAAATAAAAATGAAGATAAAATAGGCAAAGATCAAAATTAATGAGATATTATTTTTAAATAAAACAAAAATAAATAATCTGAAATTTAATGAATTATCTAGACTTCCAAAGAGAGCAATTAGAAAGGATGAGGATATTAAAAGCAAACTAAAGGATTTCTTTTAAAATGGTTTCCACAATAACTCATGACTGGAAGAAGCTTTTTAGATGGGTTCTCTGAACCAGTATGAAAATTCAGTTTTACTAGGGGCATTTATGTAATAGGAAATGCCAATAAATTTAAACTACAATGTTGTATTTATACATCCTAGGATCTGTGGAAGTGTTGTTGACAGACAAGTCATTTAATCATTTAATAAATACTGATATACAATTAGAATTATGTACCTTATTAATTTAGTTATTTTGTAAATGTCACTAGGCAGCTCCCCTAAGCTTAGATATCTGAAGATTTCCATAAACTCTCTGGTATTGAGAACATGTATTATAGAATATTTTTATTAACTAATTGTACCAAATTGTTTGAGAGCCAGTTTGTCTGGCTCTCAGAAATTTTTATTCTCATTATTTCTGGCAGGACAAACATGTATCGGAAGAACTTTCATGACGTAAGAAACATCTTAAGAATGGAATGGAATGGAATAGAATAGAATAGAATAGAATAGAATAGAATAGAATAGAAGTATTTTCTTATTGAAATTTCATGTGTGACAGTAGGACTTAGCTGGTTTACTTTGAAATTACCATACGAAGTCTCCCCTAGCAAGTGATAATACTTCCAAACCTCAAGCATAAAGAATTGGGATGAGACAAGAAAGGTAGCTATGATCTTATTCTTAAAAAAACATGTCATTTTCATCTTGTTTGGTGTCAGTGGGTGATATGTTCAAAACCACATATCTTATTAACTGTAGAAATCCTTCATAGAACCTGATTTCATCAGACCAAGCTAATATGGTGACTGATTTTTGATCTTTCCCCTCCAGTTTATAATCCATCAAAGTATGTCTTGAGGCATTCCTCTCAAACATTTGTTGTGAGTAAATGTTTCTAAAACTGAATCTTCAACTAGATAAGAGAAGCTTAAAGCAGGACATCAGCTCTTTACACATGACAAAGCACACACCAGATCTTCTCTGGAGAGATTCTTAGCCTCATCTTTTAGAATATAAGTGATGTAGGGGCTTAGACTTCCTAGAATTCCAGTGAGGAAGCAGATGAAATCTTGACACATCTGGCTCTAAAATGTGTTGCCATTTTAGCTGGTTGGCAATTGCAGGATACATGACAATGTGCAACAGATGTTAGAGTATTAATCACCATGTTTTACTTTCTGTGGTGAAGTATTTAGGAGTTATTCAAATGATAAGGCTTGACAGCTCATGTAAGTTGTTTTCATTGTGCTGAAGCTAGAGAAATGATGTGGCCAAGCTGCTCAAAAGAGAAGAATAAATTGTTTATGTGAGTTTGTGTGAGGTCTTGCTGTTTAGAAAAAAAGAAAGGGGGAAAAAAAAAAAGGCCTAGTAGCTACTTATAGGCCATTATATAAAGGCTGCTTGGATAATAACAAGGACTATAATGTCTAAGACTCTGTCCATCAGGGATGGGCTTTCCTCTGAGGGGGGTATTAAGCTTATCACAACTGCTGATTAGCAGCTAGTGACTTTTGAATTAAGAGAGATTTTCTTGGTGAAGATTAAAACCGAAGTCTCAAGCCTGCGGAGAAGAGGTGTCTTGTTGAAAATGTCAAGCCTAGAAGAATTTCAGGATTCAGGAAATTAGTTATTTCTCCTGGGGTTTGAAACTACATTTTGGATTCCTACTAAACATAGGAAAAAAACTCTTCCCACTAAACTATCCTCACAATTCTTAATATTAGAAAGAATAATTATTCTTCAGTTCTTATTGAAATTATTCATTGCACTGTTTTGATTAGTACTATTCTTCTTTTATTGTGTTTCTATTACATACTTTTAAAATATTATTTTCCATGAAAGGTGTAAATGAAGCCATGTGGGATTTTCAAATCTGGTAACACTGTATGGTATGCCATCACATACAAATGGTAGTTTATAAGGCTTTGAAAATTCCTTCTCCAGCCTATCACCCCAAGAAACAAGTTCACTGGTGCCTTTCAAAAACAATTTATACTGAAGAGCATTTTTCTATGAGGGTTGGATTATCTTACCAGAGAGTCAGTGTTAAATCATTGCAAGCCACTTCTGAATTCTCTTTTCCCATGGAAATATTTTAAGTTTTGGCATACGAAAGTGAACTTCTTCTCTTGCTTCAGCTACTCTTGGTTTGTTTTGTTTTTTTTTTTATTTTTTGCATGAATTCCAGTTGGATGGTCACTTTCTAAAAATAGCTTCATATTGGGTACTCTGGAAATACAGGTAGGGCAATATTTGTGTTTTGAACCATGCTGCAATAGGGGGTTGCAGCAGAGCCTGAGCAGTTACATGACAGGACTTGAGGAAGTTCTGTACCTTCCCATAAAAAGAAACATTGACACTAACAGGGCTTTACTGGCAGAAATCTGGGTACTGATGACTGTTCAGTATGCAGTCATTATTTCCCTGCCCCGGGTTGAATGATGGATAACATGTTACTGACAAGTGGGGTTCTAGCCTTCCACACACGTCAGGACATGCATATTTATACACTAAGAAAAAAAGTGAAGGTCTATCAGCATCTGCTGATAAGCAGATAAGATTTAAGATAAGCATCTGCGTGAGACTTTTCAGGTCTCCAAACTTTAATTTTCTGCAAATCCATTTTTATGAATTGTTAAATAATTGAAGAAAAAAAAAAATCTATCTGTATTACTCAGATCCCAGACTTAGGACTGATTGTAAAAAGAGACATAATTTAATGTTAGGCAGCTGCATTGTTGCCTCTCTCATATTATCCTATGCATGTAATTTATTTTAATTTAAAACAATTTTTGATAGAACCAGATCACTTAAAACAGACTGGATCTTAACCTATGAAAGAGAAATATTGTGGAGGTTTTCCAAGAACATTGTAAGCTTGCATCTTTTCACTACATTTTTAGGGGAAAAAAAGGGATTTATTATTTTGTTGGCATTTATGTGACATTGATTGAATAGGAATAAGATTGAAAATTTTCAGGTGAATTTTGAGGAAAAAAAAGCCATGAAATATTTTGACTAAATATCATTTTACTTTATGTCTGTCACATCCTGTCAGCCTGTCTTCTTCTTCTGTTTTGCAAACCTAGTTTCTATATATGATAAACATAATATATGCTGTCTAAAGAGAGAGTAGCAGGAAATGTTCTGGAATTTACTGGAGACCTAGTAACTCTGCAGAAGCAAAAGGAACTTGGACCAGAAAACCTGTAGTTGCCGCCACATCACTTAAAGAAGGGATTTCTGTTTTTTATAGCAAAAAAAGTCTCACAACTATTTAAATACTAATCCTGAAATTAAATTGGAAAATGAAACTAGGACTCATAATTTACTGAGACATCCTGGAAATTTTACTCCAAACAAAATAATTGGCCTGACTCATCATGACAACTTATGTGGGATCTGTCGGAGTAATCAGGTTGTTCACAGAAATCTTTGCTTCACCATCTCACAAGGTTAGAGTAAAAATATGTAAGGCTATCTCTAATCTTGATATTTTTGAAATATTAAAACCTGAACATTAAATCTAGTCCAGTTAATCATAATGGTTGCAAGCCAGACATCTTACATATTGAGAAAATAAACTCATAAGAATTAAGAATTTGTGTTTTATAACGTAAGACCCTTGTAAACAAATGAAAATGCACAGAACTTCATTTTAACTCCATTTTACAAATTTAATTCTGTAGTGTATACCCCTTCATACCTTTCAGTTAAGTTTTTCATACTGACCATATTGATTTTCATAGAGACTTTCATATCTGAATATATTTCATACTTAATGGAAAAAAGCTACTAATAAAACACTGCACATAATTTATAAAGCAGTATTATATTGTGCAGTGGCATTAAGGCCTTGATTACTGCTTTTTTATTACTATCTTTGCCACAAGTTTCTTTTATAATTGCACATCACATAAAACAAACTCAAAAATCCCCAAATCCTACAGATAGCACAAAGTGGGCAGAATGCATATTTTTCAGTTGGTATCTTGTTCTTTAAAGATAGTATTCTTCCCTCTTGGTTCCTTGTGACTGACATCACTATAGTCTTACTTCTATCCAACAAAGCCCCAATAATTCTAAGGAGTTGCATTCCATAGTTAAAATTTATATGCTCTCTACCTGAATTTTTTCTGTAATAAAGACCACAGAAATAAATATGCTCCGCTTTTATTGCTAATATTGGCTAAAACAGGCTATATTGATGGTGCAAATGAATGCACAAAACTAAGCAGACCAAGATTAAAATCGGTTTCATTTGATTTTTTTAATGTCATTTTAGAACATCTGCACCCATACAAGTCACTGAAAGCTAACTAATAGTCAATAGGAAGAAACAAAGACTGTCAAAGTGCGATTCACCCAAATTGATGCAGGTACCTACTTCAGGAAAAGATAAATTTTACAATCAAAGTGTCTATTTCTCTATGGTGACTATAGAGAGACTAAAAGGTGACCAGCTCAGATATAAATATGTGCAAGGTAGTTGTCTGCATTTGATCAGATGAATCACAACTCAGGAGTCAGCCTGATCAAATTTAAGTGTTGCATGTCTAGGCAAAAAAACTTCTAGTTATCTGTCTGTTTTGACAGAAGATCAGAAATCATAATTATTTTTTAATCATTTAAACTGGTTAAAATATCAATTTAACTTTTATTTTTGGCATTATTTGGTTTTCAAGATGTTACTATTGCTTTGATTTCTATGCAAGTGATGGGAAAAAAATAGGGGAAAAAAATATATCTCCTTCTTTTATGGAATACAAGAGTGAATGAAGATCTTGGGTATATCTTTATCTGTAGTAATTACTGTGTTCAATTACCACTCCAGAACTAGAACTTTCACAAGTTTATTTAAGCATGTTAAGTAGCAACTCAAAAATTTAAAACATGCTCAGGAAACGCAATAGAAATTATGTCAAATGTGATTCTTAGCAATAGCTAAAGACAATCATCTAGTCCCTTTCACAAATGTGCATCATCCATCAAATTCATGAGCAGATGTCTCAAACAGTTAAGCTTAACAAACAAAAACAAATATAGCCATGTCATTCATTACATGATTCCAATTCTAACTAATTTTAACCTGGTCATACTAATTGCTAGAACCCTCTTTTGGTTAAACTGCTTTTAAGATCTTAATTTATTATGAAAGACATTTTACTATTCCTTGTCTTTTTTTTTTCAAAGTATATTATCATATTTGGTTCATAAAATCAATGTAATATTCTCCATTTGGGATTTTAGTCAGATTGAAAACTAGCTCTCACAATGCCATAATTCTGAACAGTTAATTTCCTTTACTACTTTTTCCCCTTAAAAAATCATTCATCTGTAAAAAGTGTGGAGATTTTTCACCTATGTAAAATTTTAATTTCAGGGAAGGAACCAGCAAAAATAGAAAGTTTTTGAACATGATTGAAGACATATTTGAAGGTATTATTAGAGGAGTCCCAGAGTTAAATGAAACCAAAATGAGAGCTAATACTTGACAAGTAGAAATGTTGTACATTCTCAAAATAATTAGGTGTGCAGATAAAGAGATAAATCAATCAGGCTAATGACCTGGTTAGGTAAAATGTGAGGAAGTCATAGGATGTTTGTGGCAATCATGTTGTGGAAGGGTTACGAATTTCGGTGGCCCACTTGAAAAAATATTTTCTGTGACATAGTTGAGCATGACAGGAGAAAATAAATTAAAAAAAAAGATACATCATAAGACCTGAAGAGATTATATTTGCAGAACTTAATGAGGGAACACAAGAATAAAAAATAAAAAAGAGAAGGAAAGGAAAGGAAAAGGGAAAGGAAAAAGGAAAGGAAAAGGGAAAGGAAAGGAAAGGAAAGGAAAGGAAAGGAAAGGAAAGGAAAGGAAAGGAAAGGAAAGGAA
>JAOQGH010000001.1:146804491-146849860 GCA_025769975.1 Gallinago jamesoni
GAAAAGAAAAGAAAAGAAAAGAAAAGAAAAGAAAAGAAAAGAAAAGAAAAGAAAAGAAAAGAAAAGAAAAGAAAAGTGGGAACACACTGATTCCACAGTGAGGGCAGAAACTTATGTGCTACTAGGGCTGTGCAGAGGTAAAGTCCTTCATGGAAGTGACCTTTCTTCCTTCCTCTGTGTTTGTAAATTTTGTGTCCATCCCACCATTCAAGCAGCGCTCAGGAATTAAGAGTTTATAGAGGAAGTAACTGTTCTGAATATTCAGAAAAATAGAAAGGAATAATGTGGCGTTTTATATGTTTTGGATAAACAGTCACTGGAATGAAATTAAGTAGGCTTTGTAAAAAGAACTCATCTGAGTCAGATGGATGCCATGTAATTTGGGTTTTATATACCTCCATGGGTTGGGTCCTGGGTTGAGAGACACAAGATTAACTTTTCTTCTAATGCTGAGGAAAATTGTACTTTTAGAATACTCTAGTGTCTGAATTTGTGAAAATATTTACTCTATAGCCAGCCAGGCTCTGTGGGATTCAAGGTTAGTGTTTTTAAGCCTTGCCAAGTGCAAGGACAAGGAGGAGCAAGGCCTGGGCATTTGACCCAGGCTGGCCAACAGGATTATTTCATACCATGAACGTCACATTCAGTATAAATTAGAAAAATTTGCTGCATAGCTCTCTCTCCCTTGATGGTGGCAGTCCAGACAACTCCTTGCCCTGGTGCCGGACCCCTGAGGCCTTTCCTTCCTCCTGAAGCCATTGCGCTCAGTTTCCTATCTCTGCTGAAATGCCAATAAATGTACCTGCTATGGGGTTGTTACATTTTTAGTCTTAGATTCTACACGGTCATAAGTACCTGCTCATCTAGTCTATGTTGATTGAACTGACGAATTATATTTGTGCATAAGTACTGCTGTAGCAAGTGTTAGGGTATTCTTGTTTTTATTTTCACCAATACATATTTTACAATAAGAGCTACATCTTCTTTTCATTGTCAAGATGGTATAGGACAGTCAGGACCACAGAAAATCACAATAAATAATGAGGACATAAATTACATACTTGAACAAGGTAGAAAATTTACGTTTTTTTTTTTAACTATCAATATTAAATTGTTATTTAATGTAACTCAAATGCAAAACATGCAACTTGGACATGAAAAAAATAAAAATTACTCAAATATGTAATGGAATTGAAAAATTAACTGCATCAAAATGAGAAATATACCAGGTTATCACTGCAGACAACTTGGTGTACATCTGTGGTCAAAAATAATCAAGATGGTAGGTTGCATAAGTAAAGAAACACTGAATAAGACAGAGAATATCATAAATCCCTGATACATGTCAGCGCTGCAATTTCATCTAGAACACATTATCTTATAATAGTCTTATCAGTTCCAAAAGAAAAACAACAAGAAAACTGTTTAAGAATCATAGCATCAGAGAATCGTTTCAGTTGGAAAAGACCCTTGGGATCATAGAGTCCATCCATCTACCCTACTCTACAAAGTTCTCTCCTACACCATATCCCCCAACACTGCATCTAAACGACTCTTAAACATGTCCAGGGATGGTGACTCAACCATCTCCCTGGGCAGCCTATTCCAGTGCCCGACCACTCTTTCTGTGAAAAATTCTTTCCTAATATTCAGTCTAAACCTATCCTGTTGGAGCTTGAAGCCATTCCTTCTCTTTCTGTCACTAATTACCTGCAAAAAGAGACCAGCACCAACCTCTCTACAGTGTCCTTTCAAGTAGTTGTAGAGAGTGATGAGGTCTCCCCTCAGCCTCTTTTTCCTCCATCTGAACAGTCCTAGCTCCTTCAACTGCTCTTCATAAGATTTATGCTCTAAGAAGGGTGAGAAGAATAGCAAAGACCTCCCATTGGCTGATATGGAGATAAGCTGCAAAACAAGGAGCTTACTGTGTTTGGAAAAAAAGTGAAGTTGCATGTGTCAGGGCCTGTAGTCATAACCTGAGACAGGTTGATGTATCTGCTGTAACTACCCTCCACCTGTGATTGAGCTTAGGAGGTGGTCTAGATACAAAGATCAAAAACATAGGGTTATTGATGGGACGAGAATGGAGAGAAAAACCAAGAGTCTTGGTCATGACAGTGCCCTGCATGTTAGGCACCTCTAGCAGGAGAAATGTAAGAGTTATTATTTCTGTCTGTATAAACTGTGGAGGAAAGGAGAGAGACAGAAACATTGTGGATAAAGAGCAATGACCAATGGAACAGAGGCAAGGAGGCCATGACTCTGTAGCTCTTAGGGAAAGGGGGACAGGTTGGAAAAGATGTGGGCAAGAAGGCTTTCTGAAAAAAAAAAACTGTGAAAAGGAACTGGCAATGATTGCCAGTGGGAGAAGTGTGGGAGAGGAAGAGGAGTCAGTTCCACTCTTCAAGACCTGTTGGGGGAAGACAGAAAGGCCCAATTGCATTACTTCTTCAGTTGCTCTTGAGACATTTGTGAAGCTCTACCCTGCTCAGATAGTTACATGCACATTCCCATCCCCTGTCACTTACTTTTGGGATAGACAAACAAGAGCTGAAGGATCTTGTCCAGATGTGATGCCTCCTGTCAGAATGCATTCTTGTAAGCATCCTTGGGAATAAAGTAGAGCAAGAGTAAATGATCCAGTTAGCATTAAGGACCATGTTATCCTAGTTGTATCTCAAGATTAACCTTTCTTCAGTCAGGTGGCTGAATGCACGCTTCTCCAAAGACCTATCAGGACTGCAGTGAACAGAGGCTATGATTATCCTGAAGTAACTTCAGAACTCACAACTGTAATGAGTAGGTAACATCTGCCATGATGAAGAATGGAATTAGGACCACACACAGACTGATACCTTTAATCAAGGGTTGCCCTTTTGTATCATCTGTAGATAGCAGAATATATTGAGTTATCTGGTGTGTTGGGATTCACTGGCATAGCTAACAGTGCTGGTCATAATGACTGCCAGAGAAGACTTCGGATAGTTAGAGGCAGTAAAGGTTCAAAAGGTGATGGCAACTCATTTCTCCACCGTGATGGACTTAGGGGATGACCAGAGCTCCCTGCAGAGATTGATTGTGGAACATGAATGTTCTGCACCCACACTGATCATGCTGCTTGCTGCTCCACATATCCCACCAGTGGGGCATTGTCTCAGGGCTGCCAAATTTCCATTCTGGAGACAGGTATTGTGTGACTTGTGCACCCTGCACATAGACCTAGCACAGACTGCTGATTAGGGCATGTGGTACATGTGAATACAGCTTGTCTGCCATGCATGGGCCAAAGGACAGCATGCAAGTCTTGCGGAATACATTTCATGAGATCACAGGGCCTGTGCCAACTGTCTGGCAGTTGGGACAAGGATACTCTGTTTTGGGAGGCTATGAATGTAAAGGGAAGGATGGTTAGAGAACAAGCTTTCATATTCTTAGCAGAGAATTAGTCAGTGAAACGTGTATATTGAGCAGTTAGTACTCATAGTCCAAGCAGAGACAATTATAGTAATAGGGTTAGTGAATTCTTAAAAGGAGTAAGTGGAATGAATGAATCATTTCAGAGATGCTTTCCAAAACAGGTAATCTCTTTCAGTGGTTCTTGGCTAAGACGAGTGAAAAAGGGAGCTGTTAACACAGTGATTGCAACTACTCCTGACTGATATAGACTTTGCTCAGTAATTTATACTTCTTAAATTAGAGTACTGCAAGGTGTTCTACTCAGAATCCTTACAGAGAATTTCAATGGTTCTACTTGCTGTTCATATTTATTTAATAAGTACTTTCCACACTTGATAGCTTATTCATAAATTTTATATTGTCAAAGTATGTTTGTCCAGACAAAACAGGGGATGTGGCTTTTCTTCCAGGGTTAGAAAGTCCTTCCAACTAATGCTTCTCTATATTTCCTCTTTCATCATTCATTTCCTGTGAATGTTTGTGCTGGAAACTACATTAGTTAAAAGTCTCTAGGAAGGGTGAGTGAACTCATAGAAAGAATTTATTTAAGAATTCCAATTAATAATTGGCTTTGTTGTGCAATATATGTTTACTCAGGTATAGTGGAATATTGGCAAAAATAGTAAGGATGGGGTGATAGTAGACAAAATAAGCCAGTGGGGTCCAATGCAGTGAATTAATCAGGCTACTTACTGAAACTGTAAACCAAAGTATTATTTCTATAAAATAAACAAATTACTTGGAAGTAAGGCAAAGAATCCAAAACCTTGTTACAATTTTTTCTGGAAGCTTTTTACCTTATCTTATTTCCTGTTAAGATTTCCCAGTTGAAGTAGCTTTTTACTTCTTCTTCACTAACTGTGTATTCTCAGATCTTCATTTAAAACAAACATAATCTTTTCATTACCTGTTACTAGGTTTGAAAATTGAAGGCCCTTCATGCATATTTGTTAAATGATATTTGAAACAAACTTGCATCTCTATTTTCTGCAAGGCGACTCTTTCTCGGGGTAAGTTTGAAAATACAATTTCTCATCCACAAAGCTGTTTAAATAAGTTACTGCTACTGTTGTAGTTTGTCATGTGTTGTGCTCAGTTGCACCACTTGGTTGTTGAACGAGACAATAAACTGCACTACTGAAATGAATTGGGTTACTGTCATCATTTCACTAGTCCAGTTTGCAGAACAGCGACTGCATTGGCCCAGAGGGGCAGCGCAATGAACCAAGTGAGGGCACAGGAAAAATCACCTGGAGGAAGAAATGGTGGGATGATATTAAACTAGCATTGCCACCACGAAAAGCCTCACATAAAATCTATTATTACTACTACTATTATTATTAATAATAATAAATAATAATGATAATGTACACTGTGGTGTCCAGCACAGTAATTATGAAGATATTCTGATGGCAACTGTAGTCCCAAGAAGACCTGTATTCATCTCACTTCTTACTCATCATTTTTATCACTCGTTTATACTATTACGTGATATAAACAAAATAATAAAAATATGCTGGTATTTTAGTAAACAGTCTTTATTTTTTAAATATATTTTAGTAATCTTCACTATTAATTTTCCCAGATCTAACTTAGAGCTTTCATAGCCACACACTTTGTCCATGGTTGGAGAACAAAAGACATGGATTTATAAAGAAAAAAACCCCAAAAAACATGGCAAACTTAGTGATGGAATGATTGTTCATCATACTTTTTTTCCTGCATTTTGCAGCTTTCTGAAGAATTTCTATCAGTTGTTTAAACCTTGAGTCTGATACTCAGATGATAAAAATCTGCAGATAAAATTACAGTAGATGTATGTCAACAATGATTGCATGGAGGTGTAGGTCTTTGTAATATGAGAGGGACTTCAGTATTGTATCTGATTAATCTTTCTAAATATATATATTTTCTAGCAGAAAAATAGATGAAAAAGAAAGTGGAAGAAATACAGTTAGCTTGTTTAAAGGAACACAAAACATAACAAGAAATTCAGGCTTTATACAGGCAGAGGAACTAGCTATTGGTAATTTAATGCAGATAGTTTTAATTAATATCAAAGTTCATACACTGCCCACCTTGCCAGCTTAGATTTGAGGGAAATATTTGAGCAATATTTATCTGGGCAGATCTCATCAAGATATTTGTACAGAAATACAGCCAAGAATTATGCAGTCCTTTCAAAATTAATGTTGTTTAGTTTGTTTTGCAATTAAGAACATAATTGAAAATACAATCGTTTGAATTATTAACAAGGCCCAAACTGTCTGTGTGTTATCCACTCTGAATAATGCTTCCATGTTTAGAATGAGAAAAGAGAGACTACTTAGGAAATTCCTATAGCTCCACTGAGGGAAATGGTCTAGTAATAGAGTATCCAAGTTCATATCTACAACACCTTAACCCTTTAGATATTTTTATATTTATGTACTAAAACTGTACTGTATGTTTGTTTGTTGCAACATTAGATTAATGACAGAACCATTCTTTGCTGCGCACAGAATCCTTGTGCCCCTCCTTGGTGCACAAGCATTGATTAATTTAGTAACTGAAGAACTACTAAATTAGGAACAACTAAGGAAGCTTAACTGCATATGAAAAAATCTACTGGGAACCCTAGGATGGTTTTACATTCCCTTGCTTTCCTGCTGCCTAATTTTAAGTATGTTTTTACAATATATGCATAGCATCTATGGAAATATTTTCACAAGATGAAGCTCCTTCATCAAACCCTCAAAGCAGAACATAGGCAAATCTAGATCCTCTGCTGTGAAGGTAGCATGGAATGTTTACATGCATGGAAGGGAAAGAAATCTCTGAACTCACCTTAGACTTTTACCTTTTGCTTTTCAATAACTCAAAAGTTTTTAAATTCATGGTATCAATAACTACAGGGAAGTGAGTAGCATTAGCTGTGACATTTGTTCATAGTCAAGAGCAGATTTCCTTTCCCATCTCTTCCTAAGAAAAAATGTCTGTATGTGCTTGTGATTATCATATATTTTTCATTCTTCATAATGCAAATTTACTTATAGACATAGTTAATGCCTAAAAAAAAAAAAAAAGGGTTCTTGTTTGCATTGTTTCTTCAGGAAAAAAAACCTGTGCATATACAATTTGTACATTAAACTAGAAGTGTCGTTCTCAAATGCGTCTGTGAAACTAAAAGCTTTAAATTTTATATCCAAAATTATTTTGGCACTGGAGAGCTAAACTTACATGCTATGAATGACCCTGAAAGAGCCTTTCCTTTTTTTTTTTTTCCTTGGCAAATAGTAGAAAAGTCGTCATTTGGCTAAAATTAGCCACTATAAAATAGTTCCTGGTTCCCCCCCGAATTGCTATTGTATGTACTTCTACTGTTACAGCACCTGAAGACCGAGAAAGTTGCCTGGGAAATGTAGTAAAGCCTCTAAACTGAAGTTATGTAAAGTCCTACCTCCACCTTTGTGGATGGAATTTCCCCATCAAGAACTTTAAGTTCTCTACATCATTGTATATATAAACCAAAAAAATCTCTCTGCTATTCTTGTTCTTCTTTGTGCCACTTCTTAGCCTAGATATGTTGGGTTTGCTTTTACAACACCTTGAGACAGAAGTTTATTCACTCTACTGGTAAACTTAAAACCTGAAGGCCAAAACATTATTTAATTTGGTCTGCCCTGACACTCCTTCTACAAAACACGAGTTTCACTGTTTCGAACCTCCAAATCTGTCCTGTTTTTTCAAGTTAGTCACTGCAGAAAGTTCAGACCGAGAACAAAGAGCGCAGCTTTCACAGAAGTTGATAAATAAAGAAACTATAAATATTTATTTTCATTAAAAACCAGGAGAAAAGTAAAACAATAGTTTTCCATTTCAAAAGGGTGTCTCCAAGTTTCATTAATGTCAGTGTAAGTTACAGTCTCCCCACTGGTTATCCCTTAACTATGCCTTTACTGCCACAACATTCTCACCCTCCTGATCCTCTATGTCTATTAACCACCTATTACATCTTCTCATGATTTCAGCTTACTGCCCTGCACATCAGAGACTGGAGAGTAGTATTAAACTTCGCTTTAGGTGATAAACTAAAGCAGATCCCTCCTCAGGTTCAGTGGACAGAGAAGAGAGAAAGAGGTTCTTCAGCAGACTAGGGTTGTAATTAAAATTGTTCCTTGCGAAGGACCCTATCTCTCTACACTGACTAAGGAAGGACTTCAGAGAGATTAACTAGCTTACCTTAGTGAATTCCCTCTCTGTCACTGTGAAGTAGGTATCTATAGTTAGTCACAGCAGTGACTCCCCCTCTGTTTTGCATTTCTCTTTGTGTACCAAACAGAATTCTGGTATGTAATTCATATTTTTAAGGAGTTCTCTCTTGTAGGTAACTATTTAAAGAGTAACGAACAGTAATGACACAGTGAAATTGCAATATTTTTTTTTTTGATAAATACAAGAAAGAAGCTGAAGATCATTGCCTTTCCAAAGTGTTTCATCTCTGATTATTTCACGAAGCCCATATGAAGCAGAGCCAGACAACACTGTATGAGATGGGCTGTGAACTCTGAGAGCACCCGGTCACCTCAGCAACGCACAGTGCACTTCCGCTGGCCCTGGGCCAGCTGGGTTTGCGGCTTCAAGCAAATTATAGCCATAATTGTGGTGCTTAGAGGCAGAGTTTGTCTGCCTACCCTACTAAGACTCTGAATATGCTAGGTAACAGGCTGGAAGCTGTATTTGCTTTGGTGCTATGGGAGAAAGCGAGTGTTATGCAGCCACAGCCGGCGGTCAGCTGTCTCGAGAAGCAAAAAAGAGAACAAGATGAAAGGAAAGAGAAGAAAAATGAACTTCAACAGAAAGTAAGAGTTAAATTTAAGATCCACTGAAGCTAATTAGCAGGCTAAAGTACTCAGTATACTACATTTCCGTCTTCTGTCTTCCCCCTCAACAAGAAAAAAAGCATGAAAATAAAGCTCTGCTTTCCCAGCAAAGTAATGTAATGAAAATGTAATGTATCACCAAATATCAGCTAATGTGTTTTACTGGAAAATTAGAAAAGCAATATTGTTCATTTACTCTAAGGTTGAAAGTGATCTGAAAGAGACCCCTTTTGTAGAAAATACTTATTTGTTTATTCACTAAGGCAGATATGCTACTTAGAGAGGGAAAACAACCTGATTTGGAACAATAAGAAATACTCAGTCCTTAGGAGCTAAATGTGATAAGAAATAACATGATATGCTGACCTATATAGTAGCCCTTCAAGAGGTGAATTTATTATTTTTATTATTTAAAGCATCACTTTGCAGACATTAGCTAATTCTTCCAGCCTCCTCCGTTTATAAATAGAGAGGGTGAGCAAGAGAGAACTAACCCTCTGGCTTTGCCAGAACCATTCCCCATCTGGAATGGAAACAGAATAAAGTCTCAGCAGCTCTTCCCTTGCAGCCTGCACTCAGTTCTCTGAGTCTCTGGCAATGCCTATGGAACCGAAGCCAAAGCATTTAGAGACTTGCTGGTGATGTCACAGACAAAAGGAGACATTTGCCTTCAGGTCAGACACATTAGATTGATTGTGGGAGGACTCCAAAAAGACCACAAGAGCTTGAGTCATTCTACAACTTGAGTCACATGCCTTCTTCACAGGAATTACCCTGGAAGGCAGGGGAGGGAGAGAGGAAAAAAAAAATGCCACCCTGTTTCTCCCTAGCTGGCAGATGGCATTGCAGCCACTTGGCAGAAGGCAGGATATTACAGTTCGGTGGAAAGGGATACATCCCGGGTCAAAAAAAAAAAAAAAAAGGAGAGACAAAAACAAGAGTGTCAATATATGGTTCATTCATGTCTGCCTTTCTAGTAAACAGAAGAATAAAGTTGGTATGAAAAGAAAGAGAAAAGATATTTCAAATATGGATTTCGTGCTCATTTACAGCTTTTTCTTCAGGAAGAATCTTTTGTAGGACACAAGAAGAAAGCCAGAAACCTGGTTGATTAACTTAAATTATTGCCTGTCTTTTAGAGAATTAAATCTAGGTTTGATAGGCAACAATGTAAAGTTAATCAGAGAGATTTTTTCCATAATCAGTGGAAAGAGATGGCAGAAGATGATTTGCCATACAGGAGTGCCTGTCTTAGACACCTATTTAAAGGTGGAATAAGCTGTGCTCTGGAAGCAGCTATATCTTTTTATTAACCAAATAGATATGCTTTGGCTGGATGCTCAAGTCTAGATAGTTAACCTATGGCAACCTCAGGGCAGAACCTGCTAGATGTCTCTCCTGCATGCCCACAGTCGCAACTGTGCATTTAAAACTCACACTGCAGCCATGAGTACTTGAAACAAAAAGATATTATTAACATTTCATTTGACCAGTCTGAAAAGTCTGAATTTTCTAGGATGGCATATTTTCCAGGACAGTGGAATAAAATATGGGGTAATAAGCAGGGAGAAGTTTACTTGGTAACATACATTATTTCTAATTTAATTCTTTTTCTCTTTTCCACATTCTTCATACCACAGTCATGGATGGAAACCGGGCTACAAATGCAAGTTAGTGTGAATTTTGGAATAGCACCATCATATCAGTACATCACAAAGAAAACCTATCTAATGTAGGCATTGTAACTTAAACTGATAAAAAATTTTCCACAGTAACATGCTTAAACAGAAAATCAGATTATGAATTAAACAGTGAGGTTGTATCTAAGAGTACTTTCTTTTTTCTTTGGGTGAGGATGAGAGAGAGCAAATGGAAACTATTTGGCTAATCAACCAAAACTTAAGAATTTTTATGCAGTGCACATATTTTTTTTTATTTTTTTAAGAAAAAAGGTTATAAAAGGAAAAAATATCATTTTCCTATGAGGTGAATTTTGACACAAGGAAGGGCTAGAGTATTTATAAGGCAAGTAAGCAGAAAAGACAATAAGATGTCTGTAAAAAAATAATTGGGCTATAACACTCATTAGAAGACAGTAAATGTACACAATTAGTAAGAAAGGGAAAGACAGAAAAAATATTTTAAAAGATGTAATCTACCTTTTGTTGCTCTTTCAATCCTTTTTCTTCCATCCCCATATGGGAGCAATCTTTATTCTTCTGTCTATTCCTTTTCTATAAGCTTGGCTTAAAAACCCATTGCAATCTTTCCCCTGATCTCAGCATGCTTCGGATCAGACCTTACTCTAATAGGCATAGGCTAATTTGTGTGACACATTTATAATATCTTCTTCCTGCTGCAGTCATGTGCAAAAGTTATATTTCACTTGTTTGATGGCTTCAGTTAATGAAGAATAGCCTCAGTTCATTTCAACTCATGCCCAAATATACCAGCTGGATGTTATATTATGACTGAGCTCTCATTATGAAGATGTCATGATAGAGATGACCTACAATTTTTGGAGAGAAATTATCGGACTTCCAGATCCCATGTCATTCGTTCATTGTTCCATGGCTGAAAATGTCAACAAACAAAACCATGTTCTTTCTCTAACAAGAAGTCTCATAGGATACAGAGCAAACATCTGCAAGATAATTCAATCAACATAACTACATTAGTATCTTCCAAGTTTATGCTCCACAGCCTTTGAAAATCTGGTCTGACAAAATTTTGCAACTTGCAATAGATGCAACTTGCAATAGATGATCCTCTATTTTTTTAAGAAAAGCTTACTAGGGAAAAAACACAAACAAACAAACAAAAAACCCCAAACAAACAAAAAACCCAAGGCGAAGAGACTAAATTGAAGGCAATGTGGAAAGTGGGAACAAAGCAGAGTGCAAGAAACTTAAAATCTGAATCAAAGCTGTTTGAACAGGGACTAGTAGCTCCAGTGCCTGCTAACGTTATCACAAATTTCCCTTTACTTGGGGGCAATCAGTCCAAGATACCTGAAGCTTTCTCACAATAATTCAGTTTTCTGAAAACTACTGAATGGCGAATTCCTAACACTAGGAATGGGATGGGAAATAAAATGAATTCTTCAGTGTTCTTTACTTGCTTGTGTCTTACAACCATCATGGATATTATTCTTAGCAAATAGACTCAGACAATTAAATCTCTAACTCCCTTCACAGGTAATGTGTAAAATAATACCCATAATTTATTATAAGAAGTCAGAATAAAACAAAAATTATACAATTTTAAGGATGCTAAAGCACTTATTTGACATATCATTTTGTCTACAAAGAACATAGATAATCCTATTGAATACAAATTATTTAATCTGTACAAAAAAATCAATATAAGAGGAACTGGTAAAGGGCCCAATAATGTTTGATTCATATTAAAAGTGCTGGATGACACTCTAATTCAAAGGTTTAACTGAGTATTTCTATTAATAATTGTTGCAACAATTGCTCCTATCAGTAGAACCAGTCAACCCAAAAATAAAATGAAATCTACTATTTTAAAAATAGCCTGCTGTAGGATTTTACAAAAAGAAGTGCTGCTTAGCAATTAGAAAATACAATTTTTTCTTTTATAAAGAACATACATTACAAAGGCAAGACACAGCTCTCAAACCTGTTAAAATAATCTGAAAGACCTATATACAGCTCTTCAGACCTTACAATTTTGTATCAAAAAATTGAAGAAAAGCAAGAGATTAACGCAGGAAATTACTGTGTGCATGACAATAGGCAAAAAATATAAGTAAAGTAAGAAACAGTAAAGCCTTCTATTCTGACGAGTGTTTACTATCATTAATGTGTTATGTCAAGAATTATTTCTGCTTGGTAAACTGAAGTACTTTCACGTGGAAAGAAAACTTGTTATGTAGGTTAAGCAATAGTTCCAAGTCTCTTGAATGTTGTGCATGCTCATTCTGTTAGACTGTCCTCGGTGCTTGATAAATTAGCTATCTTACATATTATGAATCAAAGAATTAAAGAACCTCACCTCTGATTGTATTGGCTGAAGCACTGTACTGCAGACCTGACACACAACTACATTACTTTAAGGAGATCTGTCTGTGAAACATCTGGTGACTCCACCAGCTAGGGACACAGACTTCCATGAGTTCCTCACACATGCCAGGCTTTGTAACATGAGTAATAAATATTCCCAATAAAAAGTGTCATTTCAAAGGGAAGCCAGTATTTTGCACCACTAGAGTCATTCAGGATAAATGATGAATATGGGGTCATACTTTTGTAATGATAATTTTGAGGAAAGTTTGTACCTTATCTTGACATTCATATAATTCATTAACCTAATTTAAATAAAATTCTGTTATTTAGATCACATTTGTGATAATAAAATTTTGAAGAAGCTTTGAGAGAAAGAAGCTACAGTATATACTCCAGATTCCTTACTCCACCGCATGCAATCAGTGTCATGATTTTTAGATATTATTTTATAGCCTTATTTTTTTCCCTTGAGCTCCAAGACCTAACACTAAGGGGCACCAGAGAACTGAACTGCATCTGTTCAGATCCATAAGGTACCAGCTGCTGCAACTAACATTGTGAGTTATTCACCGTGCTAGGTGGAGAGGGAATGGGGCTTTGGGGGAAACATAACAGGAGAAACAACAGTTCTGCGTGACACATTCTCTGTTACAGAAAACTGTCACTGGAAAAGGAAGGATGTGCTCATTTTGGGAATGCTGAAAGTCTTCTCACAGTTTGTTGCTAGGTGTTGAAAAAGAACTCTCGCTCCATTTTTCCAGACAAAAGTTGGGAAATGTGTGAAAATACTGTATGATGTGAAAATGGACTTTGTGGAGAAGCTAAGTATATCTAAAAAATCCTAGCAGATTGACTTTATTTGATCCTAGACAAATGTAAACAGAGGAGTGCAGACTTAGGAATTCACTCTTATATTAAGTTTCAGATGAGGTCTGGATACCAGCATTGTTTCATTACCAATTCTTAAAATTCCACTATGGAGACAAAGAACATTTCTAATTTCCCTGTGGAATGAAAAATTGCCTATTACCCTCTCATTTTCCCAACAGGACAACAGGAAAACAGTATTATAAAAATAAGAAATCAAGCCTATTTGCCAAGTGGGGACTCCAAAAACCGACTTCCTTCACTCCGAGTTTTGCTGTCAAACAGAGAATAACTAAGCAACCAGTGACACGTGTCTTAATAGAGAACATTCTGAAAATCTCACACCTGATAAGGAACCTGTTGCTTATCCCAGTTGGATTTGGTTTCTTTGTCCTGTATTGCTGTTTCAGTCCCTCTATTCCACCACAAAATACAGAACCAAACAAGAAAAACAGAATTAAATAAATTGCACTACATATTACAGAAGTTAAATTTTTCTGATTCCCTTTTAAAAGCTCGGTCACGGTCTTGTCCCAGAACAGAAAGCATTACAAAAATGCAGACACAGTACAGGGCCCAGTATGTCAAATCATTGCAATCAAATCTCCAAGACCCAAATTAATAATGTACCATTAGCAGATGGTGTGAGCTGATTGACTGAGAATTGCAAAGATGCATTCTGATTTGAGTACTGTAGATTTTTCCTTATAATATTAGCACTTATTTCTGTGACTTTAAATAGTCTATCAAAATAAAATCCACAGACAACTTCTGCTCAGTGTAGAATTTGACTCATAGATCTTTTGAGGCCAGATGAGACCATTATGATAATGAGCTTTGACCCCCAGTATAACACAGGGCATAGAACTTCACTCAGCAATTCCTCCCTCGGGTCTGCGTCTTCTGTTTGAGGTATACCATCTCCTTTTGAAAGACATCTAGCCTTGATTTATTACTCAAAGTGACAGAAATTCCAGCACATTCCTTGGTAAGCTCACCCCTCAGTGAACAACTGCTGCAGTCAGAAAAGGTGCAAGTTTTGTCCTCCTTTAGTTTCAGATTTGTTCTCACTACACCTTTCAAAGCTGAATTAAGCTGTCAGGGATCTATACCAGCTTACAGACCGTGGCCATGTTTGTTGAGGGATAAAGCTTTCTTTAACCAAATAGTGGGGAAAAGCCACCTTTTGGGGTACATTGTGCACCTTGTTCAAGGGCGTTAAAAGTTCTAAATGGCCTCTTACTCCAGCATGCAGAAACCCTCTGGAACAAGGAAATGCCTTGTTTGGAACAAGGAAAAGTCTCTAAACCTTTTCCCAATCCAATGGAGAAAGTAAAATATACATCTTGGCTATGCTATGGCCAGATAGCATACGTGATATCTTGAAAGGAAGATCTTGTAACTCCGGGTCTTCATCTGATAATGTTCAACCTCTAGCTGGCACCTCCTCTCATCTTGTGCAGGGTGCAAGTTTTTCTGTTGCTGTTACATTGAGGTGTGTCAGCGAGCAAGACAAACCTAACCTAGGAGTGACCAAACAGTGGTTTTGTTTAAGCAGGAGACCCTGATGGTTGGGCCCTGAAGGTGGTGGAATCTCTGCTGTGGGTCTCAGTGGAGATCATCAGTGATTCATCATCCTAGTGGAAGGGTTAAGCCCGCTCTCTCTGTCTTTCTCTCCAGGCACTGACATCTAAAAGGTGAAACATAACGACTGGCAGCTTTTATCCAGCTCCGGTGCTTGACCAGGGTTTTGCAGAACTTCTCTTGGGGGAACAGTTTGGGGTTAGTGGGCATTTTGCGTTGCGTCTCGCTGACTGAAAGACAGGTAGCTGTGTTCAGGTATTTTACTGTGGGGCCAAATCCTGCCAGGATCCAGCCCTGGAGTTTCCTATGCCATTTGTGATTTGCTATGACAAGGACAGACACGGTAACAGACCTCTCCAGCCACCATCCTGTGTGGACACGGTGTTTCAGGGCCACGAAGGGAAGGAGACCCTGAATGAGAGAGGGATGGAGGGTGGTAACGAGCAGTCCCTTCAGTGAGATGAGTGGAAAGAGTTGCACCGAGGAGGCCCTTTGGAAGGGCCATGTGGTCCCCAGTGCCTCTCCCACCTCCTCCTCCTCTTCAGGCAGGAGGAGGCAGAGTTGCTGCTGCTGCCAATGCGCCAGGATAGAGAGATCTCGGCGCGGGAGGAGATGACGCAAAAGACAGAGCTCCCCCCAAAAAAGTGTTTCTCCAGGACGAAGATGGCGGCAACTTAGCCCAGGGGCCCAAGATGCCTGTGCCCATCGGGGGCCCCCAGCCAGGCAGTTCCGCCCCGTGCGCCCGGGGACACCGCGCCCGGCGGCAGCAGCGGCGGCAGCCGCAGCCCATTGTCACCAGCAGCGGCGGCGGCCCCGGCAGCCTCCTCCTCCTCTTCCTCTTCCTCCTCCTCCTCTTCAGCATCCTCGGCAGCGCTCCGGGAGCCCTGCAGCAGCGTCTCTCCAGTTAGAGCGGAGGGGGGAGAGGAGAAAGAGGAGACGGAGACAGCGGTGCAGGCATCTGTGCCGCGGCTCGGGGCTGAGGAAGAGGAGCAGCGGCGGCGGCAGGGAGGAAGAGGAGGTGAGGAGCCCTCCCGGAGCCGTCTGTCGGCAGCGGGGGACGCGGCATGCAGCTGTCCGGGGGCAGCGGGCTTTTCTCAGGAGGGAGATGGGGAGCTGCGATCTGACCATGCCTGGGTGAGAGGGGAAAGGACCAGCCGCGCAGCCCCGCCACCACCAACTATCACCACTACCACCACCATCTCCTCTCCCTCCTCCTCTCTCTGCGTTATTGCTCTTATCTTCTCCACGGCACTCCGCGTTGGATGGACTGGGGCTGCTTCGTGTGGTGACACCAAAGCAGAGCCGCCGGCGAAACCGAACAGTATCTCAAGAGGAAGAAAAAGAAGAAAGAAAGAAGAGGGAGAAAGAGAGAGGGGGGGAGAGTGGAAGAGGGAGCGAACGAGCGAGCGAGAGAAGGGAAGGCAGGCAAGAAAATCCCCCCAATCTTTTAAGTCAATGCATATTGTGGTGACACTGGCAAAGGAGCCCTCACGGTGGAGTCGGCCAGGGCTGTGCGTTCCCAAAATATGACCAGGGGTGCTTGGATGTGCAGTCGGCAGTATGATGACGGCTTAAAAATCTGGTTCGCACCCCGGGAGAACGAGAAACCCTTCACGGATTCAGAGAGGGCTCAGAAATGGCGACTGTCCCTGGCATCGCTCTTGTTTTTCACAGTCCTGCTCTCTGATCACTTGTGGTTCTGCGCCGAGGCCAAATTCACGGGGACCGGAGAGAAGGAGCAGCCGCCGCCCGAGAAGCCGGAGCCCGCGGAGCCGGAGCTGCTGGCGGGCATGGGGGAGCCGGCGCCCCCCGCGCCCCGGCTCCTCGCCCCCCCCTCGCCCTCCCTCCCGCCCTCCCCCGGCAGCAGCGGCGGTGGCAGCCGCGGCAGCCGCACCAACGGCACCGAGCCCCAGCACGGCAAGGCTGATTTCCTGGGGAACTCCACCGCCAGGCCCCTGGAGACGTGCCCTCCCCAGAGCTCCTCGTCCGGGCAGTGCTTCAGCGTGGGGGACGCGGAGGCGGTGTGCCGGCGGCGGGGGGGGCCGGGGCGGCCGCGGGGCGCGGGGCAGAGCCCAGCGCCCGACTGGGACCTGACGGATTTTTACCTTTCCTTTTGTAATTCCTACACACTTTGGGAGTTGTTCGCCGGGTTGTCCAATCCGGACACTTTGAACTGCAGTCTGGATGTGGTGCTGAGGGGGGGAGGCTCCTGCAGCCAGTGCGTCCAGGCTTACCAGCGCTACGACCAGCACGCTCAGGAGAAATACGAAGAGTTTGAGGTTATGCTCCAGAAATATTTACAGTCGGATGAGTACTCGGTGAAATCGTGTCCTGAGGATTGTAAGGTAGGAGCCCCTGCTGTGTTTCCTGTCCCTGGCTGGCAGGCTGGCGTGCCTCCCTCGCCTGTTGTGGCTGCCGTGGTCCCTGTTTTGGCTGCTTCGGTCTCTGCTCCTGGCGCCGATGGCCGTGGTTTTTAGGGTGCAGTCGGAGCTGCGGAGGATATCGGCGGGGAGCCCCCGTTACCGCGTTGCTAAAAGGCAGGCAGAGGGAGGGGGAAGGTTTGATTTAAAAAAAAAAAAAAAAAAAAGAAAAGAAAAATTAAGTGATCCTCAGTCCTCCTGGAGTGCAGCTCTGGATTTCCCCCTTCTCATGAATATGCGATTGGCTCCGGCTCGGCTGCTGGCTTCCAGCGGGCTGGGATGCGGCTTGGCGGCAGGCAGCGACAGGGGCTGCATGCCAATGAGCGGGGACCGGGACGGCAGCCGGGGCCGCCCGACGGCGCTGCCCTACCTGTGGACCCTCCGGGGCCGGCGGGGGCCGCAGCCTGCCGGCCGGTGGCCAAACCCACGGAAGGCGCGGCGGGGTCGGGGCCGGGGCCGAGGTGGCAGTGGCCGCGGTGCCCGGAGGACGGGCGTCTCGCCCTCCCCGCGGGGGCCGGGGACGCGCACCTGGTGGGTTCCGTCGGGCGTTTGGCCCCGGGGGCGGCGGGCGGCGGCGGCGGGAGTGCGCGGGACGGCGGAGCGGGGAGGTTCCCGGCCGCCTCGGGAACGTGGAGCGGGACTGTGTCTCCAGGCGCTCTGCCAAAATTTGTGGAGCTGGGAAGAGCTGGAGGACGAGGGTGGATGTCAGTGGGCACCGCGGTGGCCCTTGGTCGGGAAGTGACGGTGACAGCACTTCAGTAAGCCGCGGTGGTTTTGTGTGGTGCCGCCGGTGAGCGCTCAGAAAGATCCAGAGGGTTTTCATTTCCTGTGTTAGAAGAAAAAGTCCCACTTCGGCTCTGTGTAGTTGTTGTCTTCTCTCTACTTTTGCACAAGATTAGTTGGCCTAGCTCTCAAGACAGGAAAGGGCAGAAAAAAAGTGTCCTTGGCGCCTAAAATAACTAACTGCATGCTTTTTCCCCCCGCTTTGTTTGAGTATTTGTCAAGAGCTGGGCCAGGTGAATGGTTGCTGCCCTGAACTGAATTATCTCGACTACTGTAGCAATACACTAACCAGTCTGAATCAAATCCTGCTTTAGCAGTGGGACACAACAGCGCATACAAATCACCACTCTGAACAGAAGGCCTAGCAGCACCTCTGTGCTTTTTAACTCAGCAGGGCCTTCTGAAATCACTTCATGGTAACAGTCCATGCCTAAAGAATCCCATTCACCAATAGGTTGGTGCAACCTGCACATATCTTTGCCTCAAAGTCAATCCAGTCCCTCCAGAAGTTGAAATATCCTGTTATCTAATTGGATAAAGTAGGAAAGTCGCTGTATTTATCTTTTCCCGCTAAACTTGACAAAAGTAAAATAGTCTCATCAGTAATTTTTACTCCACTGTTTCTGGTTATAAACTGTGTGTGTATGTACTCATTGTATGTATATTATGTACTCAGATAATGTAAATGTATTTTATTTCCAGAGTGAATTGGCTAAGTAAAAAGCATAAATTGGTTAAGTAAAAAGCATAAATTGGATAAGCAAAAAGCATACCAAATATAAATAGATTGCTGCTGCTGTAAGGACATTTTTGCCTTTTCAGTAACTTTTTCACTAGGAATTGACCTACAGGTCTGTGCTGCCAAACGATCAACATCTACTTGCTTAAAGTGATTCTTTTTGTATCACAGTTTAGTTTGAACAAACTTTACCACAAAGTGTGCAGTTGCCTTGCAGTATATCGTGGCGTAAAAGGTGTTGAAAATGAACAGAACAGAACGGCATAACAATTTCCCCTTCGGACACTGAATAAAGAGAAATACCTTTTTTAACGATGGGCGGAAAAGTGGTTGACATTAAAACGATCGCGTGAAACGTATACATGAACTAGGCAAATGTCGTGCCAATGACTTAGAGTTCTCCAGTTTGTAGTGCCGGGTGGTACTGTTCGATGTTTTGAGAATTTGGCCAACCAGTCTGTGTTAAAAAGGAGGGCAATTTCAGCAGGGAAGAGAAAAAACAAAACCAAAAACCAAAAAACAAAACCACAAAACCCCCCAAGCAGCAAACTCAAACCCAGGGTGTTTTCTCTCTCCCTGCGGGGCCGGGCGGGGCGACGGGCGCTGTCCAGGGTGCTGCACGACAGCGCTCGCAGCCCGCGGCCCGGCTGGGGAGGAGCCGCTCGCCCCCACCCGCGCCCTGGGCCGGTGCCTCTGGGTCCCTCCGGGTCGGGTCCCTCCGCAGCTCTTTGGTTCGTCCCGGTGGCTGAGAGAGCCAAGCGACGAGCAGGTCCAGCCGTCCGGTAGCCGCGTGAGGTTGATGTGCTTGTACGTGGTCCGCTCTCAAGCGTGTACGGGTGAAACTAGAAACTCATGGAGAACGCTTTGTGACAATTGCAATATTTTGCTTGCCTTTCTGGTGCTTTATACATATTTCATTTACAAAACTCAATCAGGAAATAGTTGGGTTTTTTTTCCGTGTAAGTGAATATTTATTTTTTGATTGTTGAAGATCTCGGTAATTTTTAGTTTAAGAATCAGAATAGAAAATAACTTGGCATCTAACTATGCATTTTAGGCACACAGCGTTTGATTGGTTTATGTCGTGAGCTGCTCTTTCTTCCTTTAAACAAAATGATAAAAGTACTGACTTTACTCAATAATCATGTATGTAAGCCCTAGTTTAATACAATGAAAGGCTTATTAAATAGTCTATTTCTATTTAAGACATCTTTAGTATTCTGGGAGGGCTACTTCATTTGCAGAAAAAGAGAGCTTTTCGTCCAGTTGACCAATTATAACTGATGGCAAAATCAATACAATTTACACTGAATAACAGTCAACCTAAAACTTGTAATTGAGTATTACTTCCCCCTTCTCCAGCCCTCCCCACACCCCTTATGCAGCAACCCCCCCCTGCAAGTTACACCTTACAGAAAGTACTTTTGGTTATAACAAATAGTACATATCAAAATAGTTTTGATGTGTAACTCTCAACTTCAGACTTTACATTTTCATTCCTTTATCTGAAACCAGAAGAAAATGAACTTTACTTTCAAAATATTCTGTGTTCCACTATATGTCTCCTGGTCTCTGAAGAATGTTTTAAATAAATTGCTTTGCATTGCAGAGATTTGCTGTCATGAGTTGTTTGGGTTATCAGTCCACATTTAGCTATTCCACATAAGGGAGTTTTGGTTTCGGTTTTAATAGTAAGGGATACTTGCTCATTTTTTTAAAAAGAATGCCATCCTGTTACTAAGGTTATTAAACTTCTTGTTGAGTTGTATTGGGATTTTTCAACATTTCATAGAAAATGATAAGAATTTTGAATTTTAGAACATTTGAAAAATCACTATTTTTGATAGCATAATGAACATGCGTATGTATTTCATATTGTTAGGATGTCAGTAGACTTTGCATGTTGTTTAGATGTTTTGGATATCAGTGTAGTCTCACTAAATCCATCTTCAATTTCTTTCTTAAAAATAACCTCAAAGTCTGATATCTTTATAGATTGTTTTCTTGTCTTGATAATCATATAACAATAATGGCTAAACAATAAATATAAGTAAGACAATTACTTGAATGTATTACAACAAGGTGACATAAATAAATTGCTGTAACTTCGCTGAATCCCTAAAATAACCAAGTAACCAAGAATCTGGATTTACATTTCTGTTTTTCTGCTTTAAATTTAATTTAGATTAAAAAAAAATAGGAAATTTTGCCTTTGCACATTACAAAGTAATGGTTGCATTTACAGAAATTGCCTTGGCAATATCTAAAGTTTCTTGATTTCCAGAATATCATTTTTATTTGCAGTGTGGCACAGGACTGTATTCAAACAATTAACAGAGAACTGTATTGGCTTGACGTTGGAAGACACAGTTCCTTATAATGACTTGTCAGCTTTGTATCAGGGGAAATATTCAAGTTCTTAAGACAGCAGGCAATCGCTCTGTGGAATAAAAGAAAATTCTGGCTACTTCTGATTAGGAACTGGGTCAAATAACTAAGTAGGACATATAAATGTAAAGGCTTTTAATTTTTTTTTTTTTGATAGATAGAACCTATGTCTTTATGACAAGTATCAGAGGCCAAGGTTTTCTTGACAGAAATATTTATTCATGTTTGAACAAAACATCAGTTATCATTTTTTGACATAGGTTTCTTTAACCTTGTGAAAGTTGAAAGTGTTTAAAATGGGGCCTTCCTTAGTGCTAGTTAAAATATTGAAATATGCAATACAGGTAAGTGCATTATAATTAAAATAACAAAATAACTCAGTTTTCCCCCTAGAATACCAAAAGAGAAAAATAAATTCATATCACCCTTTTTAATATCAACATTACTAAAAGGCAAAATTCAGCTCACATCTTAGGTGCTTAACATGAACACACACATTTCTATTTATTTATTTATTTATTTTTCCTCCCAGGCATTAAATATCATTCAATAACTTCTGATCTTATGATTTTAGGTTTATGATATTGGTATCATAAATATGTAAGAAAGTAGCTGAGTAATAATACTACTTAGCTGAAAAACACGCATATCAATAAAGGTTTTAATCATTAAACACAAATGGTGTAGTTGATAAGAGTATAGAACTGGTGCTTCTGTTACTAGATAAGATTTTTTTTGTTCACAGAGCTGTGTTCAACTACTTTTATTTGAGTAAGAGGATGACTGAAAGCTATTTAAAACAATTAAAATCACATTTGTTCTCATTTATCTGGAAATATCAAAGCTTATATGAATCATGACTTTTCCAAGAACTTTTTCCTAAACAGCATATGTAGTTTAATTAGGGTTTGATTTAAACTCTCAGTTAAGCTGGCAGAAAAGAGCAGATGAGAAATACGAAACCAAAAGCTCAAGTGATAAAAGAACCCTTCTGTTACAAAAGGTCACATAGACCAGCATCTGCCGCAAAGTTAGGCATTTCAATTGCACATCTTAATCACACAGTATTTATATTATGTGCAAGAGTGATACCTAAGCTAATCAGAAGAAACTCTTACAAATAAAACCTTCAGAAACCTGCACTGATGGTCAACATCTAATACAAATGGGAAACAAAAAACGTTAATTCCTGAGCTGATGTCTTTTCAGAATGTGTTGAAATTTAAATATTTTTTAAAGCTCTTTTAAAAATTAATAATATGCTGTACTAAAAAACCCATGATACTTAAATGCACATATTTTTAAAAGTTTTGTTTAAAATGCTGTGGAAGTAATATGATATTACAAATTGATGTTTACATTAGTTATATGTTCAGTTAATTTAAAAAAATAGAAGTTGCATTATATTTCAAAACTTATTTAAGATAAATATGTGGATGAATTTAGTATCTCTATTCTTGCAATAGTGCACTGGTATATTAATATAAGGAGCAACACTGACTATCTACTAATGAACTTTGTATTTTGGTCTAAAATCCTGATTCAGCAATCTGTTTCTCTCTCCTCTTTGGAGCAAGATGAATGGCATTTCACTTAGGGAAGACTACACACATGCTTATAGTGATTCAGTTGCTTAAATGTTTTGTTGGATCAGGATCAGATCTTTCCTAAAAGAGCAAATTTCCCAGTGTTGTCTTTCCAGAAGTGAGTTGACTCCACCTAACTTTTTTAAAAGTTTGTGTCTAGTTGATCACCCAGATATTCATCCCATTGACAGTGTTGATAGGTACTTCATTCCTGATTTAGGAAAAAAAGGACTGTAGATGACTACCTGAAGGGGATTCCACCCTAGTGTATTCCACCCTAGTTCAGCAGGCACCATTTAACACTTCGTGATTTCATGGGTCTGTCCTCAACTTTACTTTGTTCACTGGTTCTCCTTGCATCAAACAGTACTTTTCACATGCACCTTGCAGAGAATGCAAGAGTCTTGCTCCTTCATTTCATGTTCTTCTAAGAAAAGTAATCAAAATGCAAATTACAGTTCTATTACTTATCCTGCCTAAAAATCATTTGGTCTATACTTAGTAATTTATCACTTCAGTCTTGCATTAGGATCCATAATGTATTTAGAGCTGTGAATTGCCTAAAAGGGAAGATGTAACTTATAAGCTGAACACTTAAATATTACTTTTTGATAGGTGTTACTCATAACACTTCAGAAGATATAAAAACTAAATACTTCATCTGACCAAAAAAAAAAAATAATGTAGATGTCCAATATGGATGTCCACATCAAATATAAAAGTTCAGACTTACTTTGTAGTCAATGGAGATACATGGGTAATTCTAGAGTCTGTCAGTTCACAAAAAGCCTACATCTAAAATAGGTCAGATGGATTATGCCCTAAAGTACCTATTTTCTGTTCATTGTATTTAAAGAACACATACTGTTGTTTCATCTCAGATACAAATGCCTCCACTGTGGACCTCTGAAGTCATATTAGATATATCCTAACAAAGTGATTTTTGGTATAAAAAATAAGTTTGGATGAAATTGTGTTCATATGCAAAATTTAACTGTGAGAAAGTTTGTAAAATTCTGCTACTTGTGCTGTCCCACGCCAGCCTAGTGAAATCACAAACCTCTCACTTCTTTGATAACTATATTCTGTTGCTGAAGAATGTGTGAGCTATGCAATCTGTTTCTTTGGGATGAGGATAGGAAAGGGCCTTGTATGACATAATTATATTCTTATCACTTTTTTGAGAGAAGGGAGGCGAAGACCTTCTAGATAATACTTCTCCAGTTGTTATTTCTATTATTTTTACTGAAAAACCATGCAATAACAATTGTAGGTCATCTTCTTCATAGTAATTTTTGCAGTTAAATCTGCTACAGATTATTTCTCTTATTCCCCCCTCTCTCTTTGCAAGGAAGGTAGGGTTTTTTTTGGGTAGAGATGTCAATGTGTGTGAGAATTCCTATACATTACACTGGGGTTCATTTTCTTCCCTTAGATCAAATGACAGGGAACTCCCAAGCCTACCCAATCTCTTTCACTCAAGAGGCACATATTCTTAGACGTTTATGCCACATTACTAAGATAACCATACTGTTCTTTTCTATGTATTTTTCACTGTACTTTTCTCTTGTCAGAACTGTAGAGCAAACATCGCTGAGTGAGAGTGTGTGATAGTTTGGTTTACTTTACAGCATCAATCAGTTAGATGAATACAAATTCAGTGAGACACTAAGGGAATACCCTGGCTCATAGAGATTTTTTATTAATTTGAAGTTATATTGAAAAAAATAAAGACCAAATTTTTGGGGGAGTTTGTGATCCAATCTTGTCTACAAACAAGGCAGGTATATGAAAGACATAGCTCGCTCCTTTAGAACATGCAATTTGAAGAGTTATATACAACAAGCTCCCAGTCCCTAATGACAAAGAGAACAGGGCATGATGTAAGTGGCTTTGAAGTGAAGTTGAGCCTTTCAAGAACTGGTCAAATGCAAACAAACTGTTGGGATGAATGGTGATGATAAATGCTGAATTGATAAACTTCCAGAAGTTCTATATGAATATCTTGGTCTTTTGAAGTGTCTTGGAGATCCATGTGGGAATGTTCACCTTACATGTAGACTGATGTTGAGACATCATTCAGAGATTTCATTATTAGAAGAGAACTTGCTGATTAAAAACAGTAGCAAAGAAAGATTATCTGAACTTTGTTGCAAGTTATCAACAAACAATGTTTGGGGCCAAGCTTTCAGAAATTCTGCAGCATCTTGGAAGTCATTGTGTATGTTTTAAATGATTTCAGTGAAATTAGAGGAAAACTGTACCTGAGAGATTACAAATTAAAAAAAAAAAGTCCAAACTTTCACTTTTGGTATAAGACAGTGGCATTTTTATGATTTTTTTTTTTTTAATGTTACAATTTAGGCAAATTCCTTAGTCAAGGACTTATACTTTCAAATTTATCTATTATAAAATCTTAAAAAGAAAAAAAAATACTCTGTTATTTTTGTATTGCAGAATGTGCAATTTCTTGTAGTTTTCAGGAGATATTTTCCAGGGAGCAAATGTGATCTCTAGAATGATTTTAAAATGCATGTTTAATACTTGCTAATCCTCTGCATGTTAGATTAGACGCTGCCTTCAATTTCCCTGAATGCTTATGTAAATGATATCTTGGGCCTGTCAACACACTTCATCTCTGTAAAACATCACAATGCCACATCTTTATTACATTTTAAAGATATTAGCAATCCAGAACCAGAGAACATTCTTTGTTAAAGCAAAGGGGGAAAGATGGATTGTCTGTGACATTTAGAAAAAGTGGGTTTTTTCTCATGTTATTCATTCTTTTGAAACTCTCTTAAGAGAGTTTCCAGAGTTTGTTGAATGGTATTTTGCTGACTGTTGCTCTGCATTGGTTAGTTTGCTCTCCATATTTCAGGGGTTACACTCACAGGTTCTTCTTGGAAACACTAATTTTGTATGAATACTAGATAAATACTTTGATTTAAGGAAGAATTTTAGCAACCCTTAAATGCTTTAAAATATATATTAATAGCTAAATACATATCTTGTAGATTTCTTTGTGTAGTAATAGACAACTAAATATAAGACACTAAATATAAACATTTATTTATGTACACGTATTCTTCATGAGCATCAGTATACTAGGCTGAAAATCTTTTGCTAGTGTGGAAAGTTTATTCTTAACTCATATTAAGTGATAGTTGATTCATTGTGCTCACAATTCAAGAAAAAAAATATTTTTATTAGTAAGACTTCATCATTTAGAGGGGTGTCTTTATTGTTAGAACTACAGTTACATTTTCCAAGGTACCCTTCTCTGCTGAGACAAATGTTTGTATTTGTATACATGCACACTGGACTGAAAAATAAATGTTTTTTAAAATAAAGCCCAGCTTGTAGAAGAACAACAAAAACTAGCAAATCTACAATACAATTTGGTTTTTGGCTATTTTCCTCGTGGAATGAATAATACAAGTATGTATTTTTAAAAAAATATGCTTAAAAACTTACATGCAAATTTCCCATGAGTACTCTTTAACATTGTCTTCATATGATGTTTGTTGAAACTGGATTTCTGTGTGAAAGAGCTTTAGGTTTATAAGAACATTTTATTTATTCACAATTGCAAGTAAAGATGCTTGTATATTCAAAGATTTACAACTGATTTTTAATAGAAGAACACATCATGATGAAACCTGGTATAGCACATCTCACTAATTCTTTTAAAAATATGAGAAAACTACATCTTTGAGTTTCAAAATGATAAAAATAAAATCACGTCTGTCAGTCATAGTCTTTTTTTATTAAAACAAGCTACAAATAATCCAAAATCTGCACTTTGGTAAAGACTAAAACCTCTGGAAATTTTCAAAAGAAGTATTACCATAATACTTCTTGTTAGTCAATTCCTTAAGCAAGTTTCTGGTGGTTTTCCAGTGGGATGTGTCTGTACTGATTCCAGCCATGTAAAGTCAGGCATATAGTGTAATCAGCGGAGAAAAATCCATGTCATCATAGCCTAATTCACTGAGCTTTTTATTTTTAAGTATTCCAAATGCATCTATTTTGGAATAATGCAAATTTTATACCCCTGTATGTACAAAAACATCCTTTCATGTTTTTTCTTTCAAACTACGTTCAAGCTGTTAATATTGTGGTGCAGTGCTTTCAAGTGAGACTGAACAGTTTTGAGAATAAAAAAGTTTTTATAGAAGAGAAGAAATATGGGATGCCCCAGCATGTGCTGCCTGGAATGTGGAGGTTCTGCCTCTTCAGCTACACAGCTGGAGGAGGGCCAGGGCTGAGGATATATGGGGATTAGATTCTACAGGCTTGAGGTTCTGCACTTAGAAAAAGGAAGCAAAACGAAAACATAGCCAAGATCCTGTGGGATGGCTTTTAAAATTCTTCATGCATTCAGAGATGAGAGATGTTCATTTCTAGTCCCATTCTGCTGTGGAGTTAAAAGTAAATGTTTCTGTAAATGTTTCTACACAGAACCTGCCAGAACTTGAATGAGTATTGTGAAGTAGGAGTTTCTGAACAAGGCACATTTGAAATATTAGCCAAATTATCTTAAAAGCAGAATTAATTTATTTTTATTTTTTTTGTTCTATGCTTTCTGATATAACAATCCTTGTGGTAATGACCCCTATTATAAACCAAGCTTAGCTAACAAGATACTGTGTATCACTGGTGTTCAGGAAATGAGGCTTGCTGCTTTATATCGCAATTCAGTTAGAAGTGCATTATGTTTTTTTTTTCTCTATTTAAATCTTATAAATATTCAATCTGAATCTTATAAATATACTTTTTTTGCAACCTCACTATATTAACAAAATTAAATCATTAGCTTTTCAAAATTTAGCAGCTGAGATTGATTCCTGGGATGTGACCTGCGTACATGTACTGTCAGCCAATCTTTATATGACAGATGTGAATTTAAAATATTGTTTTATTTTAATTCGTAAATATATACCAATTTTATTTAGTTAGGAATTTAACATAACCCAGGACTAACTCCATTGAAATTAATGTCTTTACTTAAATGTAATATTGTTTTGAGAGCAGGAGGAGGCACATGATATACCTTAAAGCTCAAATATATGAAATCAAAGGGACAGATTTGACACAGACTGATTTGCTTTACAGACCTTGTTACAAAAAGCAATATGCAGAGTGCTTTAAATGCACATTTCCTTGTCTTTAACTGATGTTACTAATTTGTTATTGTTGTCAGATTAATGTTTTTTTCTCCTCTTCTTTGTTATACTTGGTCTTGATCCCATTCCCTTATTCTATTGATTTTTCAGACACACTGTAGGAAAATATTATGAGCTTATCTTGTTCAGCTATCCAGGAGGGGAAAACCTTAAACACAGCAAAGAAAAATTAATTTGCCTTTTCCAGCCCAGATTGTAGGTCATCCACTAGGTTTAAAGGGAGAGACGCTGATCAGTAGTTAGTTTAAATCCATAGAAGTTGCTTTGATTTCTATAAAGACACTCTGTATTTACTTAAGTATAAATACAGTTAGAATTTAAGCATAAGTTAAAGAATTGATCAGGTAATGGAAGTTTTGCTCTGTGGTATATTTCAACACTCACAAAAAAGGTAGTAATTTTAATAATGACTCATTTTAAATAAAAATTACAGGTTTTATACACACATATATATGTGTGTCTGTGATATATATATGTATATGTCTTCCAAGATGTGCAACAAGGAAATTACTGAAGTAGGATCAAGCATTTTGGAGAGGCCAGAATGGTCCTGAAGTAGAGTCCTATGGAAATCCTTGAAATGTCCTGGATTCTTTAAAATTAAGAAGTAGCTTAGGAAGTAAAGAAAAATGTAACAATTGTTTTTAAGTGGTCTTTTCCTTTTTTTCAGTCACTGATACTTTTATTTTCTGATTGATCTGGAAATGTAAATTACTTGGAGTATTTTCTTTCTTTATTAAAGAGCTCAGAACAGGCTGACAGTAAATGTGGAACACAAAAGCACCAATTGCCAATGTCATAGCCAGGATGCGCACTAAACCTTGTTGGTTTGGCAACTCCTTTGTGGAGACCCTCTGTGTGTTTGGACTCAAGTTTGAATTCCTGGTGGGAGCAAAACCACCTAAAACTCAATGTATCTCTGCTGCATAATATTAATAGATTATAGAAGAAGTTATCTATCTCAAATGTTCCATTTGTTTACTTGGAATATTTTAGATTACTTTTGTTTCTGCTTGTTTATTTGCACATTAGATAATAAGAATTTTATTTGTTTACATGGGGATTTTTAAAACCAGGATCTTCTGAGTGCTGATCTGGGAGATCAGGTTTTTGTTACTATTGGATCATCTGAGGTTTTGGTTGGTTTTTTTTTGAATGTTATAAAGGGCAGAATTATGTTAGCTTGTGCAATATAAGCATGAATTTCAGTTACTTGTATTTATTTAAACCTTTCTTGCAGTTTCCTGTATACTTATGGCTGGGTTTTTTTGATCACTGGAGAAAAAATCCTCTTTAAATATTGGTATGAATGTAAATATTTATAGTATATTTTTTTTTCTCATAGTTTTAATATAGGCTTGATTTGAAAAGAGCTAGTATTTGGGGTGGAAGAGATCTTTTCTCCTTTAATAGTTTTTTAGATCTGCAAGAGGAGGAGATGATATGTTTTGCAGCTTGCAGAAAATATTTACATCTCGGAATTTTACCAAAATCATGACTGACAGGGAAGATCAGCAGGCTTACAGGGAGGAATAAGAGATCTGTGAACATCAGTAAGCTTTTTTTGGGTTGCTCTGAATTTATGGCCCTATGTACAGAATGGGAAATGGAAATTAAAGTAATGTCTCAAAAAAGAGACATTTAAAATCATTTGGTTATATGTTTGAAAGAGAAGCAAAAAGGCTGAAAGTGTTTTGGATTTTTTTTTTCCTGCAAGTAATGGTGCTATTGGGGAAGTCAAATATTACAGTAATTCAGTGATGCAGGGGCCCCATAACATGCAGTACATGACAAGGTGCACCTATTACCTTCCTTAAAGGGCTGGTCTTTTCTTCACTTTGAATCTTAATAGAGTTAAACCCCAACTCTTTATTTCTTACAGAGCCTGTATGCAGTTGGGCATGCAGTTCACAAATCTCAAGGGCTTGAATTGAGGCTGTGTCTCCATCAGCATTTTAGTTCAGGTCAGGGGTGTGCTTTTAAAACAAATCTCCTCCTCGCTCCCGTTCCCACTCTTACTGGATCTTGATTCATGTCACGAAGCAATCTGGGAGCACACAAACTGGATTGCTTTCTGCTGAAAGTACAGGGGACGAAATGCCCCAGGAGTACATCTAATGAGTTGCAGGCACTAAAAGACATGCAGTCTGCAGAATCATAGAATGGTTTGGGTTGGAAGGGACCTTTAAAGGTCATCTAGTCTAACCCACCTGCAATGAGCAGGGACATTTTCAACTAGCTCAAGTTGCTCAGAGCCCCATCCAACCTGACCTTGAATGATTCCAGGGATGGGGCATCTACCAGCTCTCTCTGCCAGTGGTTCACCACCCTCATTGTAAAAAATTCTTCTTTATATTTGGTCTAAATCTACCCTCCTTTCCTTTTTTAGTTTTTCTCTTTAGTTTGAACAGTAGATCTCGACTCAGCCATGCCGGTCTCTTGCCTTCCTTTCCTGCTTTCTTACACTTGAAGAACTGAGAACTCTTGCGCTTTATGGAAAGCGTCCTTAAAGATCTTCCAGCTCTGTTTTGCTCCCTTGTCCCTCAGGGCAGTTTCCCAGGGGGTCCTATTGACTAACTTCTTGAAGAGCTGGAATTTTGTTTTCCTAAAATTCAGGGTCCTGACTTTACTCCTCACCTGACTCGTATCCCTCAGGACAGTAAACTCCACCAGTGCATGATCACTGCAGCCCAGGCTGCCTCAAATCTTGATGTCACCAATTTGCTCACTTGAGTTGGTGACCATCAGGTCCAGTATCATATCCCTTCTCATAGGGCTGTCTATTACCTTGTTTAAGAAGTTATCCCCAGTGCACTCCGGGAGTCTCCTGGATTGCCTACAGCTTGCCATGCCTGCTTTTCCAGCAGATGCCAGGGTGGTTGAAGTCCCTCAGCAGGACAAGAGCCTGCAAGTGTGATGCCTCCTGTAGCTGGAATAAGAAGGCTTTGTAAATGGGGTCCCCTTGATCAGGCGGCCTGTAGTAGACACCAACCATAAGGTTCCCTTTGTTGCCTCAGTCTCTAATTCTTACTCATAAGCTTTCAACCTGCTCGTGGCTGTTCTTCAGAGATAGCTCTTAACACTCTATTCTTTTATTGATGTAGAGGGCAATGCCTCTGCCCTTCTTTCCTTGCTTGTCCCTTCTGATCAGCTTGTAGCCATTGATAGCCACACTCCAGTCATAAGATTCATCCTTTCAGTAACAGCAACTAGGTCATATCATTCTAGCAGCATGGTGGCTTCCAACTCCTGCTTGTTGCTCACGCTGCGTGAATTGGTACAGAGACACTTCAACTGGGCTGTCAGCTGTGTCAGCCTTCTTAGAGGAACATCCCTTAATTCCTTCGGGGTATTTCACTGGCATTTCTCTCTTGGTTCCTACTGCCTCAGGATCTCTGTTTCCTCTCTGGAAGACTTCAAGTGTGCTTCAGTGTAGTCAGCATGTCTCAGAGCAACAGGATACAGGCCCTCTCTATCACCCCGTCCCTCTAACCTTGGTGTCCCATCCCACTGCTTGTCACAGGCAAGCCTGATATTGTCCCCTTGCTCTTTTGTGCCTGGTTTAAAGCTCTATCAATGAGCCCTACCAGCTTGTGAGCAAAGACTCTCTTCCTCCTTTGAGAAAGGTGAATCCCATCTGATGCCAGCAAACCTAGTACTGTGTCTGCCATCCCACTAATGGACAGGATTATAGGACTAGGGTTAGTCCTACAGCTCAGACTTAGTTTTCAGTTAGTCCTATAACTAGGGCTTTTCCAGGAAGGAAAAACCTAAGAAACGTATGTAATGTGGACGGCAGGTTCTCAACACTGTTTCAGTCTACGGAGGATTTCTACAGAACCACACTACTTTTTAATATTCACATAAACATAGCTAAAGAGACTGAAATTCAGCCCTCCCCTGGAGATAATTCCCAAAGTATCTCAGCAATTTCTTCAGGACTGCAGCTCAGGGCGCTGAGCCGAAACTCTGAAATGATTCAGTGCACCTGGCTCTGTATAATCATGGTACTAGTGACCATCTATTATTCTTTTTTTTTCTTTTTTTTTTTTTTCTTTTTTTTTTGTAGTTTTTTTCCCCCTCCGTTTTCTGCTGTCATGCCTATGGAGGCGATGCACGGCACGGTGCAGATTTTTGCTCTGTGCCTTCCCTGCAGCTGCCAAGGCTCTGTGCAGCAGAGCCACTGCAGCTCTGCTGCATTTTGGGCTCTGGGCTGACTTTGTCCTCACTGTGGAACTTACAGCACCTTTCCAGGGTCTGGACCTAAGGCTGAACAAACCTTTCAGGGCTTCTTTATCGCAACTCTTGAGTTTTTAGTTTCGGAATGTTGCAGAAATATCTAAGCAACCCTGAAAATGAAACATTTGTGTGGGGAGGGAGGGAAATTGGCAGGAATGGAGCAAGTCTGACCTTCCTTCATGAAACACTGCCCTCCTTATCTTCCAACTTATTTTATTGTTTCCAGCTAGAAGAAAAGATTATGGGGCAGTGTTCAGTTGGGATTTCAGGTAATCACTGAAGTGACAACCAGATACACAGGAAAGCCTAAGTAACTTATTTTCTTTTTTAGTTATTTCATTTTCTGTATACCTGTGAAGGCTTAATTTTCTCCAGATTTTTCAGAATTGAGAAAAAAATCTGTATCTATGGTATAGATTGATATTATTTTTCTTCACAGGGTAAAGCTTTTTTCTTTGAAAGATTAAAAAAGTACTGTGTAGTTCTGTGGAAAATATAACACTAGAAGAATGTTGCCTTGCTGATAGAATATTTGTTGCTTGTATGGGGAATTACTCTCTTTCTGATATTTGTTATTTAAGCATTTTTATTGCAATACTGCAAGTAATTACAGGTGGTTATTGCTTTTGAACCCTGAAAATTCATGCCGTGTATTGAGTTGCTCTTAAGTAAGAAAATTAGTTCTGGAAGTCATGGTTGACACTGTTCCAATAGAGAAAATGTTCCTGAAGATCCATGGGGCTTAATGTTTTTAGTCTCTGGTAACGAACAGGAAGCTTTCTTACCTGTTCCCCAACTCAAAAGCCCAGTGGGACTAAAACAAGGCAAGAAGAGTGATTTACTGGCATAGCAAAAATGGATAAAAAATAATTTGCTGGAATGCTATCAGTGTGTGTGATTGAAACGTCAGGGGGGAGACCTGCTGGTGATCAGCACTGATTCACCACCAGATGCTACTGAGCTGACCAGGAACTGCAAGTGAGACCAACCAGCAGAGGCAGGACATTGTCCTGTCAGCAGTAAAAGCAGTCAGAGTGGCAGGTAGCCAAAACTGCAGATGCTTAACTTAGATCATCATAAGAGTAGATAGACAACATATTTGTATAAGGCTTCAATGTATCTCAGATTATACTTACGTTGCTTTATCCTGAAGCCTGAAGGAGCTGATACTGGAGAATCAGAAAACTGAAGAGAGTCTATTTTTGGTAAGCAGAATATAGGAACTGACATACTGCACTGCTCAGTGATCTGTTTGGTGTCATGTTCTATCTCTGGGAATAAGCTTGGGACTAAAATGAATGCTACACCAGACAGAAAATCGTTTGCTAGATTGCAAAGTTTCTTCTTAACTCATATTAGGCAGTAGTCAATTTATCACGCTTATGATTCAAGATAACACTTTTCCATATACTTTTCTATACTTTTCTATTAGTATAATTTAATACATGAAGGGATATCTTATTGTTAGAGATAAATTTCATTTTCAAAGACACTTAGAATGGTATATAAAATTCTAAGTTTCTCTAAATGTGTGGCAAAACCACCAAATCTTCATCAAAGTTTGGTTCTTGCTATGTTTCATGCATTAGTTCTGTTGGTTCTTTGTAATAATTAAGATAGGATTTCTGTTCCTATAGTTCTTACTGGCTTTTTTGTAGCTATAGGATTTATTTTCTGATATCTAGTGGTAAATTGGACATCATGGACTGGATGACAGTGTGGACTAGGTTAGAAGGATAGGATTATATTTTTGTAAATTCTATTAAAGTGGTTTAACCAAGCTAGTAAACAAACCCAGAAAAAATAGAATTTTGAATATATTGAAATATTAGTGGAAGGATTTGCTGCTTATATGCCCCATGCAGTTACAGGTTTTGGGCTGTATTAATGACTACTGACTGACGAAAGCATTAAGGGCAGTTTCCTGCATGACAGTTTGCGTATTGTACACACAAATGAGAAGAACATCTGCACATCTGCTGTAATACAAGAGTTTCTTGGCAGCTGCGACATTTTACAGTGCAGGATTTTACCTATGATTCTTGGCAAAAAGAACTCATGTAACAGGTCCTCATGTGTTAACCTTTTGCTATTAGCAATTGCTCACAGACAGAGTTTCACATGTTACTGTTTACCTACGTTAAGGTTCTAAAGGACGCTTTGCTATGCAGCAGCCAGGGTTGTGCTAAACACATTTCCAATTCATGCCCCCCACTGGCAAAGATGACTATTTAAAATATCTTTTAGGATGTAGCCATTATTTTCCCTTTATTGTTCACCACTTGCTAGCTTTTTCTCTTCTCCTTCCCTCAAGCTGTCTACCAAATTAACCTCTCCTTATACATTTGACTGTGGGTCTTTGATATAGTAATATGCTGTACTCGGGACAGTTTTCTGAAAGGGGAAATGAAAGATGGGTTTATGACAGCAGACTTGCAACTGAAAAGTGTGGTTTATGGTGTATAGAAGTTGGGATAAGAATAAGCTGTGTGCCTGCAAAACAGTAGAGGGTAACTGCAGAGGTAGCTTGACTTTTCATTTATTGTTTGCGTTGGTTTGATTCCAGCCTGCTTTATAGAACAGAGCACTTCACTGTGAAGAACTTTCATGTATAAATCCACAGAAATATCAGAGTCCTTTATTAAAATGGTATTACCTTTGGGCTTGGTAAGATTGGACATGGAGTTCCATCTGTATAGTTTAAATAAAAAATATTTTTTTGTTTTAAATATCCAGTTTTCAGGTTTGCTGAATTCTTCATTTTTCTTATGAAGAGAGATGAGTAGTTATATAATTTACTTTATTCATGTTTTACTTTTACTTATTCATTATTTCTTTTTAGTCTCTTCCTTTAGAGATGTTAGGCTTCTCCCCTAGATAAAAAAATCTTAGCCTTCATAATCTCTGTATCAGTACTCTTTCCTTTTACTCTCTTTCTTGACAATTTTATTTTAGGTTGTGGTTGTTCCTAGAGGAGCATTTTCACTTATCTGTGCATATCAATAGGGTTTTCTTCCACTTCAGTGGTCATACTGAGTTTTTAATTCTAAACAAAGTGTTTCTTATGGTTCTTTCCAGTGTGCATCTATTAGACTTGGCAGTGCTGGATTCCATCTGCCATTGTTTCCCCTTTCACTGAGCTCTTTTAAGCTCTTCTAAGGCTCCGTGGCCTGCTTTGGCCTTGAATAATCTATGACTTGTTGTGTCACATGTAAACATTTCCATTTTATTGTTAGTCCCATTTCCAGTTGATTAATAAATAGATTAAAGACTCCTAGTGAAGAACCTGGGGCACCGTGCTGTTAACCTTTAGTCACATGGAGCAGAGACCATTAATAAATGTATTCTGCTTTTGTATTCTGCTTTTTGTAGTTGGTTTCTAATCAATGACAATGCTTTATTTCTCGCCCTGTGATTACTTAGTTTCTCTATCAGCCTTTTGTGGAAGGCGTTCTCAAAGGCTCTTTGAAAGTCCAGAAAAATTGTATCAACCCATTCTCATCTGCTATTTATTAATATACTGAAAGAATTCTAATAGGTTAAGGAGATGTGCAAAGCATTAAGGCTTCTAACTTTAATCCAAATATTTAACACTTTTATTTTTAATTGGTACCTCAGTTAGTGTATTTATTACTGCAGTACTATGTGTATGAAGGCTATTTGAATTCTTCCTCATTTTTTCTTGGTAGTTCTTGCTGTCCTGCAGGGTTCAGTATACATACTAGTTTCAATGTGAGACTGATAATTGTGGATTTTTTTTGATTGGTCTTAAATTACTTTGGGACCCTCGAGAAAACAGAATCCCATTCTTGGAATACATTGATCTCTTATTTATTGATTTGTTTCAGCCATTCCTTTTATCACATATGAATTGTCAAAAGCTCCTTATCTTTGCTTGAAAAGGCTGGTATCTCCTCAGTGTTCTCCAAGACAAAAAAAATATGTAAAAAATAATTTGCTTTCTTTCCTATATTCTTATCTTGTCCACTTTCTCCTTTAATTTCTTGGAAGGCAAATCATGATCTGTCTTGCAAGAGCCATATATTTTATACCTATTTACTTCATATATTCCCATTTATTCATCCCACTTCCCTATTAATATGTGCTTGTCACCGTTTATGCATCTTGAAGACCATAAGTGTTCTGTGCCAGGAACACCGACAAATCCACAACTAGCTTACATGTAGCAGTCCCAAAAGTAACCAGGATATTCTTTGTTCAAAGATCTGATTGGGTAGAAGTCTATTATTATTTTTTTAAACTCTGTATTACTTGGAAGGGAGAGTAACATGCTTTTCTCTAAGAACGGGTGCAGAAGTGGGGCTATGTGTGATGGGTCATGCATCAGGATCATAGGCTGAAAAGGAATAACAGGGTGAACTTACATTCTGATGAGAAATCTAGGACAAAAGAGAATCCTAGAAATTTTTACTGAGACACTGTTTCCAAGTAACCTTTTTTCCAAGTCCTTTCCTTCTTGGATGTGTTGCAACATCTATGCACACACATACCTCATTTGCTGAGGTTAAAAACCACTGTAATATGCATGGTTTCTGCACCTAACAAACAGCACTTTTTTAAAACACCCTTCCTGCCAAAAAAACAAACTGAGGAATGCCATTCTTCGCCATTTGTATAATTGCCTCACAGCTGCAGAACTCAGCTAAGATGTAGGGAATTTGCCAGTGTACGTCCAGTGCCTTCCACAGTTTGAAGATATTCAAAGTCACTTGAACACACTGAAGCAGTGGGAATAGCATCAAGCGGAAGTTGATGGGCTTTGGATGTGAATTATTTAGAGATAAGTTGCTCTGTCTTCAGTAATATTTTCTGTTTGGTTTTGGTTTTGTTAGGTTTTTTTTCCTCAATATATCCAAATTTCCAATAAGATTTTGCTGTCAACTCTTTTTAGTATGGCTACTAATAATCATAATTTCCCAAGTATTTTGATAGAGAATCTCTAATCACTTCTGTTGAATTATTTTTTATCACATATGTCTCAGATATCTCCTTCATTTCATATAAAACTCTTCTGCTGGTGCTGCACAGGACTCCTCATCCTCCGAGCAAAGAAAGAGGTTCTTACACTACAAGTGTGAAGTAACTACTCAAATTCTCCTAGTTATCCCATTAATGATTTTAGCCTTTGAACAGAATAATAGTGGAATGGCTATCCTGTTTGAATTCTCATCTGAGCATACCTACCTCAAGATATGCACTCCAGAGAATGTTTTAAACCATTAAAGGTTACAATGTTTGAAAACTTTAACAAAGCTATATATATGCAGCAAAAGACCTAAAGGAACTTTTCCCTCAGTAGTAGCTTCTTCTGGGTTTTCTAGCATACACAAGTGCCTGTTACAAACATCAAAATATGCTCAATGGGTACAGGGTACATCTCATTTCCCTCTAGGGATGTTTTACAGCAAGTGAAATAATTCTCTATTCTACTCTCAAAAGCATCCAAGTAGGAAGTGCCTAGAAGGGTACTCTCAGGAAACAGTGTCCAAGGGAAATTAAGAGAAACCTGGCATTCAGAGGTGCTAAGCACTCATATCCTGAGTTAGGATACAAATTAGGATCTAATTTCTATCATGTGAAAAAAGTTAACACAGGAAGAAGTGCTTTTTAACGCACACAAGACAGATCAATGTACTTGTTAGGAAATAATGTAGTCCTTTTACAATACAGATGACTAAAATGAAGCGGAATATGAAATATTTATTCAGAATTCTTGATATTTGTCACTGATAATTCTGGATACTTCTGTAAGATCTTCTTACTGCCATGATAAACAATAAAGCAATCTGCAGTATCGTTAAGGTGGACTTTGTTGTGGTTTTCTTTTTTTTTAAAAATTTTTTTACATACAACACAAAAACATTATGGAGGTAACCTACAGGCAAATCATTGTCTTTACTACCGGTGGCTAATTTAAAGATGTTTCTAATATAATGAACTTAACATTCACAGCCAGGTGCACTAGTTACCTCTCTTTATGTGAGAAACAACATACTGTGTATAGACTGGCAAGAGATGAGGTCTCTAGGTGGAAGAGAAATCCAGACAGCATGGTGGATTTTGTATTCTGTTCAGATTTTGTATTCTGTTCGGATGTGATCAGTAGCACATGCAAGACCTAGGGGTTTCATGATAAAGTATTTCTGCTTTCTGTGTAGCTAGCAAAAGTTGACTGATGGGCACCTGCAGAGGTATTATAATAAAAAGTTTCATTTGATTTACCTTTCCAGTTAAGTGACATATTAAAAGTTCTTGCACTCACTGTGTAAAACAGAATCATAGAAACATAGAATGGTTCAGGTTAAAAGGGACCTTAAAGATCATCTAGTTCCAACCACCCTGTCATGGGCAGGGATACCTTATGATAGACCAGGTTGCTCACAGTCCTATCCAACCTGGCCTTGAACACTTCCAGGGATGGGACCTGAAAATAGAAACTGTTCGGAGAAATCCTTCCTTACGCATCAGTTTTCAAAGACCTACTGAAGGTCAAAAGCTTTATCACACAGTTTTCCTTCTCATGAACAAGTTCTATATTGTTTTCTTCCTTTCTGTAATGAGAAAAGTATCCACTTATCATCTACCTAGTCATGCCATGTTGATGAATACTCTTTTAAATAGATGTCTACAATCAGAGACAGATAGCCACAGACTATGACAGACAAGGAAAGCCCGTTAATTCTATTGACTTCGGTCAATAGAAATCTCTGTTTTAAAATGCACCCATAAAGGCTGTTTTTTATTTCTTCTTCTCATAGTCTCCACCATGAACATACTACAAAGTTTGTACATTTAACTCTCCATGCATCATTCCTCATGAAAGCACTCAACTGGCTTAAAATAATCCCTTGTGGTTTTCCACCATAAAACCCGATATATTTTGCTCTGTCCGGCCCAGCTGTAAGACGTTTCCATGTACAAGATGTTCCTGTGTGCTGGCAGTCACTAGCAGTTAAAGCAGTTCCTTGAGATCATTGGCAGCAAGAATAAAATAGCTGTAGCTCATAGTTTTGCTGTGCCTGGCACCAAGATCAAGCTCAAATAGCATTTTTAATTAATATTGGAGAAAAGGGATAACTCAGTTTTTGAGCAGAGTAACTGTTTTCTGTACATAGCACCCACTTTCCTAAGTTCTTTTCCACTAAATCAACACAATTAGCATTAAAAGCATAAGATAAGCTCCCTGTGTCCAGAAGGGAAATTCATTAGGTCTCCATAGGGAATAGCTGTTCTGGAAACATGCCTGCCTGTTTTAATTACAGGGTTTGTTGATATTTATTTATTTTTTTTTTAACAAACAGAAGATGATGTTTTCACGCATCTTTTAACTTTTAAAATGCACAAACTGCACTGCACTTGAGGACATTAAAACTGCATCTGGATTGAGCATCTGCATAAAAAAGTCAGAATTCAATGCACATTAAAATAGCAATGTTATGAAGCTCTCAAATGTTTCTAAACTGAAAACTTGACAGGCCATTACAGTAAATTCAGGCGGACTACAATTTGCTGCTTTCTGTCTGCAATATCTGTAATACTCTATTTGTGTAATGGAGCGTTCAAGAAAATCTTAAAAAAAATCTTAAAAAAACCCAGGATAACTTTACAACATAAAAAACCTGTTATGCACAGTATATTGTGGAGCCTGTCTTCTGTCTTGTTAATTCAGAGTTAGAATATGGCATCCCAGAATTTCTCAGATCTATGGAAACAAGTATGTTTATTTCAGCCTTTATGAGGGTCTATTAAATTTGTAGGTTTCTCTTAACCCTCATGGATTTATTTCTCAGCTCAGTTTTCTCCAAAAAGGGAAAATAGTTATTTAACAGAGAATTACATGCTACAGGAAAAGTTAAGAGCACCTACTCAAAGATTAGATTTTCTATATTACACTGAAGAGTTTAACCTGCAGATGAATTATGTTCTCTTACTCTAATTTGCATTAAAGGCTACTACATGCTTTAGGATGGTAGTTGGCCATTCTTCAGTTAATAAGAACACAAAACGACCTATGTTTTCTTAACATAAAAGAACGGTAAGGCAATGTCCTTTTGAAAGGTCTGAGTGCTGTAAAATGTAAGAATACAAGTGTTGTCAATTAAATCACTTTTAATTTCCACATATGAATGGGACTTACAAGCAAATAATGCGTTCCTTGAGTACTTAGCACTCCAGCCTAAGAGAGTCTAAGAGATGCTGATCACTCATAGTGAAATTAAATTTGCTAGCAGGAAAGTGGGTTGAAGTACTGGCCTTTGATAAGAAATTGGTAAATTAGCTTTTTTTTTTTCATACTGAAATTTGTAAATAAGTGGGATTTTTCCAAGCTGACTATCACAATTGTATTCTGGCTATGTATTGATCTTGAAGCTGAAGATGACCTAGTAAGTTTAAAGTGATACTTAGCTTGGAGATGTTTTCCCTTGTCTCAAAAAATCCAACCCCAAACAAAACAAAACAAAAAAAAAAGAAGAAAACCATCTCCTGAATTATATTTGCCTCACTGTCAGTGAGCTAAATCACGACCTCTGTATAAAGTCTGAGGGTTTTTTCCAGGATTTGAAGTGATTGAAAAAAAATATAATCCCTTATGGACTGCAGAACTCTTGGGATATAATTCATTTTAGCAACTTTTACTGTCTGAAAGCTGTGTCTAGTTAAGCAAGTTAACTTGGCTCCCTACATAGTTAATGGGAAGCAATGGTTTCCTCTCTTCTCTAAATAGGAATTTAAAATAGATGGGTTGAATTAACCTCTGGAGTTTCTGCACTCTCTCCATTAATTAGAGAGAGATTCATCAGGTCTAACTTTAGTGTCTAAAAGTTAGATTTCAAAGTCTCAGTTAAACTCACTGAATCAAATGGGGAAAAATAACATTTCCAAAGAGTCATCCATCTTCCTCTAACATAGGCATTTGTGACAGGGCAAATGAATCTATGAAGGGTACCTACGGTGACACACATCTAAAAACGATGACAGGTTAGACTAGATAGCTAAAATGAAATGAGATAAATTTCTCTCTGGTTACTTGGACAGCAAGTTAACCACAATAACTGCAGATCAGGTGCTTCTGCTCTCCAAAGAAAGTAGGGCTATGAATCCGTCATTTTATAGATATGCTACTGATCTCCCATTGCCTTTTCTCCTGATTTTGTGTGTTAGGAGCAAGGCTATATGGTACTTCAAAATATGTTTGAAAAGTGAAGTGCCTCTGCAGGATGTCTCTGCATCAGAGCCTTCTGCACAGTGGAGACTCTTGAATGCTGTGCCTTTGGAAGCTTTCCACAGACATTCTGTAGGATTAGATGTCTAGAAGAGGTGGGGCTGTTGTTTGTAACAAGGCTTTGTAAAAGAAAGCACTACATTTCCTAAGTGCCAAGGGATGTAGCTTCAAATTATTTTCCATGCGAAAGCAAGGATTAGGGAATCTAATGAACTGGATCGCTCAAGATGTGCATGGTTCCCCCTATTAGCAAATGATGTTGTTCTGCATAATATTCTTTGTACTTCTCTACTACCCAGTGATTTCCTTGTAACCCATACTTAAAAACAAGCTTATCTTTACCAGCACTCAGGATTTCAGTATTATGTTTTTGGGGAGAAGATCCTCAACTATTTAGTATCAATGAGACATTGCTGCCTGGTTTGACTGCAAACATGTTTCTCTAGGCTTTGCTTTCATGAGTAAACTACTGCAATGCCAAGTAGAATTCAGATTTGCAGAGTGCCAGCTACTATCCTGTAATGTGCTTGTACTCCAACAGTTTTGAGAGTAGTTCAACAGTATTTATTCTGCCCACATTGTCAGTATTGTTAGCCAAACATACGTATGGAGATACTGGAGGAAATATTAAGAGGTGGGCTTTTTTCCCCTCTCTTCTCTCCTTCCACCTTCCACTTCTTTCTTCCAGCATTATCCATAGAAAAGTGTGAGGCACAAAAAGACAAAACAAACAGTTTTCTCATTGGCTCAAGTCTAGAAGAGAGGCAGTTAAAAGTTGAATAGTAACAGTGGAAAAGGTAATCCCAAATACAAGGTAGAGCTGTGACCATGAACTTAAGATCTTCCATTTACCTACCCTTTCTCAATAAGACAACTGTAGTAAATAGGTTATCCTTAAAAGTAATCCTGGTGATCATAAAAGCATATTTTATCAGCTTTATTCTGTATCTTTTATACGGTCCTGGACTTGATCTTTTTATTTTCAGTCTCCATACATCTCCTTCCATGAATGTACCATCATCCCTTTTGGGACTATTTTAGTTGAAGCCCAAAATAAGGAAAGGAGACTAGCAGTTTAGCTATCTCACTGAATTAAAAATTAATATGCTTCTCAAAAGGTGACAAGGTGAGCTGAAATATTTAAAGATTGTGAAAATTTGCTAAAGTTACTTGATTTTTATTAACCTGGTTGTTTTTGCTTTAGAAATATTTATATTTTTGTGTGCTCTTCAGAAAGCACGAGGAGAGTACCTCCCTCTTTCTTTCTAGTGTGAAAACTATCTCCAAACTACCTTTAAAGAGCACAACTTCAGGATGTGGCACTTCCGGAAAGAAAAATGCAAGGTTAAGAGTTAAGAATCTTCAATGAAGCATATACATATTAGATTTCCTTCCTTTGCTTGTACTCTGGTTGCTAAGGAGAGGGAATGATAAACATAAGATACATGCCTGATTAGCACCACAAACATAGGCAGCAGGGAGAACAGGCTGAGAACTGCGCAGACCTCCCTGAGAGGCAGGAGAATTTCTTCTTTATTATATTGAAGTGATGGGAGATGTCAAGTTCTGAACGTCACAGATGGGATATTTATAAATAAGATTTCTCCAGGTGGTTTCTGTGTTTCTTTGACAATATTTATCTCTTTTTTGTCCTTTTCCTAATAATCTAATGTTCCAATCTGTCCAGCTTTGTGGCTTACCATTTGGGTTATCTGACTTTTGCCTGAACGACAGTTTGTCCCTGACGGAGACTTATATCATCTCTCATCCCATCAAATATTAAACTTCAGCATATGATTGGGGAAAGTATAAAGCATAATTAGGCATAATTGAGGTATAATGGGGAATAACAGTAGAGGCCAGTGGAAAAGTGGTCCCTGTTCCTACATACTTTAAGTGAAAAGGATAAGGAATGAAAAAAATTGACATAGTAGAAGAGGAAAAAAAGGAGTAATGACTTGAAAATATATGCAGAGATGTAATGTGTAGTGCAGGTTTCCAGGGGTGGTATTGCAATGTTTAGGAAGCAGCTAATGAACCTAGGGAGAGGTTTATGTTCATGTTGACACACCTGTGTATGTTTATACCAGTGACTTTGCTATTGCACTTTTGGGTAACTTTTTGTCATTGGCAGGAATGATGGAGAAGGAAGATAGGGAGAAGGGAAAGCACACAAGGAAATCCGGGAGAAATGCTAGAAAGAAACTGAAGGCACCCTTCACATCTCCCAGAGGCAATACAAAAGTTTTACGCTATACTAATTTTATCCAGATCAAGCAAATTTCACAAGAAACTAGGTGAGCCTTTATCTACACAGAGCTACAGAAACACTTGAAACAACACAATTTTGTGGTTGTATGACTTTTAGAAAGTGAAGAAGCAACATAGATGTAACAGTAGCTGAAAAATAGTAGATTGCATTATGAAACTTTCAGAGCAACAATATACAGTTGATTGAAATAATTAGTAACAGCAGCATTGAACATTATAATGTTGTACAGAGCACAAAGAATGAACTTCACATTTAAAAGAGAAGCTGAAGCAAGTCTTGAATAGAAAAAGTGAGCAATATCACAGCTGAAGAAAAGCTTAAATGTTATATGCTTAAAGCTTAAGGTTTACGTGTTATCCTTTTATTTATACACTGAGCTCTGAGCAGAAACAGGACCTCTGCCCCTGAGTTCAGAGGAGAAAAAGCATTAGCCACAGGGTGTTTTTCTGATTCTTGGAAAATATTGCAGAACGCAGACTGTTCAAAAATATTGTTTCATGTAAATTTTCTTTGTAAGAATAAAATAAATAAATTAAAGAGAACTCCATACTCTGGTTTTGAAGATAAGCTTGACTCTCAACCAGCTGTAAACAAATGCTGCCATTTGAAGTCTGCTGAACACAACATATGAAATTATTAACTTCTGTTACCAGAATGTAAATGGCTCCTTTTTCAGTAACTCTGAAATCAAACAATGCATGTTCCAATAGTTTAACACTGATTGTTTGTAACAGGAGCAGTTTAATATCTTGATCAAAAATAATATTAAAAACCCCTTAAGCTGACCTCTCAGATGCAAGCAAGCACTTGAACTCAAGTTGCCTTATCTCCAGTTTGCAGTCAGTCAGCTACTGTTCATTAAACACGATAGGGAAATAGGACAGAAATTGCTATGATATTACTCCATTTTTGAACTGCTGTGGTCCCTTTGCTATCAACGATGCTACATCACTAGACAGGTGGACTGACATAGGGTACATTTAAGGCCCTGCAGGTTTCAATTGTGCTTCTGAGAAGTTATTTCCTGATTTTAGCTTTGATTTCTCTTGTGCCAAGAACAGAAGATGCACGTATTTTGTGAATGGAACAGATTAGAAAAGAACATGCCAGCCCACTACATCAGTCACAATAAAAAAATCAATACACTCTAGAAAGTCTATACTTTATTTTGACTATCCATAAGTCCAGATACTATGTGACTGCAGGATAAAAAGCCAAAAGGAATGTCAGATTTTATAATTCAATTTCAGGCAAAGAAAGTCCACTTCAGAATGTATTTGAAGCTATGGCAGAAGCAGCAGTTATGGCCCAGAATCACCCTAAGAATGCTACGTAAACCCATGGGATTTGTCAAGGGGTGTAGCTTCTGGTTTCCATGAGGTACAACATGGTAAAAAGCTTGGAAATCTTTATACACCTAATCTCTAGAAAGAATCCTTTTACCAGTTAGTCACCACCTTCAAAAAGACTTACCATGTTGTGACAAATGAGGACTATATATGTGTGGACAACTGGATGTATTCTGCTGAATCACTGAATATCTTGAGTGTATGTATGTGGGATCCCCTTTCTGCTATCAGGATGGTGTCTTATTGCTCAGAAGAAGGACACTGGAGAGTCTTTAAAGCCTGATTCACTGAATTATTTCACTGAATTATTTTTAGAGTTGGAAGGGACCATAGAGATCATCTAGTCCAACTCCCCTGCTG
>JAOQGH010000001.1:146849960-146870699 GCA_025769975.1 Gallinago jamesoni
ATGATAGAGAGTGGCCCAGCAATAACATCTGCCAGCTCTCTCAGCACTCGTGGGTGCATCTCATCAGGGCCCATGGACTTATGAATGTCCAGTTTGGCCAAGTGGTCCCGAACCTGGTCCTCCTCTATTGGAGGGAAATCTTCCTCTCTCCATACCCTCCCCCTTGTCTCCAAGGCCCGAGATTCATGAGGGGCAGCCTTAGCAGTGAAGACAGAAGAAAAGAAGGCATTCCATTGACATAAAAGCATATTAGGCTACCAGGATGGCAGAATCCTACATGAAGCTTTTTTTTCCTTCCCGTCAACAAACAATCATGGAATCATGGAATGACAGAATATACTCTGGAGCATGGAAAACAGAAGTATATAAATAATGCATGGTCTTAAAAACTTCGTGCTCCTTCTCTCCATCCCCAAAGAAAAATAAATATAAAAAAAAAAAACAAGAGAGAAAAGCTGTGAAAAAGAGTAACTTAGAAAAGAAAAAGTCAAAGTTTTCTTCAAAAAGGCAAGGAAAGCTTATGCAGTGGGTCATGACTGTATAGCAGAGAGGCAAGGTTAAATTAAGGACTTTGGTAGACATGGAGAAAATGAGAAGGACTCCACGATTCAGAGGCAAAGCCATAGCCAGAAAAAAAGGACATCCAAAACTGCTCAGATGTCTATGAATGGCAGTAAAGCTAAGGTAGGGAAACAGTGAAATTTAGATACCTAGGATTTATCCAATTGTGTAGACTATACTAGTTTAAACAGAGAACTCTTGTCTTTGTGTCTGTCTGCTATCTTTACCTGTTCTTTAAGGAACAGTAAATGGTAAACCCACAGGTTTGAACTCCGGAAAAGGACAAAATAAAACTACCATAGAAGTGGCATCAGTACAATACTGGTCAGGGAAATTGTGTGGTATCACTGCTGTGAAAGGATTTCCTGGTTTTCAGAAAATCTTCTGAGGAAGCCATGTTAATGAAGGGAAACTCAAGAGGAGATGGATCCGTACTAGAGTAAAATATACCAACCTGTTAAATGTTCAGCTTTTAAATTTATGCACAGAGTTCTTCCTGGAAAGATAAACCAAGACAGTGCATATGTCTTTGTGAGAGGATCCTGAATTTAAAGTAGCACTGAGCTAAAACCTTGAAAGCATCCTTGCCCATCAGATGTCAGTAAAATCCCCATGTCTGTCAGCATCTTCTTGATTTACAGCTACAAATATGTTCACTTACCTGGACAGGCTAATGTCTAGATGCTCTGTTGGTAGAAATTATGTTAGTCTTGGGTCCCCAGTACCATTTATCAGATAAATTGGATCATCAAAATGGCAGATCATGATAACAACTTCCAGATGAGAAGTTAACATGTCTGTCTGTACCTTAATATATTCCTTAATTAACTTAAATTATTGAGAAAAAGTTTGAAAAAATGCTTGAAAAAATTGCTAGCGTGCAGATGTAGCTTTAGAGAGCAGGGAAGGACAAGTGAGTTTCATATCCAAGTAGTTGAGGTTATTGCTAGAGGGTGGAAATTTAGTTCATGTAAGCCAATGAGGCTTTTGTCGACGTGGTGTTCCAACTAGCTATTCACAGGTGGCCTGCTATTGTAACTGCACTCAAAATAGCGTTGGCTTTTTTTAAGCCATAACAATAATTGAAAGTTTGGCACTCAAATACTTCAGCTCATTCCAGTTTCAGCTTGCTTGGTGGAGTTAGTTGAAGGAAGGACAATACACTGATCCTCTGGCAATTGCACGGGAGCAGCTTTTGTGGCCTAGGATAGGCTTTAAAAAGGAAAGCTATACATAGCATAGGCGTGTATCATTTGGAATATCACTTTTCTTACCGTGTATGACAATTGCAGCTGAGATTAGCTGGAGTGCCTGTGTTAGCAGAATAATACGGGGAACATTTCTTAGCAAGGGTCTGTGATGCTGCTGAGGTAATACAACACAGACTGCTGACTCTTAAGAATCTGTCTTTCTTCTTGGACCTTGTCTCGTTGAGGCTAGGTAAGAGGAATAACAGTTGTTTGTCAGAAGCTGAGATATTTTGGTTTAAAGTTCATTTGGTTTAAAAAGCTGCTTTTGTCATATACCTCAGGGGACGTAATAGTTCCTGTCTTTTATTGACTACTCACATTGTCTAGAATATTGTTTTGATATTTAATTGGATGAACTTTAACAGCATTTAGAGAGAAATACATTAAAAAGATAGAATTTAATTTAGAATAAGATTTTTCTCAATTGAAATCAATAGGAATATTAGGTTTTATATCTTTGGGAACAAAACTGGGCCACAGACAGACCATTTTTTTCCCAGAAAATGCGAGACACCACTTTTTGGCAATGAGAGCCTAGCCATTCATCCTAGAAAGATTTTTCTAAAATGAACTAAAACATTTTTCTAGAAAGAGAAATAGACTTCCAAATCTGACTCTTTACACAGCTGAACCTTTGCTAATAATTTGTTTTGCTTTATAGGTGGATAGATATTTTTACTAAATTAGATTGTGTTAGTTTTGTGAACTGACTTTGAATTAGTGCAAATGAGCACATAATAATCAGGGCAGTGAGAATTCATGCTGTTGAAAAATGGGTTAGCTAGTGCTACAAATCTGCTTCCCAGGAAAATGGCCAAGTGGAACCTTCAAAAGCTCTTACTTTTGCCTGCCTTCAATCAGGAGATGGAATGAACTTAAAGTGTGAACCAGACAATTTGTAGGTTAGTGAAAAATGTGAACAAATCTATATCTAGGAGCCAAAGCTAGTTAGTTAGACCTTTTCAAATTAGATCATTCTGCCTTCACTTTAAGCTTTGTCTTTTAAGTATTGTTCACAGGGACAAACAATTTTTTTGCCCCTGAACCTTGCTACCAAATATTTACCTGGACAGGAGGAGAGGGCCACAAGGACTTTGATCAAGAACGGTTCAAATAAACTGGCATAAGGAAATGTTTGGCTAATTGTACCAGTTGAGGGAAAAGCATAACTTGAGACTTCAAAGAAAGTGGAAAACCTGGTGCAACTTCTGTTGGATTCTTCCATCCTGTACATACACGTAGTTCAGGTCTAATAGAGTTGAATTGGGTGTTATGCTAGGCTGAAAGTTAAGGAAAAAGTGGGAAATTTGAGAATAAAGCCAGAAATAAAATAACAGTTTGACTATAAATTTAGGGGAAACTGTAAAAGGGAAAAATCCATATGCCATGTATTTATCTGGGACATCTGAACAGAGGGGACAGAAAATTAACACCTAAATAATTTATCTTTAAAAATCCTAAAAATATCTTTTCTTCAAAAATAGTTCTCTGCAACAATATCCTGTGTAAATCCACATTTACAAAGCAGTAAGTGTGGCTGTGGGAACTTCTGTGGATTTTCCCCTCACCCTGTTGTACTCTTAAGAAGTCTGGTTTATAAAGGTTGAGCTCCCCTTCTAAAATCAATATGAAGTACTCTCATACACAGGATTTTGTTCAAACAGAGAAAATTCCATGCTTTGTTGAGAAATGCTTTAGCTTTCTTGTAGCTACTCTATACTAACCATCAATTTTATGGTACTTGGATAAATTTCTGCTCTCAGAGAGATTGACCAAAAAAATCCCAAAGCAGAATGTAGGTTGAACTTGGTCTTTTCTATATTCTGTATGGAAAAAAGATTTTTTTAAAACAATATAAATACCATTATCAGTCCTTTTCTATTAATATTCTCACCAACAGTTTCTCTTGACTACTTAGATTACTCTGGAAAAAAATCTAGATGTCTTTTTGAGCCTTTAGAGATTTTGTATCACTCAATTTATCTCTCTAGGAATGGAAATTGAATTTGAGAATTCAGCTTCAGGTTTTTCCGGATTTATCAGGTTTTTCCTATTCGCTCATTCCAGCACCCATGAGTCAGGGCACCAAATGTTCCCGGGGAGGCTGCTTCCAGTGCCTAGCTTAAGTTGCAGGCAGTTAGTCACAGATGAAAGAGGCATGGATGAGTATCTTTATGGCATCAGAAAAAAATACCATGGAGATATCTCTTTCAGCTGAACAACACCTGGCTGAGGTATTTACAGGCATAAGCAGCCTTATTGTGTGTGAAAATGGAAAAGAACTTTCCCACCATAAGGCACTGGGGGAGAAGGCAATGTCAAGACAGCAAGAATGATCTGTATGTAGATACTAAACTGAAATAAATGAAGAGTGGAAAAAATATTAAACTACTTGTATTCTTTGAAAATATGTTCATTCAATTGTCAAATTAAGAGCAGTTGTTAGATTTATTTAAATCAAAGTATGATTCATATAATTATTGTATTATGATTATCTTTATTAAAGGACTCAACTTTTTTGTATCTGTATTAAAGGACTCAACAGAACCTTTTTGTAAAGGTTTTTGACAAATAAAAGGGAAACTAAACATCAAAAACTAGTTTTGAAGGGAACTGCTACATTCAAAATTTAAATGAATTCAGTCATTGTTTGGCATTCTCTCTCTCAAGATTTTTTCTGAATGGAAGATTATATGTTCTTACTTTTTCAATTTCGTTGAAACTTTTTGTAAACATAATCTGTAATACAGAACCCATCAAGACCCAAGATGAAAAGACTCATAGATGGGAAGAATTTCCTATAAAAAAACAAAATCCAGCCTATTCTAATTACTGAGATAATTAGAATATTCTTGCAGTGATTTTATTTGTTCGGTTGACTGGTTTTACTTACTTCAATTTCTTTCATGGAAACATCTACAATATTTGCTTTTGTCAGCTTTAAAAAATCCATTTGCTATATGTATCTTGTTGGCAGGGTAAAGTAATTTAACATTTAAAATCATATGTTATGAACATATGCTAAATATGTATATGAATATTGCTCAAGCCAACAAAAGAAATGAAGCACAGAGAGAAAGAAGAGGATCAGTGAATGGTAGAGCTCATACCATTAAATATATAGCACTCCTGCACAGGTACACAATGTTACAACTACTTTGTCGGAGAATTAAGAAATGTTTAGGAAGATTAATTGGCAATATCACATTTATAACTAGTTTTAAATCCAGCTGCATCTCCTGAGTAATGTCAGTATTTTATATTTCTGAACTGGTCTGTAAACCAGGATTTTACTTATTAGTGGGAGTGTTCAGGATGTAACTATATTTTTCTCTCTATTTGGTTCAAGAGTGGCTTTATTCAGGGTACTTATGAAGGTTGAAACCCCCCACTCTAATATCACCTACTCTGTCATGCACTTTACCTCATCATGGAATGCAGTTGCACTTGCTGAATCTCTACAAACTGCTTTACTTCTCCACGCAACATTCAGTTGAATAATATGTCCACTCTGCTCCACATTTTATATTGGAAGAAAATAAAACATCAAAGGGTCTGCATTATAACCTATAATGATAGAGTTTTACTTGGTGAAAACCAAGAATGCAGAGGCAACACTAGCAGCTCGCATCCCTAAACCTGAAAATAGTTACAAAGACTCTGCATGGGGAATCAGACAGCCGAAACAAAGGATGGAGTTAACCAAGTTGCTGTAGAAGAGCGTTAGCTGACTAGACTGTGATTTACATCAGCCACAGTGCTGAATTCTAGTGTATTGAAGTCAGACAAGAGGAAAGTTTCACTGAGGTATGGCTGAAAATCTTTCTCTTTGATATGTCAGGGTTGTCCATGTCTGTGAAAAAGGAATTCTGAACCCCAAAGTCATGCCCTGAGTTTTATGGCATATGACCTCTTTTCTTCAGCAGAGAGACTACTCTTCATTCAGGAGGTAGAGGTTCTAGACTTACTTCACCCTGAGTGATCTTCTCCTATGACTTAACCACCAAGGTAAGGATTTCTATAAATGACTATTTCTTAGACCCTCTGTTAGCTCTAGACTACAATGCAAGCAGAAATGTAAAATTCCTGGACCCACATGACAAAGAGCCAAGAGACCCTGAAGTCTGCATTTTTCAATTATGATTCAGATTTCCTTCTTGGCCCTCTCCTTTTGGTCTCATGGGGTTTCCATTTTTGACTATATTATGTTCTGTAATTTACTACTTGGCATTGTCCTGAAAAATAATGGTCACAAGTTCAACCTCCTCAAAATTCTATGACATTAGGCACCAGTCTCCATTTCCTTAGCAAGTCCTACCACCAGAAGGCTATCCTGTAATAAACAGGACCATGGTATCTTTCAGCTAAGATCTGGGCAATCTTACTGATTTATTTTCAAATAAGCTAAACTAGCAAAACAAGTTGTTTAGAGTTCTTGGGTAGATGCTTGCTTTCAGAAAGATGGGAACTTTGTGGAGTTTACATAACAACACAACTTTAGCAAGTAGAGAAATTTTCCAGAAAACTGCAGGTTTGGAATCTCTCACATACCTAAGTAAGCATTCTTGAATTAGTTTTCTGAAAAGAAACTTCTGAGTTGCATGAATCTTGCAACATGAGTGGTTAAAGACAATAGTTGTATAAATGACTGTAAAACTCTGTCAGATAATAACTTGAATCCAGTTTAAACCACGTAATTCTATAAAAGGCCAAGCTGTTTTATTGTGACTGTTATTTTGTTGACATTTATAATCAAATAGCCAATTTCTTATAATCTATATAAAGTTTGGTTTTGTCATTCATACAGCAATTTAATAAATTAAATTATTTAACTACCTTATTCGATTCTGAATTTATAATTGTGTAATACATTGCTTCTTTTTATTAACTTAGATTTTTTATTAACTAGATTTTTATTTAAATTAACTTTTTGTGAAAGTAACAGCAAGTAACAAAATTGAAGAATCTTTCAGGATTTCAATGGATGGAAACCCTATCTGACGAAGATCTGACCAAATGTCTCTAATGAGTCTTTGTTTTCATGTAAATTATATGGATTTGAGAGAGATGACTTGTCAGTTATCTAAAAAAAAATAGGAAGAAGAAGGTGGGATTTATCTGATCTATCATAGATTTTTATTTTGGAACTTTCTGTAGGTCTTTATGTCTTAAACTGATTATAAAGATACTCTAAATATCTGATTTAAATGTAGACAGCTATTGTTGGCACCCAAACCTAAATTAGATAACTCATTGCCAAAAAGTTGGGTTTGTTTTTTATTTTTATTTTTATTTTTTTCCTATTTTATGGTTTGGTTTTTGTTTTGTTTTGTTTTTAATTTATTTATTTACTTCATTGAACATGGGACTTGGCCTTCACAAATATTTTAGTATTTTAGTTCTGATCCAGATTACTCTTTTGAAGTGACTATTCTGACTGACCTTGTTTTTGAGCTTTGGTTCACACTCCTAGATGGCCTCAGAGCATGTGAACTGGAATTCTTTGGGATGAAATTCAACTGAAATACGTGCTTCAACTGCTAATAGGCTTTGCTAGACCTACTCAGCAATCCTAGTCATAAACATATATGCATGGTGCATCAGAATATCAGCACCAAATACTTCAATCCATAAATTCACTCATGTTGAGCTGCATTACTTATTACTACATAAAACTTCAAAGATCACTTCTTGTTGATAGTACAGACAGTACAGATAGTGCAGATAACCTATGAAGACAAAGAGAGGTGATGGTACTATGCCACTGAAAAAAACCAACGCGGTGATTTTTTACTCTGACAGAACAAAACTTTGTGCCAAAAAAGGGAGCAATCCTGGGATGGCAAAACAGATATACAAACCAAAAATAAAACACTTTACATATTTTCTTCAAAGAAATCCCAATCACATACCTAATATACTTTTTTTGGTATTTTTTGCTGGAAATTTTAAACAAAATTTTCTAGCCCTTTTATATAGGAAAAAGTTCGTCATTGATTAGGACATAAAGGAAATTAAACGCAGAAAAGGAAATACTCTATAAATTAGCTGGGTACAGCTTAACTTGCTCAAAGCCCATTTAGGTTTCAAAGTTGTTCAGTGGTCCTCTACTACAAAATTGACAGTCAAGGTTAGGACTTTGGGCAGGGCTGTGATACCTCTGTTTTTGGTGGGCTGAACTCAGTTCAGAGCATCCCCCACCACTGGGACTCACATCTGTTTTGATTAAAACCACAATCTCTGCCTGGTGTCTGGGTTCATCCTCCTTAACCAGACAGACCCACCAGCTTTTGTTACCTGTAAACTCATTTCCTCTGGAGATCTGTGATGACTCAGGTATGCTTTCAGAGACAACCCGTTACTTATTTTTGCGTCCACCCACAGGCTGCAAAAATGTGGAGCAGACAGGATAAAATTTAACAAGAGACTAAGGCATAAATTTCCTTAATTTAACTGAATTCTTTATGGTTTGCTTTCTGCTTTGATCTGAAAGAGACAGTCGGCTTCATGCAGTCCATGTGTGTGATTATGTCTGTCTTGTATTTTAGTTCAGTTTTATTCCTCCACAAAAACCAAACAAGACTGAGAGAAAACACAAAATAAACACAAATACCAGTCAGTCTAGAAAGTGTATTAATTTTGAACCAGAGAAAGACTGAAAAGCCACAGCTCCTTAACAGCACAGTTTATACCATAAAGAAGACAATAGTGGGCAAGACATTTACTTCACATCAAATGGTTACATGAAAAATGGTCAGATACCTTTCCCCTTCAGAGGACCTAACAGAGTTTTGGAGGCAACTTCCATTTTTACTCCTATTGTGTTCTTCCCAACTTGTTATCTCCTGGAAATGTCCCATCAGGTATGGCCCAGCAGCAAGGCAGCACTAGCATTTGAAAACACATGGGATTGACCAGAATGCTTTTTGAATGCTCAGGTTTGATCACGATGCCTTGCACAGAATCACAGAATCCCCTAGGTTGGAAGGGGCCTTTTAAGATCATCTAGTCCAACCAATTTGTTCATCTTTGTCTGATGGTCCAGTTTGCTACATTTATTTGAAGAGGTTTTACCTATTGAGAAGAATCTTGATGAAGAAAAGGGGCTTTGAAGGAAAACAGGTACAGTAAAACCTGTCAAATAAAATTAATGCAGTAGGGTTTCCTGTGTTATATTACCTTTATTTAATATTCTTATATAACTACAAAAGTGAATCTCTTGAAAGTTGTATTCCCACTGACAGCTTCCCTGCTATTTTATAGCGGCATCAACTATAGTTAATGGTCTATCACAGCTTCCATTATAAGTTCTGATTTTTCAAGGCTTTATTGTAGCAACAAGATTGTTAGAAGGGGATTTTGTCCTGTGAGAATCTGGAAAATGAATTTTAGTTTAAATTGGTTTAGCCATCTCTAAATTAGAGGCAAAGAGATTTTTTTTCATTTTTCAGGTTTTATCCATTTTTTTCTTTAATAGCCAATTTCTTTTCTATTGTAAACTGACATCGTTCCTGTGAAAGTGGACAAAAGAATCAGAAGTTTGGCTTCTGACTAGAATATCTTGTTTCAATAATCAAACAAGGAATTATTTTATTTCTTTCAATGCACTGCAGATCTGAGTCTGCAGATAAGCACTTGGGCAGTTTTTCAGTGGGAGAAGTTTATAACCTGTGAAGGAGTTGTATAGATGCTCTGCATGGCAAAAGCCAGGACCAGTTCCTGATTTACTAATTGCAATATCCGAGTCACCCTTTGCTCTTCAGTTTACACCTGCAGCACCTAAATGTTGCCTACTAAAGCTTCTTTCCTACTTTTTCAAATCTAGGGAACTGCCATCCAGGAAATCAGCTCTTTTCCTTCCTGCACAGACAAAAAAACCCCAAAACAATGAAAAGACCATCCCTCATGCACGTGCCACTGAAAACAGAGTAGAATAGAGTTCTATCCTGGGTACCCTGTTGCAATGTCAACCTCCAATTTACTTGACTACTAACCACAAGTGTTGTTGTGGCAAATAATACAATCATCTAAGACTGAAGTTTATATAAACATGCCTATGTACACAGACATTTCTCTCAAATGTGTGTATATACAGTAATTTGATTACATTTGATAGCCATTTATTTCCAAATGGCATTATTGATTTTTATGGTATGTTATAATCTACAGTATTGCTTATGTTCTAACACTACCGGAATTTTATTTTAAAAGTTTACTTTTTTTTTTTTTTTTTTTTCAGTTAATATGTAGTTACAGATTGTTTCAATAAAACAAAGCTACCCAATATATTTTCTAACTGGATCCTCTCGAAGCAGTCTATTGCATTTCAGTCAGGTTTTCGTCTGTCTTTCCCCTCCTTTTAGTACAACAGTCTGAGAAAAGCAATTACCTGGCTGTGAAACATATTTCTTGAACAGCAGGATCTGGCTCAGTGGCTTGTTCCTTATATCTACAGAACTATCCTGGCAATGATGGCAAGATGGAAAATAGGTGACCCTTTAGCATCTGCCTTTACTAGTAAAACTGTTGATTGGTTTTGGCTAAAGGCTTTTCTTTAGGGAAGAGGTTTAGTACTTTGTGATTTACGTTACTTTCTCCTCTCCTGTGTCCATATGATGTTAAATCACCAAGTGCCTAGATATTCATTAAATGGTTTTGCGTGTGTATATATGTTTGTGAAAGGAAGAGAAAACATGACTTTGAAAAGGACAAATATGTGTTAGTATGTCTTTAAATTAGGATGTAACATTTACTTTAAGATCAGATTTGTTGACAAGAACATAGGTAATTAGTTTGCTTCTTCAGCAGGATCCATCTTCTGCAGATGGGTTGATAAGCAGAGATTCCCTTTTGGTAAGTTCAGAGAGGGAAATGCTTGCTTTTTGTTTGTTTTGTTTTCTGGAGCAAAAATACAAAAGCTTTAACTAATTAAACATATCCTGATATTTTCATTTGTAAAATAATTTTACTTCCTAATCAGTTCCAGTATGGATCTCAAAACCCTCAAAAATAGTAGGTTGCTAATCAAACTCACTATTGGATAAGGGAGGTAAAAAAACTGTCTGTGTGATGTAAAAGTGAACATTTTCAGGAGGTGTAATGAAGCAACCTTATTTTTTTGTTCCATTTGCTTTCATGGTATGTGATATAATAGTTTATAAATGAAATAATTTGTTTGTTTGTTTGTTTTTTTAAATTTATCTCTTTATAATAGAGTAATCCAAAGGACATGTACCTGAAGCTGCAAATGACATATTACATCCCAGTAGATTATAGTGTGATAAAGATATCCAAGCAGGGGTAAATAAAATAATATGTACCATTTATCATGAGAGAAGAGCTTTCTAATATTGCAAATTGCATATTTGTATGCTCTTAAGATATTAATGATGATAAGATCGATTTTGACGCATCGTACGGTGTGAAAGCAGTCCAGCTAAACAAATCAGATAGTAACTAAAAACTAGAGCCCTATGAATGGAATTAAAATGCAACTAGTTGCTTATTATCCCAGCAAAAGAAAGACCAAAAGAAAGAACTTGAAGCATGATATTTGGTTACCTAGATTCCACCAATAGAGGCCTAGATTCTGAAATATCTTTGGAAAAATGTACATCTAGAAAAAATATATAGTATGATATGATATGATATGATATGATATGATATGATATGACACGACATGACACGACGCCTACATAATCACAGGCTAGGTATACCTATGGGACCATAGAGGCCTTCCCAGTTATTAAGATCTGTAAGGCGTACTCCAGGGTTGTTTTATTTGGAAGTACCACTGTTCTTCCCATTCCTGCACCTTGGCTTAAACTGGAAGAAAGCCTGGGAGGTGGGTAGAAAGCGAATTACCTTGCATTGCAGGTGATCTCCCATCTGGCCCCTAATTTGGATGTAACCATAGATGCTCGAAGGAATGTTTGCAACCCCCAGAAGTGTGACTTTGCCCAACAACATGAGATGATCTAATGGAAGACGCTAATTCTCACTGGAAATCTCACCTCTCATAATCACAAACATTTACATCAGTTTTTCTCTTTTTCATTTGTAAGAGATGTTCACTTTGGAGCACAGAGCCTGTTATTCATGGTTAGCACCTGTCTTAGTGGAGGTGTGTACAGTCACCTGCTTTGCTCCCAGCAAGCATGACTGCATTTTCCCCTTCTCCTTTCATCTAGGGAAAAAACTCATGCCTCAAGAATGATTTTTTTTTTTTTTTTAAAGATGCTGCACCTGCATCCTAAATAGCAGCATGCCTAAAATCCTGGTCAGTGCCCCACACTGCTTCACAGCCACTCACCCTGCTCTGGTCCCTTACACATTAAGGGAGCAATTTATCTCTACAGGGGAAGAAAACAAGGAATAGCCTTCACAGAGGAATAATCAATTAAAGCTGTTCGAGTCTATATTAGTATTTCAAGTATCCCTGATGTTTGAAAAATCAGAAATCCAGACATGCCATCTCACTTTTTCTCATTTTTGGAGTCTGATTTTTAACAGCATTCAGGCTGGACATTCTTTACATGAGAGAAAAGATGCCCATCTAGTTTCCTTATATTCAGTTTCTATCTCCTTTAGCCACGTTTTTAGCTGACCGTGGTCAAACCATGAAAGCGTCAGTTATTACTTCAGTGTTGAGATTCCTCAACAAGAAGCAAGCAAGATTCACTTGCTTTGCCCATTCTAAAAGTGCGTGCCATTACAATAACCGGCATTTTCCTTTTCTCACCTTCCTTCAATTATGTTTGGATTTTGCCAAATAAGTTCCCTTCTACATACCTCTATTGATGTTCACATTCATGTTCATGTACTGGATATTCTTTTTGCTTAACCTTGCGAAATATCTTATGAAAGAAGCAGGGAATTCTCTAACAGAGTCAGTGTTTAAACGCTAGATTTATCTTTATTCACATTCAGAGCATTTTCCCTTGAAAATTCTCTTCCAACTCTTCTTGTGTGGCATTCACTGTCACATAAAACCTGATATTAGTTTGGTGTGCTTGCCTGGTTTCCTTAGAAACCTTTCTGAGTGATTTCCTGTAAAGGAAATTATCATCCCACATTTAGGAAGGTACAGTTACAACTGAATAATGTTTTGACAGAATTATCAATATTAAATTGCACACCTTACTTTAGCACCACATCTGAATTAGCCTAATTTATATTTTTAAATCCTAGATGACTTCTCTTCAATTTTGAGCTACAGATCAATGTCCATCATGTTTAGAAAGTCATCAGATGAAGAAAGGTCATGGTTAACCTAGGCACTGAAGCATTATATGCAGTAATTTTATTTTGTAAATCTGATTGTTTTAGAGTCTTTTTAAGTGACAAATCAGACATTTGCATCAGACTCAGGAAATGTTATTATATCAGCTTTAAATTTTGCTAGCAGCCTTTATTTCAGTAGCACACAATATGCCAAAAGTTACGCGGTGTCAGAATTTGGTCTCCAACACAGTGTCAAGAATTACTTGGGGATGTTAAAGCTTTGATTCTGATTTGTAATTGATGGGTTCAGTTGCATGGACTGGTGGTAGTTTGAGCCTTCAGAGCCTTCAGAGCCTTCAGAGCCTTCAACCATAGGTCTTGCAAGAAATTCGAACACGTGGCAGAACCATTTATTTTACCCATTTTGCTTGGGAGTATCTGTTGCTTTCTTACTGCATTTGCACCTCTATGTACAGAAATGTGTGTGTCTTGTGTCACTGTATTATTGACACTATAGTGTTGCAGCACTGGTCATAGCTGATGGTTCTTTGCTAAAATGCCTTAGATACATAATTATTATTAAAGAATATGATATACATGATACATATTAAGACAAGATTGTTTTATCTATGTTACATAATGTTAACACATGATAAATTGAATGCCATTTGTTGCAATTGCTCACAGCCACGGACTCTTCACTCAAAATAATCCAATACATTGTGCATCTTTCAAAATTAGCAATGATCTCTAAGACACTGCTTTCCACAAGAATGTTGTAGACATCTTTTATCCAGCTATTATTAAATGTATATATGAGAATGTATAAATGAGAAGTCACGTCCTTGGATTTTCTGCTGCAAATTAAATGATATGAGCATTTCTGGTTTCAGATAAAATCTGAAACTATTGGTTATATCAATGTTTAATTATTTGCTTTTACTTTTTTCTCCTCCATGTTTTATTTGTAAGGAAAAGACACAAATGATACAGTCTCATGTATACTTAAGCATCGGGGATGGCAATGCTTGCTTTGGTAGTGTGTGGCCCTCGTGGTCAAAGTATACGAGATTGCTGTCATATTCATTGCTCTCTCCCTCCTAATGTACACTACTATTCCTTGCCTGTGTTGCCAATTGATTTTTTCCTTGTAAAATTGGTGCTCTGAAATTGTGGGCTTCAGTAGGATGTTGCTTATCCTACCAAAACCCAAGATTCCCAGCTCTGTTTAATTTAGGATTAATCTGGATATTTTACCCATGAATGCAAAACATACAAAGGCCTCTTTTATAGAAAGCTATGTATCAGAACAATCCATCATCCCTCAAGTTTAATGGTGCATCATGAATTCTTTTACAGTTGATAGTAAGTTGAATGGCATTTTAAAGTAAGAATGGATTTCATATTGATTAAAATACATTGAGGGTGTTACATTCATGTATATATACTGTGATATATGAAAAATGTATACAGGTAAAACCTTACAATTTAAGTATTTAATTTCACAGTCAGTAGTAGGCTGATGTAGTAAGGTGATATGGTTAATTAGCTCTGGGCTTTTGCAGTATAAAAATCCCATGTTAAAAGCTGCTGGGCAATAAAACTTACATAGATGCAGCTTTTTCTTAGTCACTTTGCTGCTGTTAACTTTTAAAAACTAATTAGTGCTTTAGAAAAGTGTATATGAAAGCTGGAAAAACCTTTTATTACATTTGTAATTTACTGGCTGTCATAGGCCTATTATAAAATAAATGAATATTCTGCCATATCGCTATTGATCTGAATGTGTGAGCATAAGGCAAGTCATATGGTCAAAAGTAGCTGAGCTGTATCCCTTAGAATTCTGATATTTCAAATAAGGACAGAATTTAAACAGATTGTTTTTAAAGCCATTGTGAGAGAAGTGGTTTTGATTTTGCTCACATAAAATTGGAGAGTTCCTACTGTACCTGCCTTTCAGGTGAGATTAAAATCTGGGTCACTAGCAACTCTATCTCAATAAAGATAACTGATCTGATGTCAGAAGGGATTACTGAACTAGAACTGGGAGATTTGGAGAGTTGTTGGTATTCCACTGGGACATACCATCTTGATGGATAATCAAAGTTGAGGAGATATCATGCGTAACACCGTTTTGATGCATCCATCTGCTAGTATGCACATTCACAAACACATTTACACCTATATCAATGATACAGAATACATAACATTCTGTAAAACCTACAAACATAAAGAGACGTGTCACAAGGCTTATAGAATATTTTATAAAGTGTATTTTTAAAAATCTGAAAATTTCTGTTCCTGCTTCATTTTCTTTCACAAACTGGAAAGCTTCTCAGACACATTTTTTAAGAAATCTTATTTTAAGGGCCAAGATATAGCTCCAATAATATGTCAAATCTCTAAAGTACTGAATATTTTTATGCTGTTTGTAATATAAAATAGGAAATGTGCGATTTCAATTTGTGTATATAAGGCTTTTATTAACATTTTCTAGACACTGTCTAAAGAATTTATCTATAGCTTAGCCTTTCACTATGAGTAATGTGCAGATTAATGAGTCCTTCATATAATCTATCTGCTCTATAGTTTACTGTAAGTAATAATAAAGTGCTTTTTCACAATAAAATAGGTGAATGTAGTGCCATTAATTAGTCATCTTCTATTGTATTTTGTTGTGCTCTTGTGAACTGCTGTGCTGTGCTGGTCTGAACTGTAAAAACCAAAAGCTTTCTGACTAATTATTAAGAATATGTTACATATGACACTCATCCATAAAGAAGACTCCACTGTTTTAATAATTTTCACATCACAATTGCAATGACTGCAGCTCCAGCTACCATCTTTCTGAGGATGTTTCATACAGTTAATGAACATTGACCATTAGTTGTTTTACAGCAAAACATGCAGGAACTAATGACTCACTAAAAATAAAGTCTCTCTTAAGTGTTTCTCTTTAAACTAAGTAGGATGGAATGTACCTTAGATGTAAGAGTTTGTGGCAAAGGCAAATAAGAGGTTTGTTTATTACTGAAAGGAATCAGTAAAAGTACTATGGATATATCATTGGAAAATAAAATATCTTGTTTATCCAAATAAATGGTTAAATAGGGTGAATATTGGCATAACTATCTATCCTTTGGTTATATGTGAGTCTGTAACTCCCTTATGCAAAGTAATATGAATCAGAATGCATCATGCCTTTTAGGCTCACTCAGCCTTTTATTTTAAAAATGCTAGAAGGATTAGTCTGAGGTATATCTCTATAAATATTTGATTTTTATATTCTTCAGTTAAATTATAAAAGATTGTAAAAATTTTTGATTCATCCCCAAAGTGACATTTCCAGTTTTAAAACAAAAAAAAAAAATAGAAATTTTAATAATTCAGATGATTCAATATACCCAATTTAATTTTCAAAGTGGTTTTTAACATTTTCTGAGTTAAACAAGTATTTGTAACAAGCTGTAGTAAAATGAAAGCACATTTAATTTAAAACCCAAAACCACACAACTGGACAGTTTTTAGGATGTTTTTAAATTGAGTTCACTGCATGAATTTGATAGAAGTTTCTTAAATGTTTTGGTAAATCTAGATCTGAATTTACTTTTTCTTTTTGTGAAAAAAAAAAAAGCCTGCTATTTTCAAAACCTATGTGTCTTAAGAAATATAGTGCATGAATAAGAGCTGAACAGGCTAATGCAGAACTCTAGTGAAGAATCTCTGTATATTTTTTGAATCTCTGCAGGAATAGTTTTAAGTGTTTTACTGCATTGGTCAGCTTCAGGTCCTGTTACACAATTGTGGAAAGCTAAAATATTAATTGCAAAAGTGGGTTAGTTAGCTTTACTGCTGAGAGTTGTTGATAGACAACAATAACCACCTCCAAACTTGCATTTCATTTAATTCACAGTAACATACCCCAGGTTCTGAATTAAAATATTCTATGTAAACAAAGGTGGAAAAATTACCACGTGCCATCCATTTTAAGACTGTTTTCATTTGCTGTATTTGATCGGTGTAGCCGAAGTCCAGTTTTACCTGGTATAGGGCTGGGAAAGGGAGTCCTGGATGTCAGGTTAGATAACTAGTCATTCCTCATTGCTCATCTCCTAAGCGTTTATCTGCATTGAGAGCCGATGTCTTCCTAGAAAACTGTCATGGTAGGCTACGTTTGGCTGCTGTTCCATCACTATCCATCGGCCTGCTGTTACTCATATCATGCCATTAACCATTACCATCTAGAAGATGCTTGTGTTGTAGTTCACAGCCTCCTGATGTGTTTCATGCCTATTCAATCCTAGTTATATTTGTATTGGATTTCCTAGCATATAGGAATAATGCTTATTAAGATTAAAAGAAAAAGAAAAAAGGGTAACATTTGTGAGCAAACAAAGATCAGCTGTTAGCTGAAGTGTACATCATTTCCCTAGAATCACAGAGTTGTGGTGTGGTTTGGCTTGGAAGGGCCTTTAAAGATCACCTAGAGCAGCCCCCTTACCATAGGCAGAAAGAATATTTCTGTATTCTTTCAATACAGAAAAGGTATTTTTAAAGTGCTGTCAGCTTTTTAATATTAAATAGAAATTTGTCCAAAAAAGAGATGACATGAAATGGTAATTCAAATACTCTTTTTGTTTACTCAGATGCTTTAAGGCTTTTACCACCTGCTGAGTGCCTGGAAGTACGAATAAACATTGGAGTGACAGGTTTCACACTGCTATGTTGTAGGTTTGCACAGCGGGACTGAGTGGTTCCCAACACTATTGGCTGATCTGTTTTTCAAATAAAATGCGGGTTTAAATTTTGAGACAAAAGGGTTTCTTTCATCTTTGCTGTTCATAGAAGAAATTGATTTTTTACCTAATCCCTCCTGAAAATAATAAAGTTTCTCCAAATGCAGAATATTAAAGGAGATTTATACTAGTCAATACCCTGAAGAAAGGAACATAACTTGGGAGCTTAAACCCACAAGGAGAAGATATGCATTTATATTTGTGAAAATTACCAGAAATCATTATTCTGTGAAAAACTGTTCCTCTGTAAGACCTATACAGATAGCAGTTGGTGGACAAAAGGCAAGAGGCATGAAGTAAATCTCTTTATAATTCAATTACACTAGGTCAACATAGTGTTCCCATGGTGGCAGCCTGACACATTAAGTTCAAGGAGTAAGGGCTGAGACACTGGAATAATTCCTTTGATCATAGACAAGTTGGACTTGCAGCTTTTTATTGAAGCAGTTATTGCTCAGCCTTGGTAAGCAGCAAGGCTTATTGCCTTTCTTTCTAGTCTGTGGTTTGTAAAAAAGTAAAATACAGTCTTATTCAAAGGTTAGGTAACTATTTGGAAAGTCTCTAAAGAAGTCCATGTACAAGAAATAAAATAAATACACATTTAAATTATTCTTTAGTTTCCAACGATAATCTCACAGTTATTGTTAAAAACAAATAAAGAAAGCATCACCTAAAATAAAATAGAAATAGTATAGAAAATATTTTCATTTGTATAGCACATTCAATTTTAGGAACTCAGAGCTCTTTTCAAATAATGACTAAGCTTGAGCAAACCCTGGAAATGCAACCAGCTATTCTAATTGGTTTTGTAAATAAATATATTGAGATACAGATTGATGTAAATTTTTTATCACTAGACAGTTCCTCTTGAAAGTCATCAGCAGAATTTAACCGTTCATATTTTTACATATAAGGACAGCCATGGAACTAAAAAATAATAAGCAAGTATTAAGAGAAGAGTGTGGTGTTCAGCACAGCAAAATACCTCAGCAGTCAAGATACTCTCAGTAACAGAGTAGCATAAAAACCTGCTCTGCTGATGTATAGAAAAAATTTAAAAGTTTTTGAGGGTACAGGGGGATCTTTGTCTCTCAGATTCAAAGCTGCCCTCGCTGTCCTCTTCACAACAGAAGAAATACAACCTCATCAGGAAACAAGCAACAAGGACATAATTTCAAAAAGAAATATTATATGAAGGGAAAAATATAAATGCTACTTCTATAAATTACTGAAACTCAAAAGCAAAGTAGTTGTCATGGAACACAAAAGTCATGGATTTAATTTCTTATTTCATCTTATTCAGAAGAAGATCTTGAAACCATGTACAGCCCAGCTCAACTGAGTACCTACTTGGTGCTTTCTGGACTGACTGTGGGTTATTCTATATCTACATAAGCTGTTCCAGTTTATGTAAATAAACATCTGACAGTACGGTAAATTGAACTCGAGTCTCTTCTCCTGAGGTGAGTAAATTTATCACTAAATAGAATCAATATCTCATATATAGCTTCCCAGCTTCTTAGGAATTTTTTTTTTTTTTGATGGCAGCTACCACCTACTAAAGCCTATGCTGGCTTTCCTCTACTACTATTGCATAAGAATGTAGCATAAGCTACAATTACACCTTCATTTTGGTAGCCAACATACTATATTGCCTTCATCACTGTAGTAACTTGCTGCCTCCTACTCATAATGTATTTATCCTCACAGTACTCCTATGATGTTGAGCAGATGGTAAAATGAGTCATTAGGTACAGAACTTGACTTCTCAGGATCAGATAAGAAGACTGCGATGAAACCAGTCCTGGGTTTTCTTCATCATTCTGCTAGACCCCTCATGCTCTACTGGGAGCTCTGAGAATCTTCTCCCACAGGACAGTGGACACCAGATTCTCATCTTTTCCCTAGACTCTTGGGAAAAACTAAAAAAAAGAGGTCCATTGGTGGCCCTTGCCTTATGTAAATGTCCAGAACTGATCATTCAGGCTTGGCATAGCTCAAAAATACTATGGAGTTCTCAAATTATCTTGACTATGAGACTGTCAAAGACCATCTTGAGGCAGATAAAAAGTGTGACTCTTGCATTTCGTCTGACTCCAGCACACATTGGTTCCTACTGAGTTCAGCCAGCAGATGATTAATTTCAGTCTATTGATTCTAGGGCAACTGCTACAAGTGTCTCTTCTTGGATAAGCTGGCTGGGTATTTATAAGGACACTGGAGCTGTGAGTGATGTATTACACTGCTCCTGTGTAGTCCTTTGCACAAGGTAACCGTCTGGCAGCACTGCTGTGAAATGCAGAGGATATGACTGAATGAGGCAGCCTCTTTTCTGGAAATCTTCTGGTCCTCCTAGAGTGAGACACTGTTGTTTCCTGGTTGACTCATTCGGAAAGTACGTTGTCTCTGACATATCACTGGCAGCCTTTTTGGCAGGGGATACGATGGTACCTCACTTAACACCCTTAAGTGACTTTGAGCTTTCACATTGTTAAACATGTATTCCATTAGCCATCTCATCTAGCGTTCACACGTTAGTTTGCGTAAAACATAACTGCATCAGCATGACATGGGAAAGATTCCCAGAAAGTAGAAAAGTTGACCTCTGGAATTTAGTGCTAGCCTGGCACAACGGCACTTCAACAAAAGCAAGTGCAGGGTTCTGCACCTGGGCCGGAACAATCCTTGGTATCAGTACAGACTAGGGGATGAGGTATTAGAAAACAGCCCTGAGGAAAGGGCCTTGGGGGTACTGATGAATGAGAAGCTGGACATGAGCAGGCGATGTGCACTTGCAGCCCAGAAGTCCAATCACATCCTGAGCTGCATCAAAAGTGTTGCCAGCAGGTCCAGAGAAGTGATTCTGCCACTTTGCTCTGCTCTGGTGAGACCTCACCTGGAGCACTGTG
>JAOQGH010000001.1:146872060-146884345 GCA_025769975.1 Gallinago jamesoni
CCCAGAACTGGACACAGTACTCCAGATGGGGCCTCACCAGGGCAGAGTAGAGGGGCAGGATGACCTCCCTCGACCTGGTGGCCATGTTCTTCTTGATGCACCCCAGGATGCCATTTGCCTTCTTGGCCACAGGGGCACATTGCTGGCTCATGGTCATCCTGTTGTCCACAAGAACTCCCAGGTCTTTTTCTTCAGAGCTGCTCTCCAGCAGGTCAGCCCCCAACCTGAACTGGTGCTTGGGGTTATTTCTCCCCAGGTGCAGCACTCTACACTTGCCCTTGTTAAATTTCATTTCCACTGTGATAGCTGTCACTTTCCACTGGCCTTTAGTGCTAGGGTAGCCATCTAAGGGTATGGATAATATCAAAGGCTGCTAGTTTCCTGTGAATTTATTTTTAAGTGCTGATATATTGTGAGGAATGCAGAGTATCTGTGTGTGTATTAATACATGTTAAAATGTTATTGTGACTCATCCTGAGTTTGCCAGTCCCCTCTGCAGCTCAACAAGGTTCTGTTGCTCTTTATTTTTGAAGTCCCATGGCAGCTGCAGTGGTGGGAATAAGTCAAGGTCTGCTTAGGAAGAAGTCACCACCAGTAATTGGAAGAGGGGCAGATTTTGGATGCCACGCTGCAGCACTGGTGCCAGGACCTGGGAGCACTGCTTCCTGAGGAAGGCAGCTTGGGAAGAATGCGGCTCTCGACCCTCCAGGATGTCCAAATAAGCAGGAACCAGGCTCTACTGGCAAACGCATTTAAGATTGTATCAATAAGGTGACTGGCTATAAACATAATCCTGGGTTTGAGAAATAAACCTGCAGTTCAGCAAACTGTTCTAGTCGGGTTGCTGACACCTGCCCTAGGGAGTCTGCACTGAAGTATCAAACATATGATGCAACAGTGCAGAACAAATTACATTTAAAACAAACGAAGGAAAGGACATCAAAATGCCCAGAAATGTCAAGCCTGTTAGCAAAATAATCACAGGAGATGAGCAGAGTTAGTGCTAGTAAGTTAACAAGCATAATATCCATTCTTCAAGTAAATGAAAGATTGCTACGGAAAAAAAGAAAAGGAATAACCAGTTCTCCATGGCCTCTAGACATAAGGCAAGAATTGGTGTAGGTACAGCTACTCTCACATTTGGACAGGTCTGTTGCCCAGATAACTCTCATGTCCCTTCCCACTATATATTGTGTGAGGCTGTGAATCCAGATCAGATCATCAAAAGGAAGGAGAATTGACAAAGTGAGGAGTTTGGTGTTTTATAGCTCTTGCTGAAAGACATCGCAAATTAAAACTAAAAATAATAAAAGTCAAACTGTTGAGGGCTGATATTAAGGCAGGTCGCTAGCAGAGGATGTGAGCTAGGCGGCAAGCAGCTCCGTAGTCTCTCACCAAGGAAGGGCTTATGATGGTATTCTGTTTTCTGAAGTGATGATGAAGGACAGAAAGTGCATTTTGGAAAAAGAGCCTTGAAATTGTTTGCCTCAGCTTCTCTCTTAAAGATCTGCAATCTAAAAGTGAACAGAATATTGCATGTAGGAATATGTAGGAAGTCCATGGATAATAACAAAATCAAAAGATATCTTGAGAGTATTAGATTCTGGGGAACCTAATTGTGTCATGTCTTGCTATAGGAAGTAAATAATGAAAATAAACTTGTATTGATTTCATTATTTTGCATGCAAAGAAAGATGTCCTGCAGGCTCTGTTCAGTAGCCTCAGGGAGATATAGCTTTGTTCCAAGAGATCTTACTGTCTAAATTTTAAATATGACATGATGAATGAGGATGACATGTAGTAAGAAAGATGCTGGGCTAAAGAAGGACAAAGAGCACAGTGATGAAATGTTACAGGGCTGAGGTTAGGCATAAGAATAAATTGCGTAAGATAATAAAGAAAAATAGAATGGTGAGCGTGTTCTTTTGCTTACTCTGGTCAATAAATAATTTCAGTAATGGTGTGAATATCATCCATCTTTATATACCACATCAAGTGAGACCAAAGATATAAAATCTGTCCCTATCTGACTTCCTTCACAGTCCCCTCTCACCCATGTGTATGGCGTCTCTGCTTCCTTTGCCCCGTGCCCTCCTCGTTTTATCAGGCTGCCGTGTCCTTCCCCGTCACCACTGTGGACCCAGAAGCCCGGCTCTGCTGAAGAGGATGGGCATCCTGCCATGGGTTTCAGCAACGCCAAGATTTCACTTGAGCTAGTGAGCGGAGTTTTGCCACGTTTGGCAGGCGAGCCCCGCTCGCTCCTTCTGCCAGAGCGGCAGAGAGGGAAGCATCTGGAAATGGGCTCGGCGCTTCCGCCCTGCCCACGCCATGTGACACTCACTCTGTGGCACTCACTGTCAGCGCTGAGCTGGGGAGATGCAGTGGGCACAGGAATGGCACGGAGAGGGGCTTAGAATGAAAACCTAGGTAGATAAGCAGACAGCTTTTGGCCAGAGGAATAGTAATAATTTCTAGTAATAGCAATTGTCACAGTAGCCCCTGCTAAAGAACGTAAAGAGTTATCGGGGACTAAAATTGCTAAAGGGAAAGAGATAATGGATAAGGATAAAACTAAAAATTGGAACGCACTCCGTGAATATGCTAGGATAGCTCATGGTCAAACCAGAAGCATTTAGTTTGTTTTTCCCACATATTGTGGCAGATTCTGCATTGTCATTCTTGACAGTGATGTTCATGATGTCAGACAACATGACATTAAAAAATAATATAATTTATTTTCTTGAACTGCTTACAATTTTCCATCTACTTATTATTAGGAAAAAAAAATGTGTGCTTCATGTTTTAAATTAAAAATGGCAAGCTTATTAATCACTGAGAAACTCTACGAAATTATTCATTTTGAAATATTAACATTGCAAACCTTTTCCCAGTAGTATATAAAGCAAACACTTCACAATGACATTTTGTTGCCAGATTTTGGGTTTTGATTAAGTCAGGCTTATGAGCTAATGTTTTTTTACCAAACTAGCAATTCTCTTTTGAGTACTGCTAAGCTTTAAAGTGCAATTAAATATAAACTAACAGAGGCTTCTGTTGTTGTAACAGAATATCAAAACCCCATATAATATTTTTTTAATTAAATATGTATTGATTTGACAACATAAAAAAGTTACTTCTATGTCAAATTGGAGTAGACTAATTTGGTTTAACAACAGTTATTTGGAAATGAGTATTCACAGTTTGAAAACACCTGAGCTTTATGCTTTTTAGCATTTAAGAGAAAGAAAAATTAAGTGCCTTAAATATAAATTTAAATTGTCTCATCCATCTGTTTGTGAAATAATGACCTTTGTGTTTAGAAATCTTTTTTCTATAAAGTTTTTATTTTAACTATAAGGAGTGTACATAGCTAATGAAAATCTGAAGTCATGAAATGTAAGTCTAGTACACACTCTAAAATTGTTCCTGCATGGAATTCCTTTCGCGTTCATGTATTTGTTCAAGTTTTCTCACATTTAAAAGCAAAGCCGCCTACTCTGTCTGAACCTGATCCCTTTAAAGCCCACTTCTCTGCTTGGGTTAAGAGCACTGAAAATGTGTTTTGGGTTTCAGGTGGAGCAATGAGCTGCATGAGAGACACTCCAAGCTCTGCTTCAAGCTCAGGTCACTTGAAGATTGTCATAGCCTAGGGCAAAGAAACAAGTTGCCATGTATAAACATTTTTTTAACTTTGAAGGTCAGATTTTTGGGAGGCACATTTTAAGCAAGACTCTGAGCAAGCAGAAGGAGACATGGGAGATGGTGCAGGCGTTACGGAGGAGCTTTGTCTTTTGTCTCCAGAGCAGAAAGGCTGCTTGGGTAGCAGAGGGTGCTTTCTTGCTGAATATCTTGAACTTATGGAAGTGTGATATTAATATCATATATTGATATTTTTGGACCTGTGACCAGTCTGATCTAATGAAAGCTCTCCTCCTGAAAGCAAGTTGATATGCTGAAACATAGTTATTTGTTAATGTCCTAGTCTGAGGCAAAACAGAACCACTTTTCAGTAATTTTACAATTTTATTTCCCATTTGAGAAGTACAAGTACCTTGTGGATACTGCAGTGCTCTGTAGAGTTAGTTTGGGCATTGGAAGCAGTGTTCGTTTTCCCTGATCGCTGTGTAGATACTCAGGCTGTACAGTATAAACATTGGTGACATTACTCATTGTACACTCCAAACACTATTTTTAAGAAAAACTGTAGATTGAAAGTTCATATAGAATGGAGAACATGATATATTAATGCCAGCCCAAAATGCTTTAATATTTACAGCATAAAAGAAGCAATATGTATATTATAAAAGCCTTAAGCTTAGCTCTGATTGCTTATCATTTTTACACAAATATATTTACATAATTAACTCTATACTAATTTCAAAATCAGCCAATGTTTATGATGAAACAGCTTTCTGCTGAATTTCTCAGAGGGAAACTGTCTGAACTGAACATTTTTAATATACCTTGCTAATATTTGGAATGGCACTTTAAAAATCAGTGTAATCAGTCAGTTAAATAGAGGATTTGTTTCTAACTTGACAGAAAATTTATTCTATACAGAAAGATTAAATTCTCTAATTTCTGGAAGGATGTTGTGACTGAAATGCTTCAATTCTTCTTCCAAGCTGCAAAGTTTAACTCAGACTTTTCTCTAAAGCTCTGCTTATAATGCCATAGAAATTCTTATTTTCTGTTAGAGTTACTGTTCTACAAGTTAGGAAGACAGTGGCTTCACTCAGAACTGTTTGAAAAATGAATCTAATCAAGTTCTAATACATATTTTTTCTCCACAGCTGAAGCCGTATATTAAATAGGCTTGCAAAACACATTTAGACAGCCTTTGCCTCGAAGTGGGAAATACCTGTGGAGCTATATATATCAGCTGTGGAAGATACAGAGATACAATCTGTTCAAAATAGAAAGGAGAAAGATAAATCATCTCAGGAAGTATAAGTAAACAAAATTATATTTGAAATCCCCAGCTTTAAAATCACTGTTTTTTACTGCCTAGCACAGGAAAAAAAAGCAATAAATGTGAGACACCTGTGCCAACAGAGAGTGATTTTTTTGATCAGTAGGCCAACATTTCCCTCCTTTTTCATTCCACCTGCTGTTCAGCTAAAGATGGGACAGGGAGAAAATGTTGCAGTAAGTGCGACAGAAGGGGAACATTATTTGTAAAATATTTAAAAACACATATGTTAGATTTATTTTTCCCCCTCTGTCTGCATCTTTTATATATACCGTCTTCTAAAAAGCCTTCTTGATTTCTGTGAATGAAAGGAGGAAAACAATAGTGCAGTATCCTCCCAAGGATAGCAAAAGGTTTAGCTTATTACCCTGGGACCTTTAGGCAATCAGAAAAGGATGGTGCTTCTGGGGGCGTCTTTGTGATTTCAGGGTCCTGGTTGGACTGAGTTGAGCTTCTCCGCTTCCCACCCTGGATTTTGACTGAAAGCGAATTTTGTGACATCACAGCCCAGTGCCCACTGTGCCCCCAGGGAGCCAGCAAGCTCCCCAAGCATGATGATACTTGGACCTTCTAATTTTCATTTTACTTGGGCCTTAGTTTGCAGGAACCAGAAAGTCTACAGAAACAGTGTAGCACTTGATAAATTAGGAAGGAATAGAGACATGCAGTCATGCACAGTACCCTTTTAGATTAAGCCGTTTGTAGTCAAGCTGGGGTGGTGCTTCCAAACTGGCTAAGAGAGACCTGTTCAGATTTGTCACCTCACAGAAGCAAATTGTGTGTCTTACTGGCAAGAGTACATCTTTTCCTACACGCTTAAGTGTTTAGCATATACTTCTTCAACATAGCTTAATCCCTTCTTACCGTGATCCTGCTTTCCATTGCGGGAATGCTTATGCTGCTGAATGTATGCATAAATTACAAATGGCACTGCAGCCATGATGGTCCACAGTTGCACAGTTTATGGTTAGCTCAGTTCCAGGACCTTTTTAGGACAACTACATCTGGCTTTTTCCACCAGAGTTGCTCTTGAGAAGGGTCCAGCTTTAGGCAGATTCTATAAAAGCCACTTGGCTTCAAGGTCAAGGATCAGTCCCAGATTCTCTTCCATTTAGCACAGAGAAATAGCTTATTATGTCTCTAACTTGTCATTTTCTAGCTTTCTTCAAGTCAGCATCCAGTAATTCTTCATGGACTAACATAACCTGTTCTTTCCAACTTGTCTGACTGCCAAAGTGAATAATGGGGTCACTTGAATCTTCATTTTATCTGCCAAGCTGCTCCCCATTCTAAATGTTTATAACATCTTTCAACCCATCTCTAGAAGCCTTCACTACTCCATCCAAAGACTTCCTTTTTTTCACTTTCCAGTCTAGGGACTACCAGAAAATTGTATTTCTCTATTTATGTACAATGTTTTTTTAACAATGTTTTAACAGTGTTGAGACAGCTCATTATCTTTTGGGCTGGAAAGAGAGATGAAAGAGCACCAAAGGATTTACTGTAAATGCTTCTTCAGCTAAGCAATCCTACCAAACAAAGTTTTTTTGGTTGGAGCTTTTTAGTTAAGTTTGCTAGTTTTACTCTTTTCTTATCCAGCCCTTACTTAGGATGCAGCAGAAATATGGAGGAAATAATGTTCTTCTGGCTGCAGATCAAAGTTTCAAGCAGAAAACTTCCTCCACTGTCAATTTTCAGGGTGTTTTCTTTGGCCAAAGATTTCTGTCAAAGGTCAGAACAATCAGTTTTAGGTATGTTCTTGAGTCTTAGGTCTTTAATAGTCCTTTTCATTCTCAGGAAGGGAAAACAAATAATAGTTGAAGATCAAGAAGATTTGAGAGAAGAATAGTTAAATGAAGGAGAGTTGTAGTTGAATAATTGGAGTTTTTGTTGATACGTCTCTTCAGAAGCCTATTCTACTTGCTGCAGCTTGGTACCTGTATCTATTATTTATCTGATTTGAGCCTGTTTAGGTATCATTAAAGTGAGTGGATTTGTATAGCTCAGTCATCGCACACAAGCAGGCATATGGATTATACATGTGGATAAATTGCTTGCCTAGAGTTACCCCAATCATGAATGAGGTTGAGAGTGTAATTCAAATTGCTTTCATTAAAATTTGATTTAGTTACTTGTTTTCCACTTCTGTGGCTGAAGTAGTCCAGACAAAACTTGGCTGAGAGTGTTGGGTTTGTTCAGCCTGGAGAAGAGAAGACTCCAGGGAGACCTTATAGCACCCTTACAGTACCAGAAGAGGGCCTAGAGGACAGATGGGGAGGAACTCTTTATTAGGGGGATTGGAACTCAATTATCTTTAAGGTCCCTTCCAACCCAAACCATTCTATGATTCTATGAAAAAATACAGTGAAAGTAGGAAGCAAAAATTCAAGGACAGAAGTAATCACTCTGGCACTGTGAGTTTAGAGTCTATCGAAAGCAACTTAGAGGTCTGCGTTTCTTTGTGTTTTCTCTCAGAAAAGAAAAACACTAACAGATTGCTTCAATCTGTGTGGGAGAAGACACAGGGCTGAATTTTATGTGTGACCCCATGATCTATCAGAGAGCTGTTTTCAAAGTAAGGATAACACCAGAAGTATGTTAAATTGCAAAATTACCATGTTGAGTATGAATTGCCAGTACCTGAGGTAAGTTGAATTAAAATCTTCTAAGGAAAATGTTAGGTATCAGTGGATGGGAAAGGTTAAAGATTGAGATCAGAATTATGGAAAGATGGCAAAGAAAAATTTGCCGTTGCCTTTTTTTCCCTGAGTTCTGTCTGAGGGTACACCACAGTTTGCCTAAGCTGAAACTTGCAGTCATCACTTCCACAGAAAATGGTTCTGCCCCAGAGGCAACAAAAAGGTTCCTGCTTCTATTCTGCATCTCATTAGCTTATTTCTCCCCTCTAAGTTGAAATCATACATTTGTCTGTAAGTTACAATATGCTCTGTTCTTGAAAAGGTTTTTAAATATGCAACAATCGTTAGCAGTGACCCTTGTTTCCCGGCTTTCACCCTGAACAATGGATAGTAAGGTATTCTGAGATGCTCCTAGCAGTGTGTCCAATATATTTTTTGTTATACACAAGTTGTTAAAGTAGAACTCACATTTATCCTAAATGGCTGCTGTAAAATAAGGCAATGTAATTGCAAAACTGGTTCATTAAATTATGTACTCTCTTTACAGAGGCAGGGCTGTGGATGTAAATGTATCTTAGCATTTGCAATCTTTTATTGATATTATTTATTCCAAAATGTTCCCTTTACTTGAAATATATTTTAATTTGTTCATTCTACTTGGTATAATCGTTAACTTTTGAAAAATATTTGGTGAAAGCCAGGCATATATATCCATCACTTGGTTAATTTTTACTTTTAAATTCAGAAACAGGCTGGAGTTGAGTTCCTGTTTGTTACCTTGGAAACAAATGGAGGCTCAACTTCAAGCAGCTCTACACTTGAAATGAGGGGTGGAGCTTTGAAGTTGCAATTCTTATTATGATCCCGAAAGGGAAGAAAAATCTTTTAGAGATTCTGCCTTATTGCACTTACAAGAATATGGAGTCTACTGAAAATGATAGAAACCAGGTAGTTTCATGTAATGGGATGAAAGGGAAATAGGAAAATGGTAGTCGCACCAACTCAATAGCATTCAGCTTCTGAAGTTGGGTCGAGTAGCTCATACTCTTGCAATGATGACTAGCCAAAACCGGGTAATTGTTGCTGTCAATTTGTTTATCTTCCAACGATGAAAGAAACTCTGCATTTTTCCTTGCCAGTAATTTCCAGCAGCAACTGTATAAATGTACATCATTTTCACTTACAGTAATAATTTATTTACAATTTTCTAGTAATTTCATGGACTGAATTAAGTTTCAGATGTTTCAGAGAATATCTAGTAGATCATTTTTTTTGTTCTCACTGAGGCAAGCTTCCCAATGGGAATTTGACCAAGAATCCCTCTCTAATAAGTCATTTGGATAAGAAGACATTTTGAATTGTAGCTTGGATAATGAAGATATCAGAATGAGGTACATTATTTAGGGTTTTGTAGTCTAGTTTCTACTGTTATCTTTTGCTTATATAGTGTGAATAATAATATTGATATATATTCCTGTCAAGACAATTTCAAAGTAGAAAAAATTAAGTTCTGAAATATTACTACTTTACTGAATTTTCCACAATAGAATGAGATAAAGGGCCACTGGGAGTTACAGGGATTTGAATTAATCCTCTCTCCACTCTGGCTGTAGTGAGAACTATTAATATACCCATTTTACAGTGAATGTAATTAGGCTTTCGTTCCACAATTGTTAATACCTGATCTGTGTGCTACTGGGTGACCCAGGAGTGCTAATTTCATCTGGATGAGGAAAGGACTCACAATCGCATTTCTGGCAAATTAACTGGAGCACGTATACAGAGCTTATGTTGGCCTTGCGCTTTTATGCTGGTTTTATATGGGCAGCAGTGGACAGACAATATTTGAGCAGTCTTCAAGCTTGACAATGTAAAGCTAATTTGTCAAAAACCCCAATTTGAACACATTTGAATTAGCAGCTGGCATTTGCACATGATCAATAGTTTACATCATAAATTTGTGGTGGTTTTGATCTGACAAGGTATTTCAAAGCTGGATTCACTTTAGTGTTAAATTCCCTACTTAGGCATAGCTTTTGGCAACTAGTTCATCTTTTGGGGGAATTCTGTAGGAATTGGAGGAATGGGAATAGGGAAGACTAATATCCTGACTCAGTTTTCTGTCTCTAAACATTTGTTCACCAAGGCTTATAATCATGTGCTCAATGCTGAGCATGTGGATAGGACGTAAGCAAATGTTATCCTGAGCCAAATAGTAAAAATTTGCTCCCAGCTGTGTGATAGATGAAAAGTAATTGATTGGATCATTTTGGATAGATTTTTCTATTAGTGTCCTCTTTTCTAGACTTTCTGATGAACTTCTATGATTTCATTAAAAGCAGTTAAATTAAATTTAGTATGTTCTTGGTATAATGCGTATTAGAATCATAGATTGTTTGCGTTTTCCTTAAAACTTGTATTCAATGTAAAAAATATATGTTATTAGGAAAACCGCTGAAAAAAGGAAAAAAAATACAGTAAGATAAACAGTAGTAACATTTTAATAGATCTAATCAAGACTGCAATAATTAGACACACTATAAAAATCTTTCTTTTGGTTGCTAGTAGCACCTTAGATTACTCTTTTTTATTAGCATTGTTCAAAATCTGTTCCGAACCTGCAAACTCTTATCCATGAGAGTATTTTGTATTTGATCGTTGTTTACACATGAGAACTAGCAGGCTGCTCACAGGGATTTATAAAATCAGTTCCTAATTTACTTTTCACTTTTTATTCTTAATTCGTGGTATTCTAGTTTTGCTTAGAGTGGATAATGAAAGTAGCCTGATGTCTGTTTCAGTTAGTCTGAGCTGTTATCCTCAGCCACTGTAATTTTATGGTTTACGTGTATTAGCGTGGCACCAGCGTGCTCAGGTTTCCATTTCTGCAAGAGCAAGAAAACCAAATAAGTAAACTGTTTCAATTGATTTCCTCTGTAAAAAACATCATGACAACATTACAACTGAGATAAATCTGTGCATTACATAAAAATCAGGCACACATTCCCTCCAGCCAAACCCAAACCACCACCAACTGCAGAACTCAATTACATCAAATGGGTTGGGTTTGTTTTTGGTTTTTAGGTTACAGCTTGAGAAAATAAACTTTTGTTTTCCTGTCTTGTTTCCTAACATTATTACTGATAAACAAGTGGCTGCTAATTAACCAGTGATTTTGTTCAAGAAAGTTACTGCCTGTGGAAAGGGTATTTTGGGACAGTGTGCTCCTCAGTCTCATGGCAGGAACTCAGCAATGATTCCTCTGTTACACATCCCTGGCACTAAGGCTCCTGCTCATCTGTCTGTGTACTGCAGTGGCAGAGGCTTTCTCCCAGTCCTGCCAGAGCCAAACCCTCATGGCACTCCTTCTTCCAACTAGTTGGGACAGACCCAGGGGCAGGAGATGACATTTTGGGGATGCTTGTGGGGCAGGGAGGAGTAGGGAATTGATTTCACTCTGGCTGGTGGTCGCAGTTCCACACTATGATCACCAAGAATCACCAGCTGAAGATTTCTCCTGTTAAATCCATGTTACCTAAGGTATACGTGGTATTAATCTAAATTAATGGACCAGTCATTTTTTTCTTGGAATTTCTGGATGGTAAGTTGAAACTGCATAGCAGTGATGTTATCCTGTGGCTTTTATGGACCTGCTTCTTTCTCTGAACAATATGGCCTGTTTAATGGGATGATCCATGTGACTTACAGGGTTTCCCTGATTCAGGAAAGCTGGCAGGGTAGCCAGGTGTGTACAGTAGATATATATAGTGCCATATAGTCATTTTAGGAGTCTTTCTTTTTCCTAATCAAATCCAAACTTTGACCTTTTAATTACCACTGATTTACTTACACAGTATGTTCTATTGATCTACTTACATCTGAGCTCATTAAACACATTAAAGGAGCTACAAGCAGAGTAAAATATGGTATTATTGAAACTAACAAGGAGATCAGGTTACTATATGTGCAATACCACTGTCTTATCTAGTTCCCTGGAAGGAGAAGCACTTTAGTAGCAGCCGTCTTCTAGCACCACTGCACTGGATTATCTCTTACCTCACCCATATATTTGTTTAATGAAAACAGTTTCGTCTTCTAGGTCAATGAACATGTTCACCAAAAGCATTGTACAAGCATTAAACCGGCAAAAACATTTGTGAACATTCCCATCATTTGTGGTCATATATTCATAAAATGCCAGCAGTCTAGTGGTAAAACATACATGAAAAAAGTGATTTAGAGTAATAATAAATGCTTTCCTGGTGGATTAGAATAAAACACAATGGCTTTGCTTGTGGGCATGGTCCTTACTCCATTTTTTAAGAGGTGAGAACCTCCCACACTAGGGGTGGTTTAGTTTAGATAATTTCTCTGCAAAGCTGGATGCATTTTTTCCCATTCATTTTCCTTTGTATTTCCAGCTACTTATCAACTTAGCTACTCCTGGCAAACGGAGGGATAATTCCTCAGTTAGGTGCTCCCATATTATCTGCAGTTGTTATGAGGAAAAGAAGCATTTAGCATAGGAAAAAGATGAATAGGGTAATTTTCTTTCTTTCTTTCTTTCTTTCTTTCTTTCTTTCTTTTTTTCTTTCTTTCTTTCCTTTCTTTCTTTCTTTCTTTCTTTCTTTCTTTCTTTCTTTCTTTCTTTCTTTCTTTCTTTCTTTCTTTCTT
>JAOQGH010000001.1:146884794-146900512 GCA_025769975.1 Gallinago jamesoni
CTTCCTTCCTGCCTTCCTTCCTTCCTTCCTTCCTTCCTTCCTTCCTTCCTTCCTTCCCTCTCCCTCCTTAATTTAGTGGTTGCCATAACTAACAGGAATAATGGAAAAAATATCACAAGCAGATAAACAAGACCCTGTCTTCAGATCAGCTGTCTGTTGGCTGTATTAAATGTAAACCATGCACAGTTTATTTTACTTCTTAATGTAATGTTAAAAAAAAAAAAATTCTGGAAACCAAGCCAGTGTTCTCTAAACACTGCTATCTAATGAGAAGCAGACATTTTATCTGAGCAGTTATATATGATATGTATAAGTGATCATCGGTATCAGCAAGTCTTCTTTCCCTACTGTTTTTGCATCGTGGATGGCGATCCAGTATTTTTCATATTATATATATGCAAATATTTTTATATTATTTGGAGAGAGAGGTTAAAATTTAAATGTGTAAATATAAATAAAGGATATATAAATGTACATATTAATTGCATGTATCATTCCACTATTAAAAATGGCTTAAGTCCATGCATTTATTATTGTGCATTGACAAAGGTTTGGAAAGAGACGAAGAGATATTGCCAGTACTAAATACCGTTGCTGACTCCAGAATTCATCTATTGCAACATTTCTTATTTTCATTCACTTGTTTGCACTAATCACATAAAATTATACATAGAGATGGGCAAATCATAGTAATGATGCTTCCTCTGTTGAGTGGTTAAATCCTCAGGAATAATATTGTTCCCTTTAGATAGCTAGATCCCTGTTCATGGCTTCAAAGCCATGGATACACTGTGGTCTCATGACTATGCTGCAGTGATTGCAAGGAAGAAGTCTTCTGCACTTGCAGGATAGGAAGCTTTTGGCACAAGAGTTGACTGGGTCGTTAAGGGGCCCATATATATGTGAGCCAACTACCCAAATCTTCTTATAGGAAGATTAAAGCAAGCCAAAACTGGTAGTTGAAGTCTGTAAGAGCTTACTTGCTTTATGGTGTGGAGAAAGGAATTTATATCTGCTAAATGCAGATTCTGGGGGCCTGGCACTTATCCTCAGGTTTTCTGTGGACATAGGGAGATTTCTGAAAGCTCTATTGCCAAATGCCAAACACCAAATCCATGAGAGCTGCACTTTCTAGCTACATTTTTGATTTTGAAAAAAAATTACCTTCTTTCTTAGATTCAGTTTTGATATAAGGAAGATCCTGAACAAAAATTATGGGATTTGACCATTAGCCTTGTCTGCTTTGCTTTTCCCATCTGCTGTTGTGTACCCAGTTCCTGTGAATACTGAAAATTGTGATGAATTAGGTCATATTTACAAAGCACTTTGAAGTTGGAAAGCAGTGAACAATTATTCAGTACTATAACTTTATTTTTCGTTATAGTAAGATACTTGCTATAAAGCAAGGAGTGCAATTTAAAGTTACCATCAAAGACTACAAAGGACTTGTGCTCCTTTTTGCTTTGAAAATGTAATTATCATGTGTTAATATAGTCTAGGAAGTAGGCTATCTTCTCGTGCACAGATTCTTTTAAAAAATGGTGGAGAACACCAGAAGACCTAATTTCCTGTTTAGTTTTCTCTGGGATGCATGTAGTATGACAATGGGGAAATGTAAGTGGTTAATGATGAGATATGGAGGAAAATACCCTTGCACTTTAATTCTACCCCTAGATTTCCACCATGGTTATGCATACTTTAAGAATAATTTTGTTATTCTAAAAAGTAAAAAATAGGTATCAATTACAACATGAAAGCACAGAAAGGAAGACTTTTTAAAGCTCTTTGGGGGAGCAATCGTGTTTTAGTCCTGCATTTGTAGAGTGTGTAGCACAATGGAGTCATGGTCTGTCTCTCTTGTGATGCTGGATACTATACTATTATTATTCCTTGTATTAATATCTGTAGGTTTAATGGTAAAATATTTCTTGATCATGCAGATAATACCAGTAACAATATCAACCAGTACTAAGAAGGAGCCAAGAAACTTATACATATTAGAATATCAAAAGTCATACTTTCAAATGGTAATAAAAAGGGCAATTTTTGTGGTGTATGTATGCCAACAGTACCTTGCACCTGATTCTCTTACCCAAACAAATCTTCTCTGTGATAACCTGTGTTTGGATGGCAAAGGTCTATCTGACTTTGTTTCCAAGACAATGAAAAGCTGAATGCTGTGTTGGAGCTCTGAAACCCAATGATTACACAGGGAGCTGAGTGGACTGGGTTTAGCGTGTTTGTGAATAGTGAGACTATACAAGAATTCCAGAGAAATTATCTGTGCCTTTGGAAAGAAAAAAAAAAAAAGAAAAAAGAAAAAAAAAATCATAAATAAAGATAGAATACATTTTTAATGGATTGCTTTCATGTTTATATAGTCGAAACTGTAAATCATTGTAAGTCTAAAAAAACTCTAAAACAGCAACCCACAACAAAACGACTCAAATCTAAAGCATACTTTCAGATAAGGTTTGCTGACATCTTCCTTCTTTTGGTAGGTAGGGACATTCCAAAGGGAATTTATTACTCAGTAGGTGTAGAACTAGTGTGCTGAAGAAACAGCTTGTGCTGTTGGATATCTTTGCTCATACTTTTTTCCAGAGTTTTGTACCATGTACCTGAATATTTCAGAGAATCACAAAATCATGGAATGGCTGAGGTTGGAAGGGACCTCTGGAGGTCATCGCGTCCAACCCCCCTGCTCAAGAAGGGCCACTTAGCGCCAGCTGCCCAGGACCATGTCCAGATGGCTTTTGACTAGCTCCAAGGATGGAAGCTCTACAGCCTCTCTGGGAAACCAGTGCCAGTGTTCAGTCAACCTCACTGTAAATAGAAGTTTTTATTTATGTTCAGAGGGTACCTCCTGTGTTTCAGTATGCGCCCATTGCCTCTGGTCCTGAAGAAGTGAAAAGAGCCTGGTTCTATCCTCTTTGAAGCCTCCCTTCAGGTATCTATATACATTAACACAATCCCTCCTGAGCCTTCTCTTCTCCAGGCTCAACAGTCCCAGCTCTCTCAGTCATTCCTCTCAGGAGAGATGCCCCAGTCCTTTAAACATCTTAGTGGCCCTTCATTGTCCACGTCTATCTTGTATGAGGAGCCCAGAACTGGGCACAGTACAGTTTGATCTCATACTTTTGTTTCATTTAGCTTTTGGTAACATAAGAACAACATTATTCAAAATATGGACTTTGGCAGTAGTCTAGGTAAAGCTTTCTTCTGTTTGGGGCTTGTACTGTTAGAGTTGTTTATCTTTAATAAAAACATTTGCCATATTTGTAGCATTTGAATACCGTAAAAGACAACTATATTGATTCTACTAGCAAAACATGGGACCACATTGTATCATTGATTTTGCACATAACGAGGTTACAACAGATAATTGAAAGGAGAATTTGGCCCATTGCTTTTTAAACTTAATTTTCTTCCTCCCAAACCTGTCTAGGCAGACCAGCTGGCTCCAGGCAGGACCTATTTAAGTGTAGAAATAATATTAAGCCACCTTAATGTGACAAATGGCAAAAAGCACTTTGTAAAAATTTCATTCAGAAACAAAAGAGTGAATTGTTGAGTGAGCTTGAGGGGAAGAGAGGTCACAAGTGAGTAGATTTTTATATCATCTCCAAACAACTAACAAAACCCAAGTTTTTTTCCAGAGTGGCTGGTGAGTATCTGGGATAAGAAAAAAATATGCAAAGATTCTTTCGTTAAAACTGCCAGGATGACTGTCTTTAAGTGTTAATTGCTATAAAAATTAAGTTTTGTTTTGATTCAAGTAAATATTCTGCAGCCGCTGTTGGTTATGCTTTCAGCTACCCCTTGACAAGAGGCTAATTTTCCTCAACCTTCTTTAGGAGGTCTCTTGAAGAATGGACTCCACTGAACTAATACACTTACTTTCTTAGTGACAGCTGCCAAGGTGCTGTCAAACCCAGCTGTCTCATTATTCCTCGTTCATTACATTTTCTTGTTATTCCTTGTACACAGGAGAAGAACCATATTAAAGCATTCCCTGTGACTCCGTTATAATTGCACCCTCTGTTAGTAATTGCTCATCCATTCAAAAGCTTTGCTGCAATATTTTGAAACAAATTGACATCATTCTAGTTCTGCAGTTAATCTGCTATTCAGAAAGGCATAGCAGGGGGATGTCTTATTGCTGTACTTTCTATGCATGGGTACTTTGGAAAGAAAATTAGCTTTGGAGACACTGTTTGAACATTTTAATGAAACCATTATACCTAAGAGACTGTAATTTCTAGATTTCAGTCTGATACCAACTACCCCTGTTTACAGAATATTGTCATGCTCTGATTTTGCACATCTTCATTTTACATTACATATTGTACATTTTTGTCTTCAGTGTGCATAGAAAGTTTGACATTTTATTACATGAGGGATAGAAATGCATGAAGACATTTGACTGTCATACTGACAACTTGTATGGAAACACTAATGGAGGTACATTATGCAAAGCAAGTTCTCTGAAATTTGATGGTCAGGTTTTTGTAGAATAGCTTTCTTTGATGTTGTAGCATGTCAGAAAAATAATGTATATTATTAAATTGAAAGATCAAAAGACATATACCATCTCCTTCATAACAGAAGATCTCATTCCCCTCCCAAATATAACTCTTCACATGGAAATTATAAAAAGTTAGCCTGAAATACAGAATTGTGAAGCATGAATGCAACATCAAGAATCTGGAAAGGTTTGTCTACGTACTGGTATTTAGGAGCAATAAGTATCATTGACAAAAAACAACTTTGAATTGAATTATAACACTCTCTCTTTGCTTCACTGTGAAGAGTGGGACAAGTACTGACAAATTAGTATGAATGGTAATTTTTCCAGACAGCAAGTAAACAGCCTTTTGACAGTTAAGGATAACCACTATTTAAAAAAAGCTTTTTCTTCCAAAGCTTGATCTGAATGTGAATGCAGTTTGAAAATTTAATATTTCCCTAATCTGCTTCATGCCCTCACAATAAAAGTGTAGTATGACTTGCTTGTAGTTTGGTATTCTAAGCTAATGGGGTACTGTCAAGGCTGTAAAAATTAAAACTATTTTTCACAGTGAGGTTTTGTTTTGTTTTGGTTTTTTTCCTCATGAAGATTCACATTTCATTTATAACCACTGCTTTGCATTTTGTGAAAGACATTCTTACAAGACCAAGAATATAGTGAAGAATATATACTATATGTCAGGATTACAGCCATCTCCTGAAGGCAAAATATCAAGAGCCTCAATCAAATTTGAAGGATTTTCAAAACCAAAATGGTACATCACATAGTAATAAGATGACATCATCAACTTGTTTCTGTCCTCGCACATCAAAATTTACACCTCTCAGAATATGCCTTTGCCCTTCTATAAGAAGCGTATAAGAAAGTTTATAAATAAGCATTAATTTTTGGAAATGAAAGTTATCAGTCTACTGTATTTACCCTTAGAAACAGCTGTACTTTTTACCATTGTTTGCCCCAGCTCAGATCCACATAAAAATGAGTATACCAAATGTGGGCCAAGATTAAGACTTCCATCTATTATGTTCAAAACTGAAATGGGTGTTTTGTAACCGTTTTTTATTTTTCGTCCTAATTCTTTCTTTGTCAGTATGTTTTTGGCAGCCTCTGTTCGTTGTTTACTGTTGTCATTTTCAACAGCTTTATGTAACTTTTATTTACTGTAAATATCACCTACTTTTCATCAGGATTTTTTTATGGATCATTGAAAAATGGAAGGTATCCTTGGTAGATGAGTGCTGATAATTCTAAACAGTGTTGTGAGATGTATGAAGAAAAAGGCAGAATTTTAGACATTTTAGATTGAATTTTGAATTTTTTAATTTTTTTTTCACTTTTTAAAGCTATTTTTTCCTTAGGTCTGTTTTGTTTGACTGGGTCTGTTTTCCAGAAAGTAGCACTCTGTTTTTCTGGAACTGAGCTATTTAAAAATACAGAGGTTTTAAACTATAATAGTGGCTCATAACTATTCAGCATTACATTTTGCGGTAAAGATACCAGATAGAAAAATATTTGCTTGAAAAAAGGTGTTAAAAAATTGTCTTCAGACTATTTGGTCTTCAATGAAAAACTTTACCTAGGTTTGAGGCTGATCTCCTACAGGATCAAGTGGACAGAGCACTAAATAATTTACATGGAGTACTATGTAATGATTTCTGTCCTAAAAAAAATTAGGCCAATTTTCATTAATATCAGTGGAACATCACAAATTAATTTCAGCCAATTTATTATCACTGTAATACACAGTATCTTCTAAAAGATTTGACATTTTATTCAATATATCTGCATTTGCATTTATTTTCTTAAAATTGACAGATAGGATTCTGGGCCATTCTTCTAGAACGCGTCTTCCTAATGATGTTTATACATGTCTGGAAGGGTCTGTCTTTCACAATAGTCAAAATTACTGGGTTTCATTGGACAGTTTGTAAACATACAATGAATTTGCAACCTTTTCGTAATTGCTCTACTGGAAACAGAACTCAGATCAAGAAAAGATCCCTTTTTCAAAATTGTATCTGTAACTTGTATGATTAATTTTTTTACAGAGACTGGTTGGGTTATCTGACTTTTAAAAGAGAACTATATTTAGATGTTTCTTTAACTTTTTTCACTTTGAAAATGTATAAGTATAAAAGTTTCTGCAGTGAAACAAAGCAGCTATCTTGCTGCTAGGAAAAAACTATTTAACTAGAAAAAACTTTGAAAGAGTAGAGGATAAAAAGATAACCCAACAGCACAGCATTGAAACTTTAATTTGTTCTGTTAAAGAAGACACAATAATTAAGACATAAACCCAGGCTACTCAGAGAATATTGACTATAGAGTCAACTGATTTAGCTTTGTTGCAGTCACATAATTAGTATTGATAGAAACAAACAACTTAGAACTCCACTTATTTCACTTTTTATAGTTTCCGGCAACCTGCTCTTTTTTGGATGGTAGTTTAGTCAAGGCAGCATGACTTGAAATTATCACCCTCAAAGCTCACCACACTGGTCTTTAGGATGACAGTGTTTTGCTCTGCATTTAGAATAGACCTGTTAAGAATTGCCTTTGATATCCCACTGTTACTGCACATGGCTTTATCTTTCCTAAGTATTTTTGATAAATGTTTATCAGTAACATTGCTTTAAAGTTAGTGTTAGTTGTTCATTTGCTAGAAATTTCCACATATTTTATATTATGAAGAACTTGGTCTTCATTTTCCCACCTGCTTTAATTCCAGAATATTAATTTTGTTTTCTTACTTATTACTGGAATATTGTATAGTGACTAGCACAGTTAAATGTGCTTAATTGGGCTTTGTCAAAACAAATATTTTAATTTACTTCACCTGGCACTGGAGTCGACCTCTGAACATGGCCTCTACCTCCCTCCATTTTGGAAACAGAGGAAGTGCTTCCCAAAGTGCTGCACATTTATAATTCTGAGTAGTTCTCGGGCTACACAGGAACTCTGAAAATTAAGCCCAAAGTCTTTACCACAATCTTGAAGCAGATGTAGATACTGAATTTTCAATGTAGTCCGTCTTGTATATCACAATATATCACAATCCTATCTTGTATATTTGCTTCCTGCAAATATTTATACCTTCACTTTTAATATTCCTCTGAAATAGAAAAGTGTTTGCATGCTTACATATATATATATACATATTTATAGACACACATATGCATATGCACACACTCCAAAATAAAAGCTTCATGACATCAAGTACTCTTGGTTCCAGAAAAGGTAAGTAATTGTGTGAGGAAAAAAAAGAGCAGAGAAGAGAACTGTTTTCCATGTCTTCTGTAACTAGTCAGAGAAAATGAGTTTAATTAGTCTAATCATCGGTACAGTCTCTTTATTGACAACAGAATGCTCCCTGACCCACCTTTGCTTATCCTCTGTGAAAATGGCAGCTTAGCTGCTAGTATCTGTGCTGTTCTTTCGCAGGCTACACTGAGGTAGCCTATAAATCTTATTTATCATTATCTTCTGGCAGGTAATGTCATAGTCTTTCATAGAAGGACTTTAAGATTATGTAATTTCATTCCAGAAACAGATGGGATGCACAGGACTGGGTCTGGCACAGTACAAATCAAGTCTATCCAGGAAGTATATATGTGCTTGGATCTGTGCTATGTAGCAGTGTAATCAAATTTTCTAATCTCTAATTCCTTGAGAGTTATCTCAAATCAAACTTGACTTGAGGCTTTTACCCATATAAAACATTTTGAAGAAAGTATACATTTTTGTATAGGGTCATTCTTTACCTTTCATAAGCAAATATTTATTACTATCCAGGCAACTACTACAGTGGGTAACAGATATCTTTTCTGATATACAGATGCACAAAATCCTTGTTGATTACACCCGAGACCTTTCAGAATATTTTGAAAGCTTCTCAGATTTCCAGTCACAAAGAACTCATGATACTATGAATCAAATGAAGCCATATACTTTTAGTATGCCTGCGTTATAATGCTATATAGTAGTTTTATATTAATCCAATCACAATTGTTTCTCTTCAGTTATGATCAATTTATTGATGGTATTCCTACCTGCTCCTGTACTATTTTGGGCAAATGTGAAAGTTAAATATTGCATAATATTTTATGCTATGCAGAAGTTCCTTGAAAATACAGCGAGGTTCTCATACTAAATCTTGAAACCATTCTATTATTTTTTTTTCTGCCCAAAATAATGTCTTTACATTTTAATAATGGACAGTTCTGGTGCTGTTTGAGCAGCCATAAATCAATAACTAAGTACAATAAAAAAGTTTGAGGTGTACTTAGACTTACCAGTGAGGTCATCAAAAATAAATTTCGTAAGCATATTTGTCTATCAGAAGAAAGTGGGCATTTGGACAGACATACTGGAAAATTAGTGAACTAAGATATGACATAGTGGGAAATTTGGAAGTAATGTTATGTGCACTAAGTCACTATAAAAAGAATTTTGAGAGTCTTCACACAGACAGTGTAATAAATAGTGAAAGGTAGCTGACATCATCAAATAGATATCATCCAAGGCTGTAACAGAACAAAAAGGATTTCTGCTGTAATGCCTCCGAAGAGAGCCTTGCGATTGGTATTGAGTTGTGCAATTGATTGGTCATCTGGAGCAACCTGCCTAGAGTTCATATATTACTGAAATTAAGGCAAGGCTTCTCTTCATTGACTGGGTTCAGGGGGGAAGCAGTTGGGAGGAATAATGAGAGTTAATGCTATAGCTGAGCATCAATAACATCATAAATAATGCAATCAATAAATGAGTGTGTCGGATGAAGACCACTTGAGGCACCAGAACTTGAGATACTAGTTTGATAGTTGAAAGGTATGGAAGAATAGTCTCAAAGGCAAGAGGAATGGCAAAGATAAATCCAGCACTGTCTGCAAGTAGAGGAGGAGCATAAGTGATACCAGGGTCCAGCTCAAGTTGAACAGGACATTTCCATATATATGAGATACATGGTACATGCATGTCAGACACAGAGTCCAAGAAATGTTAATATATAAATGATAGCAGGTAAATCTCTGATATGGAAACCTTGTTAAGCTTATACTTTTAGGTATGCTCAGTATGTGATAACAACACTGATGATAGAGTTTTGTGTGCAATTTATAAGAACATTAGTGTTACTGGCAGCACTGAAATCAGTAGGAGATCTGCTATTGACATTAACGACACCAAGTTAACACCACTGCAGTCTGATTCTGTATTAAATCAGTTACCATGGATATGCATTCAGCAGTCAGGCTGTTTATATAAGCAGAACTAGCAATATGAACAAATACAAGACAATAGTTCATTGGAAATATCCATCTAAAAGCAAAAGTACCTTCCCTCCTCCAAACAAACAAACAAAGCAACATGTTTTAGTCTCAGGATGTATTTGAGTTTGTTATTGCTAAAAGGATGCAGACTCAGATTACAAAGAAGTGCAGGTGCCTGACCTTTACCCAGTTAGGGATTTAAATTACTTTATAGACCTGAGTCAAATAAGTGTTTAATTAGACCCTTGAAGTCATTCTGTTGTGAGTTCGTAAACTAATGATGTAAGCAAGCTATGGATTCCATCATCCCCACTCAGTCAAAGTAGGACAAGCAAAAAAAGATAGGACAAGACTTTCCTTGTTTTCCTGTACAATAACCAGGCTCTGAGATGATGGGATATATGGTGATATATAGGATATATATATATATCCTATATAGGATAAGTTTCCTATATAATAGCATATATATAGGATAACTTTCCTATGCTATAGCTGCTATTGCAGCAATTCCTGCATTGCTCCAGAGGCTGCTGGTCCTGCCTTACTTGCAGGAGCCCTGCGATTCAGGACTGTTACAGTCCTATACATTGCTATAGAAGGGAAAGACTGGACATCTTATACACTTTTCTCAAAAAAAAACCCATTATATATCTTTAAAGATACTTGTTTATTGAAAAAGTTAATGATTAATGTTTTGCAAGAATGGGCAGGCTCTGAAGTGATTCATAATGTGTACAAAATGATAATTGACAGAGAAATCAAGAAGACCATGGGGAAGAAAGAAGAATAAATGTCAAATACAATGACAAGATTGTAAAATGTTAATACAAATGAAAAGGGGAAATATTAACAGAAGAAAATGAAACATTATGTTCTCAAGTACTTTACTGAATGATAGTCCTAATGAAAGGAATAACAGATTTATTAAAAAAACCAAAACATTATAATTTGGTTATTAATCAAATTAATCTTTAGCTGCTATGCAACAAATAAGACGGCACAGTCAGGGGGACACATTCTCCTTATGCTACAGCTTCCTTCAAGCTGCAGGTGCGGCTCAGGCAACCTGTGCATCCTTCGATCCAGGGAGCTAAGGCCAAGGACCAAAGGCCAGGATTCAGTCCATGTCTGTGTGGGAGGGAGGGAAAGCGAGGGGAGGTCCCTGGAGCAAACGGCTTCACTGTCATTAGGGTGCGTGGGGAGGTGGGCAGGCAGGGCACCCCTCCTCCTGTGCCAGTACATTAGTGTGTGACCCCACGAACAAAGCTCGGTCTTGTGTTGTAGTGCTATTGAGAAACATTTATCATAGAATCATAGAACCATTTTGCTTGGAAAAGACCCTTGGGATCATCAAGTCCAACCATCTACCCCACTCTACAAAGTTCTCCCCTACATCACATCCATCCAGCCATCTCCCCCAACTCCACATCTAAGCGACTCTTAAACACGTCCAGGGATGGTGACTCAACCACCTCCCTGGGCAGCCTATTCCAGTGCTCGACCACTCTTTCTGTGAAAAATTCTTTCCTAATGTTTAGTCTAAACCTACCCTGTTGGAGCTTGAAGCCTTATGCCTAGGGGCTGAGCCTCATTTTAAAAACAGAGAAATTTGGGGAGAAAAGGGTTTTCCCAGCAATTACCTTTTCTACATTGTTCACTTGAAAGAGTTGCAACTGGCCAAGACGGTTGGGAGTCATTAGGAAGGGGAATGTGATTTTTGGAAAACTGTAATTCTCCACAGGGAAAAAGAAATTATTTTGCAAAATTCCTGCCTTATTCTCTTGTGTTACATATGTTTTAGTTTGAGGGTATATATTGGATTATTCTTGGCTGATGTCCCTAGCTGGAGCGCACCTTGTTTCTGATACAGCCTGTGAGAGCTGCGTGCAGGAGACACATCAGGAACTGTTGAGAAAAGGAGAACAGAACTGAAGCTGAAGCTAATATGAAATACTTCAGTAGCTAGGAAGCTATACAATATTACAATGAATGTAAAGGAAGTATTCTGATGAAGAACACAATACGCCATTCTTTTGGGTTAAGGACAGTAAACACGCCACCAAGACATACCGTTGTTAATAGTATTATTTTTAGGAGCTGGTACTTTTTTTCTTTCTCTTTTCTGAGGTAGTATGGGAAGCAGCATCCCATTCAAAGAATTGAAAAATTCTGGTAAAATTAAAATTGCAATATATAGTGAACTCTGTGAGACATTCTGAAGAATGAGATTTTGAGATTAACTTGCTTCGTTGCTCAGATATGAACACAGACACAGGCACACACAGGCACTGTTTTGTGTCTTAATGGTGTAGCTCTGGGAAAACTCTGTTATTTAGATGAGGCTCTTGGGTGATAGGGAAGAAAATGAGTATATACCACTGTAATCGAAAGTCGATTACCTTGAATTGTAGAGTAAGGGAAGAAAAGAAGATTATTTTTCTTACTAACCTCCCAAAGCTATTTCTTCCCTCTTAAGCAAGTACTAATTTTTGGCAGAGATTTTTACGAGGTCTTTTAGGAAATCCTTGTGGCATATGGTTTAACCTCCAATTTGATTTGATTTGATTTTACATTTGATTTTCCATTTGATTTTCCTTTGCCTGCCTTTACCTCTGAATTACAGGGTTCACAAGGAGCCTTCTCAAGCTAGCTCACATTTTTTTTTTTGTTGTTGTGCCCTTACCTTCAGGATTAAACCATACCCTAAGGAAAGTGCAAAGGTGCATCCAAAGGTACATCCACATGAACAGTATCACAGACTCACATGTATCTGTAGATATTTTATAGATTAGTGTACTGCTACATGGTAATGTGTACTGGGCCAATATATTAAAACCAACAGAAATTATTAAAGTACTATGTGCTTGAAATGGATGTACACTGACATGCAAATGGCAGTCTAAGTCAGCTGGTTGTCTGGAAGTTAAGGAAAATAATTTGTCACGCACAGTGCTTTGCCACTATGTTTATAAAGGCTTAATTTTAAGCACTTTCCAAATACTTCAGTCTTTTACAAATATTTCTATGCTGTATTTATTTTTGAACTGGTTTTTACTAGGATAGAATTAATTTTCATCATAGTAGGTTGTAGGGTGCTACATTTTGGATTTGTGACCAAAATGATATTGATAACACACTGATGTTTGTAAAGCTATACTTTACTTATTACACTGTCTTTATCTCAACCCAGGAGATTTCTCACTATTATCCTGATGTTTCCCCCACCCAGTGTGAGGGAACAAGCAAGTGGATGTGTGGGGCTTAGTGGCCTACTGGGGTTAAACCATGACAACTCTGTAAATACTTTGTGGTATTTACTAGGCTGGTAGAAGCAATATTTCAGAACAAGTTCAATATTACCTTGACTTGTAAACAATGCAGTCAAGACATTCACCACTGCTTACAAGAGGCGAAAGATATCCTTTTTTTATTACTGCCTGTTAACAGATAAGCAAAACAGTGAAGAGTTCTTGCTCACATTTACTTTTTCCTCAGTAAAATGCAGGTCTTTAAAAAATATAAATGCAAAAACTGAATTAGCAGACCTGTCTTTGCTTTGATGCTTTAAATTCCCCTATCTTGTTGGAATGACTTGGTGATTTTAGTGCTTGGCAGCATTTGTTCATACAAGTTGTTTTTCCTTTCTGCCTGACCAATTGTATGTATCCTCTGCATGACTACAGTACCACAAGTACCTTGACCTACTGGAACTGGAAACATGATGTGCAGGAGAATACTACAAGCTCAAAAATACCTCTTTTTTTGTGGTTATTTTAAAATGGTGTACTTTTTCGGTGGTATTTTTGGAGTGTCTCAGTTTTGTGGTGTGCTGAAAATCTGCAAATTCCAATTAACACAAAGCAGAAAAAAAGATGAAATATTTGAGAATAGAACCCTGTTTAATTCTGTCTTCTCAGCTAGTGAGTTTCCTGTAAATTAATGGTTGGCACATTGAGTTGATCTTAAAATGGACTGTAGACTATTTTTATGTCATGCTGGCAGTATTATCAGTAAAGGTCTAGTACGCCTGCTGCAATATTATTCAGTGTTAAAGTGTGAGCAAATACTTGCATAACTGTGATCTGAAGTTTGGGTTTAAGGTTTCTATCCATGCAGCAAATGCTAGTGTGGTAAAAATGACAGCTTTTCCATGTTTGCAGATTTTTGTGATTGCTCTGTTCTTCTTGTCCATATGTAAATGTTATGAATGCCAAGCAGGATTAACTGAGAAGTGAGTTAGAACTGGATGAAAGCCCAATTACCTGATGCCTCCATGAAGCTAAGACAACAAAATCAAACAAAATCAACAAGTAAAATGCTCAGCCCTCTATTTTACATTAATTTCATTGCGCAGGCTCTTCCTTTTATATCACTTTTTGGATTCGCTGTTAGTAACTTTTAAGGGACAACTATACCACATAAACTTAGAGGTTGTTGATCAGTAGTAGGTTTGCCAGGAAACTAATTCACATAAGTGACACTGAAAACTTTGCTTACAGGCAGCATGTTGGAACAGAAGAAGAGCACTTCTGTTGAGGTGTTCTTCAGTAGACTCTTGGCAATGTATAATATACTGCCTTAAGTAAACTTTAATTCATTAGGAAAGCATTTAAATAACTACCTTGACTATGGGCAACCCCGGTCATGTCATAGTTTCCACCAAATCACTTGATGCCTTTAAGATTTGGGAACGTGTCTCCTGATTACATGCCAAACTAGAAAATTTATTAATACATTTTTAAAGGAGATTGGAGTTTACTTTCTCATCTTCTAAATAAAACCTGAAGCCAAGGTTTTTTTATTGATTAAAATGATATTGATCTCACTGAATAAGACAATTTAGGCATAGCTAGTTTAAGATTTTTCATAACGTATAGACTGTTAGACTACTTATGTAAATCTCCTCTCTTTGCATGATAGGTACCTGTAACATTCTCATTTTTGTATCAGACAGCTAACAGTTCATGTCCAGCTCCGTGACATGGTGTGAGCAGACATCCACATGCAGCGAATGCTGTGTGCACTCTTAAAGCCTGTACCTGCTAGGTAAAAGAAGGTTGTCCAGCTGAAAACTGCAGGAGCCTGATGAAGCTTTTGGTTGCCCTCTTACCCCCTGTCTTTCTTTCCACTCTATCCATCACACTTACCTATTTCTCAGAATTATCCCTCATGCACCTAACAGCAAGCTGGATTGATTTTGAATGAGCTCATATGTCATCCTTGCTCCTATTAACAGTAAGGGCACCATTCTCTGAATCAGACTGTGGTAGACGTAAGAGCTGCGAAGTGGCTGGGCAGACCTATCTGTACAAACCATTGGTCCCCATGTCTTCTAGGAAACAACCGCAAATCACCTAGAAATGACCAACAGAATGATTTTAGACTACAGTTTCCTAGCTGGGAAAACTGACATAAAGTGTTTCAAGGCTTTCTTATTTCTACTTTTCATTCTTATGGCTGCCTTTAGGAGCTTAAAAGCCATCCTCATTGATAAAGAACCTGCCTGACTTAAAAACAAACAAAAAAATCACAGTAATACAGGCCACACAGAGGTAATGCAAGATGGATGTCTATTACTACAGCATTCTTTTTAGGGGTGACATCAGAATGTTTTTAGACAAAAGTGGAATATGCAAGTGAATACTTTTTAGTGTGTCTACATATTCACATCCTCAGGGCAAGCTCATGCTTAATGCGTTAGTTCACTGCCTGAAAGGGCAATTTCTCAGCTGAGAACCTTCTACATTAACTGAAGTCCAGACTGGCATTTCAGGTCAGAGCTATGGAGAATAGATCAGATCCAGGGTGTGCTTGTAGTCATCAGACCTTCTTGGGAGAAGACCTCCTTTGCTGGAAACACCCATCACTTCCTACTGTTTGGACAAGCCGTACACAGTACATGGTATTCACATTTGTTCTT
>JAOQGH010000001.1:146900612-146950556 GCA_025769975.1 Gallinago jamesoni
TCAGGTCAGAGCTATGGAGAATAGATCAGATCCAGGGTGTGCTTGTAGTCATCAGACCTTCTTGGGAGAAGACCTCCAGCCTTACCTTTCCTTTGCTGGAAACACCCATCACTTCCTACTGTTTGGACAAGCCGTACACAGTACATGGTATTCACATTTGTTCTTCTCAAACTGAACAAACTGCTGTTCAGTCTTATTCTTCACTTCATGAATCTCCTCTCTTTCCCTTTAATTTAGCAGGGATACTTTTTTATTATTTTTTTTTTTCCGGACGGGTTTGAGGTCTTCCATGCTGTTAGCATAGAACTCAGAACTTCAGTTCCTGAGCCCTCAGGACAGTAGCTGCAGCTACTCTGGGGTATTTGTGCCACTCATCTGCATCCACAGCAGAGATACTGGGGTGGAGGGGACTGTTCTTTCTGAGCTGCCACAGCCCTTATCCTTGTCTTGCAGACAAAAAACTTCCCTTTCGCCTAACACGGTAGAGGTTAGAATTAATGAAACAACACATGAAATGCAGTTATCGAGGAAAGTCCTTAGCCTCTAGAAGAGGTTGCTGGAGCACAGATGGGAACAGCACCCTCTTTAGCTGCTATATCCAACCAAGTTTATGAATTAGAGTTCCAAGTCTCATTTTCTAAGACTTGCCTGTAATTAATGTTCAAATTAGAATTTTTCTTGCATTTCTTTCTTTTATTCATCTTTTGTCTGTTACCTTCAGTTTCTATGTTTGTCCACTTCTGATAATAAAACCTCAAGACAGGGTTCACGTCTTTTTTTTTTCTCAGAGAATGCTATGCAGACTTCCAATATAATAAAGAAATCAGTTTATGCTCCCCTGAACTGAATGTGTCTACTTTCTCACAGGGATATTTTAGTGTCAGTGATGCAGATTATTTCAGTTAAAGTATCTCAGTCTGTATTGTTACAACACACGATACGTATGGCATTCATGACTGTCTAAGCACCCCATAAAACTTAGCATAGTTATTATCATAAAACTCATTTGAGGTAGGGAAATGGTCTTTCCCCTGCCAGAACAGAGTGGAGCACTGATTAAACCCAGCTTATCATGCACATCCAATTAAGTTTCTTATGGACAGAATTTGGATCTTCCCAGACATCTAGCCAATAGGAAGCACCAATTGCACAGACTTAGTTGTTGGTTAGGACGAATGCACCTAGACTATAGCAATTTGATTGAGTAATGTAGATCTCTGTAGCAATTCTGAGAAATAAACTTTTGTTGATTACAGGCTCAATGACTGAGCAATAGTTGAAGGATCTACTCAAAGTTTGAGTTTTTAAAATACAGGCTCTTTATCACTGAAATTGATACCATTGGACAAGGAGTATTATCAGAATTTAGGGCAAATGTAGATTTCTCACCTCAAGATCACTAATCGATGTATACTGTATCACTTTGCCTCCATTTGTTTGGCATTCCTATGCATTAGCTCATTAAAGAACCATTTTTCTGTATATCCAAGAAGCAGATATCTATTAAGTGAACACCTCATCAATGTACATGGGTACTCAGGGTTTCCTCCTGAGCATATTGAAATGCTCAAGCAACCTCTATTTGTTAAATCAATATAGGCACTGTCAATGGAAAGAAGCAGTTAAAGGTGTTACACTGCTTGCACACTATGTGCATCAGCGAGAGAAGCAAAGATACATGTCACCTTGAAACTCTTTTGTTTAAGATCTTTGGTTTAACATTCTAAGATCAAACTCCCTGTTATGCATATCTTCCTCTCTTAAATGACCCTAAAACATTTTTATGGTTATAATGTTGGACAAGTCACATTACCTGCTGCTTGAGGGAAAAAAATCTCACTCATTTTTCAAAAGCATTTTAGGGCTCAGCCCCTCCCACATATCACTGAATTCTTGATACTTTTCCGACTTCAGCAAGCTTTGACAACCTCACTTGCCACATCTCTTACTAGTCATAGGTCTTCGTCAGAGAAAGCTAAATTTTGATACAAAGATAATGTTGTAATGATAACAAATAATACATTATGACTTAACCTTTCTCCATATTTTTCATCATGGATTTATCATCAAGAAGTAATGCATTATTACATTATTTGTGTTGTGTTGCTTAATGGCCCTCTTCATTGATTTGGAAATCAGAGGGCGAGGTGCTCTTGTATATTATATGGTACATATATATGTAATAATGTAGAGTATTGTCACTCTAAATGACAGAGTAGTAGTCAAACTACCTGTTTTAAATGGAGTTTAACAAACATTACAACCCTTTAGAAATTAAATTATTAAATTAATAACAGCCATTAAATTAGTATCAGTTCTTATAGAATATCAACCTCCTGTTTTTTAATTGCATATAATGTCTGTCAAACTTCTAAAATTACAAATAGATAGTGTAAACATTTATAGCACATTATTGGAATATTATCAAATGCATTTTAAATATGATAAATTATTTCATATGTATGATAAATTCTGAGGTTCATAGGTATCTACATCAGAGTGTCAAAGTTACAGGTGATAAATTAGGCTACAGAACTGCTGCAAAATAGGTTACTTGTAACAGAGACAGAGAATATGGAGTATACAGATATTTTGTTAAGCAGAAGTAATAGGTCCATAGGCATGGTGAAAGACAGGAGAAAGGAAGCTATGGGAGAAACATGGTACAGAAAAGCTGAATAATTTACCTGTATTATATGACAGCTATTTGGATTTTAACAGGTTGCTTATGGTAGCCCCGAAAGGAATCTGTGACTTTTATGAGAAGTAGCACACCATTCCAGTTTCAGCATGCTAAACAATTCCCACCTTCAAATTTAGACAGGTACATATGTTAATTCATAACCATTTAAGTACACAGCAGTAATGAGGTTCCCGCTAGGTTAATTTGTGTCATATTCAGTGTAAACACTTGATATATGCTGGTAACCGTTGCATAAAAGCCTGAACAACAGCATGGTATTTCTCAGGAAAGTTCTTTAATTATCTAGGGAAAAGACGATCATTAACACCTTATTTGGTGTTTCCTTGAAGTAAGCAGAAGACATTCCTAAAAAGGAAGAAAATAAAATCAGTTCAAGAACATGTCTGTTGCAATATCATTAAACATGAGCCAGAAAGAGTCTAATAGCATGGTGTGAGCTGTCTGAGACAGCTGGCTGTGCATCTAGATTACATCCACATTGCTTATTACCTTGATTGTATCATATGGTAAGAAATATGGCAAAAAATATCTGAGTCACTTTTTAAGATCACTTTCTAAAAAGAAGTGTGCAAAGATGGCTTTGCAATAGATGTAAATCTTATCTCCTCAATCTGGGTGAAAGCACTCTGTGAAAATATTTTTGCAGTTTAAATGGTTGCATATGCTTTCTGGCTTTGTAGTGGATTGATGATATTCTCTTCAGGCTCGAATTTTCCCCATTGAACCTGGTGAACATTTTCCTATTGATTTTTACTGAAAAATACCAGATTTCTAGAACAACTGCCCCTGTGGAAGATTCGTCCGAAAACAATTAAATACTGTAAATTAAATTAAAAGGTTCTGTTGAGAATATTGAGGGGTTTTATCTTAACAGACACATAGTGTTTAAACTGGAAACCACATAAGATGCATTTGAGAGACTATTTCAGTGATGTTATTATTGATATTTTGTTGTAAAATACTATCATAAGATTGTTATTGTCTGTGAAGCCATAGCCACATTCTAAACGGCATTCTCCATTTGGATGAACATAGAGAACCTGAACACAACTGTATTATACTATTTGTAGAGAAAAGCATAAAAAATCGTTTGTAATGCTTAAATAACTTTAAATACCTGCACTTGAAGCATTTATTTTTAAATTTGCTTTTGAAGAATGTGAATGTCATTCCTTGATAGAAGGGCTTTCCCAAAATGTCTCAGAGCTCCATTAGTATTTAGTCATGCAGAAGTGATGAAACTGTCATCCAGTCCCAGAGAAGAGAAGGAACATTTACAAAGGAGATGAGAGGCAGGAAATTATTTGCTAAGAAGAAAAGAAACATGAGTCCATTGTGGTAGAATGGAGGGAGCATAGGCAAGAGGAGAAATGAAAGAGGAAAACTATATTAGTTAAGGAACAGTGATTTAATTCTGTTATGTTCTTAGCACTTAGTCAAAAGTTGTACATGATGTTATAAAGGTAGTGATAATGCATTGATAGACACAGGTCCATCTCAAAAGTTAGTAAAATGATCATAATGATCACTTATGGTCCAGGGCTTGATGGTACCCAGGGGAGATACAGACCTTTTGGTGATTAATTTCTCCATATAGAAAACCAAGAAATACTGGAGGGTGTCAAAATGCCATCATCTTCACCACCAAAGAGGAAAAGATAAAATCAAACTTCACAAACTGTCTAAAGTTTTTGTTGGTGGTTTCTTGCAAAATCTTGGCAAGATTTCTCTTTGATTGCTTTCCATGCTACATCGTCTATTGTGTTCTGCCTGATGCACATGCTGTGACTTCAGAACCAGTGATATGCATATTAAGTGTTATTGGGTATGTTGTCAGCAGCAAAAGAAAAATGTCAGCAACATGCTGACAAAAGCACACAACACTGTGGGTAGACCTAGCTAAGAGCATGAAAGTTTTATTGCGCAAGGGGCTTTATTGATGTCTTGAACTTGTTCCTTGCAATTGTGTTGCTTGATGAGGGTTATGCATCAAGGTTGGAAGGCACTTACAAGCCAGTGTAGCTTGTTGCATGAAGTAATGAGTATGTTGTTCAGGAGAATAGATGCACAGACATGTGTGATGGAAGGCTGACAGTAGAGTGGAGTAAAGCATTTGGAATAGGAGTAGCTAAATTTCAGAAGGGAGGTGAAGCTAATATTCAGCCAAGTCAAAACTATCAAGTGGAGCTGGCAGTAATTCCAGTCTCCTTCCACTAACTGCATAACCAGTGGAGATACATCTCTCTGAACTCTTTTAGCATGAAGGATGATGCATCAGCATAATTTTCTTAGATTATGAGAGACAATGTGAGTGCGACAAAAAATTCTACGTGTCATTTAAAGAATGACTGAATGACATTCGGGGGTATGGTGAATGGCTAGTATGGAAAGCAAAGAAAATAGTTGAGTCCTACAAAGCATCTATTAGTCTATGTGAGTGGTTTCTTCTAATACAGGACTTCAGTGGAGAAACTCATGGGAGCAAGGGATGAAGAATATTTCCATAGAAACAACTCAAATCTAGATAGTAGGAAGGTAGAGAAAAAATACATATTATAACACAATAGAATTAGATGTATAGTTGCAGATAATGGAGGAACCCCCCCAATAACTTCATTTAGAAGCTGTCATTCTCAGAATAAAGAAACAAGCATGTTTTTCTAGTTTGTGGCAGTTGTACTTCTTAGCTGAAGATGTGTGTTGCCTAACAAATTTGTTTGTTTGAGAATGCCCTGCTGGAGATGAATCCTTTGTAAGTGGTCCATAATGACACTGCAGGAGGAGCAGTCACAATCTATGGGCAGTGTCCCATCAATACTCCAATCGTGAGTACTGTTGTAAATGACCGGTAGCTTTGCACCTGGTAGTCTGGTTGAGCTAGCATAGAATACCTTTTGAGCAGCCTTCTAAAAATTAGAAACAATTGCTACCTGATCTTAGGTACCTATGATGTAAAAAGCAAATGCCCTTGTTCATGAATCATAGATTGAAACAGGGAACAAAGCTTATGAAAAGGTAGTTGTGAAACTGAAGCCTCTTTTTTCATGACTTCAGGGGAAATTGTTCAGCTTGATTCCTGATCACACAATATTGTTGTCTTGATTACATAATATCCTTTCTAGATTAACCTAGGAATAGTGGGAATATTGATTTGAATTTTATTCAACTCACATCAGGTTGGTGTAAGATATTACTCTCAGCTATGTGTGTTTAAATACAGTTTCCAAAAAGCCCTAAATAATTAAGTCTTCAAGTCCACCTCACAGTCTATTTAAATCTACTTATCTTATTTAAATATACTTGTCATTCTTTGAGCAGTGTAATTAAAGTGAGGAATGATACAGAATATACCATAATTTTTTAGATTATCCTAATCCTAATCATGCAATAATTTTTAGTAATATGATAATGTTGCAGAATTTGACATGGAAATAAATGCCTAAAAACATAGAATCACACAAAACTTTTTCCATTATATATTTCATATTGAAAATAAAAGTTTCCTGAGCTCATTTGAGTTACAATGCAATATTTCCCTGGGCTTGTTTTAAGGGGGTGTACAAGCAAAGAGGCATTGGAAGTATATGGATATTTCAAACAGTATTTGAAAATGTGGTTTTACCTCAAAATCAAGATTATATTTGGTTGGAGATTCAGGTTGGTCTTTTCTTATGTTATTTGAGCCAGCTTGCCTATCTTTAACAGCATAATCTTACATAGCAGCTGGGGAAGACGGGTGCTTGAATATTCATTTCGATTTCAAATGTAAAGCTAGATTTTTGTACTGAGGTATGTATATTCTGTTCCACAAAAGTATCCATAATCTAAAGGAGGAGTGTTTTCTATGAACTTTTCATTCTGAACCATCTGTCGCTGCCTACTTTCCTATTGCAGAAGATACAGTAAACCTCTTTTGCCCTACACGGATTTCCTGCCGGATCTCTTCACCTTAATAGTGCCTGGCAGTAGTTTTCATTGAAAATGCAACTAGAGATCAAGCAAATTTAACCATACTTCCAAGAGTTTCCTTTCTAACCTCATGGCACTATGGTTTTGGCAAGAGAATTCAACCCCTTCCTTTGTATCAACTTGTACAACAAACTCAACAGAAAATCCAGACAAATAATTTTTATTCATCTTGGTAGGGTAAGGTAATATGTATGATTTTAAATGCTATTATTTTGCTGTTTTACACCCTAATTTATTAAACACTGCTCTGAATTATACCAACCACCATAAAAATGTAATGGGACACTAAGCAAACATAGCCATTCTAGCTCCTGGGACATTCAGATGGTTTCTAATCAATAAACAAACTCTACTGAAAAACAAACAAGCCAATGAACAAAGAAAACCTACTTGGGAATTCAGTTCTGGTGTTGCAATACTGTATTTTCCAAAAGGCCCTGCACTCAATGTGGAGTTCAGTGTAGGATCAGGCCTTACAACAGGACAAGAACACAAATTCTCAAGTCACCCACAGAAATATCAGGGCTTCCTCCTTCCTCCAATAGAAATGGAGCTGTAATGCCTCAGGGACAACACAGCCAGGTAACCTACCATCTGCGGGGCCTGCTGAGCCCATGGATGGGCTCATGACGTGCAAGGACAATACACACAGTTATGTGGTGTTTTATGCAGATCTTTTATTAATTCTGGTGATTTTGGTTTGGCTAGGGAAAAGTTCTTGTTCTGGAGACTTCTATGATGTTAGCGTGGTGAGTAATCTGCAATACACAAATAAACCCCACACTGCACAGCTGGCTTCATTATTTGGGAAGGATGACAATTCCTCAGTGTTTCTTACAGTGTTAACAGATATCTAAAGCTCACACATCAGTGAAGCATAATGATGGGATTTGTGTCTAGTTATAACATATATAGAAAGAATTTGACCTCTCAAAGCTCTGAGTGCATCCCCCAAGTGCAAATTGTCAGGGGATTTACCATCTTGTAGGATCCTACTGAAAGCAAAAAATTCTGATTTGATCTGATGGAAAGTGTTGTTTGCAGGTATGTTCTTGCCATGTCCCAAATCAGTCTTCTCATTGTGTAAATACAGAATTAGGGAGAAGTGAGAGAAAAGTCTAAATCTCCTATTTCTGAGGATCCATAGTCAGTATTTAAAATTAATTTGAGAAATGTCAGATGCAATACCAATAAAACAAAAAGCTTCTCCCTCTCGCTTTCATGTTATCATTTGAAAATTAAACTATCAAAGATAAAATGAAGAATCCCCTTAGTAGTTTAATGACAAGCTGGCTTTTTTGAACACAAATATTTTTGGTTGTTGTTGTTCTGAATTAAAAATATTTTTTCCCCACAATTTTTTTACTGGTCAGAAAATAAACATAGTTTATAGGTTTCCACACCCAAATGTGTTTTTTTTTTTCTTCTGAAAAAAAGAAATTACATCTCTAGAAATGCCAATTGTCTTGTATATATCCCTAACAAGTTCAGAAAACAAGTAACTTCCAATTAAATAACAATACTGAACATTAACTACATGCCTGAAATTAATGTTTGAAGGTTTGGTTCTGGTTTTACTTTTTTTGTATTAATAGTGATACATGGCTTGCAGAGAAAGAAAAAAAATATGTCAAAAAAGAAACATGTTTTTTATAATAGTACATCAGGAGGCTGTAATGCTGGTTGCCCTGTTCATTATCCAGCGGCTACCGAATGCACTGCTAATATTCCAAAACAAGAATAACACCTGGGTTAGGGTCTCTCGTTATTTCATCATTGCAGTCTAAAACTTAAGAAGCTACTGGAAAGACTCCAGCATAGTGCAACAAAGATGATTATGGGATTAGAGCATCTCCCTTATGAGGAAAGTTTGAGAGATCTGGGACTCTTTAGCTTGGAGAAGAGAAGGCCGATGGGAGACCTTATTAATGCTTACAAGTATCTAAAGGATAGTTTGAGGGAGGATGGAGCCGGAATCTTTCCAGTGGTTCCCAGTGACAGGATGAGGGGCAGCAAGCTGGAACATAGGAAGTTCCACTCAAATGTGAGGAAGAATTTCTTTACAGTGAGGGTGACAGAGCACTGGAACAGGCTGCCCAGGGAGGTCATGAAGTCCCCTTCTCTGGACATTTTCAAGACGCGCCTGGGTGCAGTCCTGAGTAATGTTCTCTAGGGGTTCCTGCTTTGGCAGGGGAGTTGGACTAGATGATCTCTAGAAGGTCCCTTCCCACTCCAACAATTCCGTGATTCCGTGATAATTCAGAAAATGCAGGTAGCATTTTCTGCCTCTCAAATCCGGTTGTGCATGTAAGTTAAATTATCTAGAGCGAATGAAATCTAGAGTGTCATCCTTTCTGTTCTGCCTTTCAAAAATGGATTTATACTCTTGCCTTCACAGCAAGGCTATATACTACCAGGCTGTCAGTACCTGAGATTACTGCAGTAAAGTTTAGAGACCAGTAATCTTTCATTTTCAAGGCAAAAAAAAAAGGCAGATGAGTGTTAATTAAGTGTCAGAATGGGGAAGAATAACATCAACCACACTTGAACATTCTTCAGTCTACAATGTCTATAACTTCTGTAATTCCATCACTACATTCTGTTTTACTGATCATCTTTGTAGTGGCTTTTTCTGTGGGGTTAGTCAGATATTCCGGTAGGTGCTGAATGTACACATCACAGGAAAACACTTTTGGGCTATGGGAATGCCAAAAGTGATGGCAATGCCTAAATAACCTCCCAAATTTGGAGCATATGTTGAACAATTGTAGATATGCATACATAGAGAGCTCATGAAGCATTCATGTTTTCTGAGCATTTACAGATGTGTGTGAATAAAACAACCTTTAAGAATTCTGGTGATTTTGAAACATCAAGGAGATAGGGTCATCTCTGTGAAACTAATAGTATTTGACATCCAGTATTGAAAGGGGTGATTGAATAATCAGTGAACTAATTTGAAACTATATTATAACAGAATTTATTCGAAATTTTATTCAAAGTGTATCCTTACAATTAAACTAAATTCTAGAAATATAAGCATTTGAAATAAACAGTTGTTTTTACAGAGATCTAGCATATATTTCCAAAGAATAGTCCTAAAATTGCCAGTTGAGCCTCAGGGTTAAAAGTTTGTTCTATTAGTGTGGGTTTTTTCCTATTTTCCTTTCAGACATTAACTGACTCATATTTGTGAAATTGATATACATAGTACACATCTCACAGGAATGAATTAGATTAGTGTAACCTCTCCAGACATACTGAATATTCTTGAGATGTGAATATTGGTCATATAGAGAATTAAAGAGAATTAGCCAACACATTCAGCTGCATGTTTAACTTGCAGGTAACATCAATAGGCAATGTATAAATATTAATAATAGCTCTCTCTATATATGCAGTATCACCAGTTATCAATACCTATTTTAAATGTTGTTTTTGCATCAAAACCTCTAAAAATGTTGATGAATTCTAAATATGCCAATCCCACCCCCAGTTTAAGTCATCCCCAAACTATTTATAAATCTGTGATGAATTTGTAGGAAGGCATCAAATGGCAATAAGGGAAATAGGTGAGAAATGTGGGATGTGGGAGGTGTGAGGTAGCCATGAGATTTAAAGCCGTGTCTCCCATAGGAGAGATCACTGTGCATATTTTGCAGAGTATGTTAGCTGCTAAAATAGTAGGTAAAAGGGAATCTCCCCTGCTGGGTATTTTCTGAATCTGATGCTCCATTTTCTTTTTTTCTTTTTTCTTTCTTCTTTGTGTGTTAGTTTTTAGTGTGCCCAAAATACATTTTTTTAAAAAATAATTTTGTTTTAGTGGCGTAATAAGAATTCTAACGGATTTTTTTCTCGTTTTTGGATTAGCAAGCATAAAAATATATATGTTTGTATAGCAAGCATGCTGCTTTATAATCAAATTCTTATATGTCTGTGCTCCTTCAGAGGCAAACAGGGGATGGAAACAGACTGGGATTCATTTCATAAGTGCCAAGTGCTTAAGCATCAAGCTTGTAGCACTGAGTCTTTTGTAGGTGTACAGAACACAGAAAACCCCTTACTACACGTTGCCCCATTTTTGTCAGGCTGAAGATTGCCACGGCCACAGCATATGAGTGCTTCACAACTGCTAATTAATTTCTTTTCACAGGACACTTGAGATAGCACAATTCCTTGTCCTCATTTTATAGAAATGGGACTGAAATACAGAGGAATTAGGTGCTTTGTTCAAGGTCACAGAGGAAGTTGGGACAGAACTTGGAATAGAGCCTAGCTCAAAAATTGTGCCTTAACTAATATATCACATCCCTCCCCCTGAGGTATCTATGCAAAGGTAGTCACAACACAGTTCTTGGTGAATCAAAACTCATCCACAACTAGCGAGCAAACCTTGAAAAGTTTCATTTCAGTAGGAGTACCAGTATTTCCTATGTGAGTGAGATACTTTAGAATGTTCTTTAAGGGTATTTTGAATTTCTACCTGATATAAATGATGAAGGCTAGATGGGATTATCTATGGGATTATCTATGTTTTTTAGGCTTTTACATACCTGGCTATATTGTTGCTGTCATTTCATTCATCATTAGTTTCATTTGGTTAAAGATTTATTTTCAGTCCTGCTTTTTCTGTACTAATTCTACTGTTTTGCTTCAGAGTTTGTACAGATGTCATCCAAAAACATTTTTGTCCCACTGAAAATTTACAGACAGATTTATCATTGGCCTCTTGAAAGCTAAAAGAATTCCAAGTAGATTACCATAGGAAAATAAAACATTTTCATTGTCTTTTCTGTAAAGCTAGTTGTGTTTTGCACAATAACCAGATTTCAGCAATTTTAAACTGAAGTAAAAGAGAACACAATCTTGTAATGATATCATATTGCTTTTCAAAACTGTAATTCATGAAACGTTTTTATTATCAGAGAATAATTGGTAAGAATACATGCATTCAGACTGAAGCTGAAGATCCATTTGTAGTGGGTGAAGGTCTGCTATGTTATACTAAAGCAATAGTCTAGTTCCTAAACAGATAAACTGTGATTTGATATTGAAAACTAAATTTTGATAAAGACAGAACATTCTTTCTGGATTCCTGCTTTCAAATAAAGAACGATGTAAGATTAAATAAATGAAAATATTTTAATATTGTAAAATGTACTAACAGATGTACTGCAAAGCTAGTTAACTGGTAAGGATAACTTCTTGTGGGCTACCTACATAACAACATGCCAAGTGATTTTTTTTGCCTTGCTCATTCAGTTTTTAGCATCTCCCAAAACAACTGCGACCATGGTGGTTTTAGACCCTTGCTACCATCCAACTATTAACCAAGGGACTAAAAGTTGTGTGTACTGTTATCAGTCATTTGAACCCCTAAATCTCTGAGTCTGCATGATAATTTTTGCTAAAATGACTCTGTTATTGTGTGTTTATCTAACATCTCTCAAAAAAAATTATCAGCTTGTGACATTACAGATACCGCGTGTATGATACCCAAGGCCTTGTGAAAAGTGAAACAACCTTTGAAAAATCCATTTGTGTTGGAACCCTGATTGGTACAAGATGAGGAGACAAAACTTTATGTTTTTAACCAATATGTCTTCATAGCTATAATCTTTTAACAACTAGTTACCTTGACTTTATTGGATAGAGTTTTTTGTCCTCTGTAACATACTTGGCCCCCCATCCCTTCATAGCCCATTACTTTCCCTATTGATCAGGAGCTTCTCTGCAGTGGTTTGTAGAGTAAATGCTGTGCGCTGGAGTGATCTTTGTATTTTGGAGTAGATTGAAAGAGACAGGGCAGCTGCTGCAGGTCAGATCTGATGGGAGATCTGAGTTGTCATAATAAGCCGGTTTCTCAGTAACTTACAGCGATGAAGTTCAGAGGCAGCCAGCTCTGGTGGCTGCTGAGCAGGCTAAATATTGATTGGAAGGGAAAAATGAGAGAGACGGTGACCTTCTATTCAGAGCTTGACAAAAGTATGGCCAGGACGATGTTCTTGCTAATGCAGCGCTTTCCCAGTTACCCTGCACAATAGCGGGAGGCAGCCACGCTTCCTTCCTGCCTCAGAGCCACCACTGCTGACTTCTGACATCAAGTCATTAACTTTTTTAGCCTCGTTCCTCCCTTGGTGGTTCCCAAAAGGAAAGAAAGAGGAATTCTTCTCAACCCAAGCCTCATCAAAGTCGTGAGAGTAATTTTCAAGTACAGCACATTTTTTATCTGTAAGTTACCTTAAAAAAAAGAAAAGCATGGTTGAACTGAAACTCCCTCAAGCCTACCTGTATTTTCAGCAATTAATGGGGGAAGTATTTACCGTTCAAAAGGCTTTTGCTGTTTGGATTTCCTCCAGTTCAGAATCAGCTCTATCAAATTGGCCAATGCAATTTATTATCTCCTCAGGGACATTCAGCTGTCCCAGCTAACCTTTCTCAGAATAGATCCAGCTGTGTCCTTCTGTACAAAATCTTTCCACTCCCCTAAAAATGCAGTCATTGTAAGGATGTCCTCGACAGAACTATTAAAGATACCCTTAGGCCCAGCTCTGCATTAATGACCTATAAGCTCATGACTTCCATTTCTGCTGTATATATTTTGATGTGAGGGTTAAGAAGGATAGCACCGGTTCAAGCACACCAGCGAGATCCCCAGGGAAACAAAAGTGCAATTATTCTGTAAATGGCAATTCAGAATTAATGGTCCAGGAAAATGACTTTGCAGAGAACTTCAACTCCCATGATTTTATTTGGAATTGACAGCACTTGGAAGACAGTCCATTGCATGACGACAGTGGCTTGCATTTCTCTTAGCATATTTAATCTATAGTTCTTGAAACATTTCTATGTCTTGTCTCAATTTTGTAAGCACTTGCCAGTGAGAAATCTGGAAATAAGACAATGAGTTGAATCTACTTGCTTGAAGTGATGTGTTCAGCTGGTGGCTGACTAGAGGAAATGGAAACAGCTCCTTAGTGTAGTATCAGGTAAGTCTGACAGGTACTTCAATGGTCCAGGCCTTGTGTTTTGACAATTAACAGAGGAAAATTAAATGGATTCATGTTTTTATGCATCTGCTTGGAGTAAAAAATATACATGCAAACAACTGTGTATTTACAATATGGTCACTATACGTAAATTAATGGCAGGTCTCTACAAAGTGAATTAAATAAGTGTTTACTTAAAAATGTGTTTCAGTCCAATTTTATACCTATATTTCATTTTTAGCATCCCCAGGTTTTCACACTATATGGGTTCAGCCACTTTCTACTATTAAAAATAATGAAATTTGAAACTCTCATGAGGTTTCTGAGCAGTGGTTCCTCCACAGAGGAGGAAGACTGCAGGAATGGCTGACATTCACGCTCAGCACTTGCTTGCTGTGTGCCCTCGCATGCTGCCTTGGCAGCCAGCCCACGAGCACCACTTAGTACCCTCTGCTTCTCCTCATCACGGTGCTGGATAGGGAGCCCTGGACTGAAAAAAAACGGGAGGAATGTGGCCTCTAGAAAGGGGTGCAAAACACCAGGACAAGCATCTGGATTAGTGCAATAAGGAAGTGTAGACATGCAGGTAACACATTGGTATGATATTTCACATCTTTATTTTGGCTGGTCAAGGCATAATCTGTTTAAATTAAATATAGAATTAAATTCTCCACTTGAGATACAGAGAACATCTTGCCACAGAAGCAATAATCGTAGAGTCAAAAAGTGTATTCATGCCACCCGACTTAAAATCTTAAACTAGGAAGGTAGTCTCAAGGATTTTCTCTTTTCCCCTAAACAATATAGGGAAGATAGGTGACCTTCTAGCTTAACTGGGCTACTATATTTAGATGGTTCTTTCTCAGATTTCTTTCTTCTTCCGCTTTTTTCTGCCTAAGAAACACAAGTTCAGCATACTGACAAAAGAAAGGAGAGGACTTCTGTGTTGCTGCATGAGTTTTCTCATAATGAAGATCTATGATGCCAGTGAGGTAGATATTAATACATCTTGACAGAAGCCAATGTTTTCAAATAGTGCATTTTTCTTTAAGTCATGTAGAGGTTCTGTATGGAAATACATACAAGAGAAGAAATAGCTTCATTGAAAGGATATATTGGAAAACAAAACAGGAGGGGAAATTTATTTACCCAAGTCATAAAAACAGTTTTATCCAATAGAAAAATTAATGTAATATTTAATGTAATTTTGCATATTGCATGTAGATATCCACAAATATATAAGTGAATTCAAGATAAATGAGGGGGGAAAGCCTGCCTTAAATTACTGTTTTTCTGCTTATAAATTCAATAAAATTCTTAGGTTGAACAGATTACTGCACAGTTTTTTAAAAAACAATGGAAGAAAAGAGAAGAAAGATACCTAATTATACTACTGGAGTGGAGGGTGTATTTTTCTATGACAGAAGGTGGAGTTAGTGCTTTGGATTGTTTAAAAACACAATCAGCTGAGCAGTGTGGCTCATAATGATTAATCTATTTCAGGTATGTTTTATCACTCAGTCAAGCTACGGCCTAAATTAGGCTTGCTACTTATCAGGCTTACTCAGAAACTCATGTTGGGTTGTTTTATGGTCATGATTTTAATGCTGTCTTGATGACTATATTTGTTGAATGAAGATTTGGGCTTTTTTGTTTGTTTGTTTTTAAGGAAGTGAAAAGCAAACACAGGTGTTGATGTGCTGGAAATCTGCTGCTGTGCCTTTATTCTTCCTTAGGAGGAGAGAGGTTTTGTTATTTGAGTGTTTATTTTTCAGGGAGTTTGGTTTCAGTGCTCTCCATAATATTATGAGGCACTGTAGGTAGCTGTGTTACTGGAGAAGATGGAAAGATGCACCCTAGAGCAATTTGTCCTCTGTAACATTCAACTCTGAGGTAGGCAATTGAAGGTTGGCTTATTCTGACTACAATTTTATAAGAACACCATCAATAAATGCTTAGAAATATTGTCTATGAGGGGGATAGATGTCTTTCTGAATGGTAAATTGCTTTGTTTTGATAAATCTAAACCAGTAATTGCATTAATGATCGTAACTACATAGACTGATGTGCATAATTTTGTCTTTAGAGCTTGTAAATTTGGTTTGGGTTTAAAAATCAATTTCAGCTTAAATAGAGAGAAAAAAAAATTAAACAGACAATATAATAAACTCTCATAGGTCTCTATGTTGGTCTGTAGTCTTCATGAATTCATCATATGGATAATTTGATCTTCAAAATATCTTTATTTTTACCAGAATATGGAATGAAAGGCTCTCAGTGGACCTAGTTTAGAAGCAGAGGTCCCTAAAGCAGTTCTCTTTGCTTATCAATTGGCCTAATAGGTAACCTTAGTGATTATGGAGATGGGGTCTTGCTCCCAACTAGTATTTCTGTATGCTTTACAAAATAAATCATTAATATTAAGGGGTGCCAACATCATGAACCACATTTAAGTAAGTGTAAACAAGCTGAATATACACTTACATCTGTTGTCTGATGTGGATGGCTACCCCTATGAATGGGCTCAATATCCTGTGTGGACATTACTCATAAACATCTAAAGACATGATTTGGGTGAAGAAGAAGAGAACACTTAAAACATCTGTGGTGTGATGTAATACTTGGAAATCTCATTGTAGTAGCATTTTAAAAAGAGAAAAATAAGAATATTTTAAAAAATCCAGTAAAACAAAACCAGGACACGTTTACATGCAGGCTAAGTTTTGGCAAGGTTTATGTAATTGTGATTTAGGCTGCAAAACATTCGTTAAAGAGTAAGTAATTTTGGTTCTGGGTTTCCCAGCAGACACAGACACACACACACACACACACAAAGTGCAAGTTGTTAAAGTGGGCTTACACTAGAAGAGCTTTCTTGCAGAGAAATAACTAACAGATTGTGGTTACCTTACTTCTAAGTTTGCATTTTCCAGTCCAAAGTTGTAATTTCTTTACCATTTCCTGGCTTTCTATGTTTTTCTGCTCATTTTTTTCTAATGTTTTGTTAGATGCTTACCTTTTTTTCAGAAATAATATAATTTGAAAATATTGTGGGCTTCATCTTCAGTGACCTTGAGTGCTCACAATTCTACGTATTGTTGATAAGGATTTCAAGACCTCAGCAGCTCTTATGTTAAGTAGTTCATAGGTTCCAACTAACTTTTAAGAGCCCGTAAGCTCCTAGGCATGCGTAGCTGAGTAGATATATATATGAACAAAAGCTTAGACTTTATTTCACTGCAGTTACAATGCATAAAAAGGTCAAAGATGCATAATTCTAAAGGCTTAAAATGCATCCCAAAAATAATCCCTTTAACAATGAGATAACAAGGCAGAAGAGATACTTTCCAAGAAATTCCTTATCTGGGTTGTATAGAGAAAATGCATGAAGAGCAGAAAGTTGCCGATAAGGTTGGCAGCAAAATTGCAGAAATTCTTAACAAAGCTGCCATCTATTTGGTAATCTTATGAGATGGCTTTATCCAGACAGAGTTTCAAGAGTACTTTAGTTATAACTATGGGAACCTCTATTACTCTAAAGCAGCTCAGACTGGGAAGGCACAAAGGGTGGAATCATGTCGCCAAATTTTAGGATCCCAGAAAATCTCTGGTCAGTTGCATATGAGCTAGCACCTGTGCCCAGTACTGCTTGGAGGCACTCGTACTATAGATTCTGATAAATCCCATATAAAGTGCAGTTACCATTATTTCTTCTCTCCAGAAGCTACAAATTATGTACCATTTACCTTGAAAAATGCAGAAACTGATATATGCAAGTATATCTTTTTAAAATAAACTTCTCTATGAAAGAGGAGAGGATGAAAGACTTGAGTATGGATCCTATGTCCTTTAGGTCTTTCAGTTTTGCTGAGTAACTCTCTCTTATTTCCCTATTGAAATCAAACATATAGATTAATAATTTGTTTTAATTTATCATTTAATTTAGATAATTTGACACGGAAATTAAACCATGATCACTTGAACCAGATCTATTTTCTGTCATCATATTTTTTAAAAAGTGCTTTTTACTTAGGAAAGCTAAGGACTGTCACAGATGGTGAACTGAAATGAATGGGTGAAGCTATCACCACCTTTCATTATAACTCCTGCCTCTGAGGCATTTTGTCTGCCTCCCTTGACAGAGTCTTTTACTCACTTTTTGGGCTACTTCCTGATTCAACATGGTTTTCAATATGCATCGAAAGTCCCTGTGTGTGAAGACAAAATCAGCCATCAGTTTCTAATATATCTTGAAAGTCTGTCAGAGCCTTTGCTTTCAAATGGTGTAACTTCATGAAATCTGCTGGGTATTTCATCCAGGAATAACTGAGGTGGACACAGCACTTAGCTGCAGCAGATGTTTGAGGCTCTGCTTCCAGTTTCTGGGTATTTCTGTCAGCTTGTGGTTAGGACATTCTCAGTAAAACTGAGAGAGAGGGATAGAGTTGAATAGCTATATCATTTAATAACACTGTCATTAGAAAATGAGCTAATTTAAAACATGGGCATGTTTGGCTCTTCTAGCTATAGTTTTGGGCATAAGTGGCAATGGCTGCTCCACTTTGTGTGGAGCTCAATGATTCTGGGAGCTGGTGGAACTGAACTTCTTTTAATCTTTAATCATGGTATTGCACACACAGAAATTTTATGGGAGGTGGAACGTCTCCACTGAGGAAATCCTCATGCCAAGAAGAGAGATACCAAGTGACTATAGATACCTCTGTTAATGCAGTGGCCACCAGAACTTGGTCAGTGCACTGTTGTTTATTTGTTGGTTCTGTGTTTGTTTTGTTGTGGTTGTTTTTTTTTTTTTTTTTAATTTAGTGTCTAGAATCTTCTTAAATGTCACTTTAGATATCGAAAAAATTTTGAAGAATCAGTTCACTCATTGGGTGTGTATTTATCTCCATCCCTGGCTGAAGATAAACGTGTAGACTCAGATACTGCTATTGTAATTGATATAATTGATTGCTGCTATTCTAATTGATGAAATACAGTTGACTAAGGCAGTTTTAAATTACTTCCTTTCCTGAGAGCATCAGTGTGAGCCAACAGTTTCTTTATGTAGGAGTTAAAGGAGGATACAACCAAGAAAAAGTATCACTAGGACATATATCAATGACAAAAACATGGCAACACTGCTATATATTGCAGATACAATAAAGACTATTTTCTCTGAAGCATGATCATAAACTTCTATAAGTAATGCTGGCTTATCGCTTATGCAGCCATGATAACAGTGGTTTTTAAACTACTGTGGAATAATGATGTTATATATTTTCTGGGAAGTAGTGTGTAAACAGAGATTAATAAAGTTCAGAGAACTAAGGGTGCTATAATGTACATTGCAGTCCTAGGGGTTTCTGCTATAGGAAAGGATGTGTGCAGTTCTGCACGCAGGTAGCGACCTTTGAGCGGCATGTTATGGGGAAGAGAACTGGGAATATTCCTTGTGGTTTTTAAAACTGTAGAGTAGTCCATTAGCATGCTGAGGAGATTTGTTATGACTTGTGCAAGTGGAAATTGTAATACGAACATATCAAGTGATAAAGAATAAGAGCTTGGAGGCTAATGTATGCAATACTCATGATGGCATCCTGGCTATCCACCTGTCATTGACTGCATTCCATTTTCTCTTACTGTCCACCTGCCTTTTCTATTTTCATCCTATTTTGTGATGTATGTCATTGCTCTCTTTTGTCTGATGCCAACAGACTTCGTTGCTGATGTAAACAACAGTGGACTCTAATAAGGCTGTCCTTGTGAGTCATAAGTACCTAGGTCATCTAGGATTGTATCAGCACCCTTCATTCTAGATGTGGGTATCTGACACTCCTTTAGGGATTGCTACTCTCAAGAGTGAGATTTATCATAATCTTGGGTGAAGGAGGCTATCCTAAATGGAAAACAAAGCAATCTGAGGTGGTTATACACATAACCAGCTGCACACCTGGAGGGTAAGGAAAGGTAGTATTGATCTCAGAAAAAAAGGACTTCCAAGCCAACAGGAAAAAAAAATAAATATCCATCATCACTATTTAGATACAAGGTTATCATAATGGGTGATTCCCTTTCTCACGTCTTAATGACCAATAAAGCCTATGAATTCTTTGTGCTCCAGCCATCTCTCAAAGAGAGACTATGCAGGCTTTCAGGGGTTCAGACTAGGAGCAGGCACAAATTCATGACAATTTCTACATACAAAATGCTTCTTTAATTCATAATATGAAGATGTTTGAACTGAGAGATTCCTATGCTGTAACAAAATTAGCCAGATTGAAGAGCAAGTATCCCAGAGACTGCAATAGTATTAATTGGGGTTTTGTTGTGGTTACTGCTTTGAGGGAAAACTTTGGTGTAGCAAATGCAGTAAGAGAGAAAGAGTGCAAGACACTTCTCAAACAATTAAGATTAAAAGTCTAAAATCAGGCAACATGGTGCTTGACTTCAATCCCTTTAAGAAATTGAGAACTTTATCTTGGAGTTGAATTCAGTATAATAAATTACTTGTGTAACTTAAATTTCAACATGTTCACCAGAGGGATAATCATGTTTGAATGTGCCCTACAAAATTACAACTAAAGAATACTTTTCATTTGTAATAAAGGTACCAAAGAATACACTCACACTTAAATTTAAGAACTTAAGTCCTTAAAAAATATTATATGGACTTGGCAACTTTTAATATATGCCATACCTATTAATGCTTATTTTACGGATAGAAAAAAAGACTCTTGGTTCCCAGTATTGCTTGCAGTATGACTTTGAGAAATAGGTATTATCAACACTGACTAGAGAACTGCATCTTCAAAACGCTACATATTTACATACATAAAATTCAAGAAAGCAACTGTGAATATATGTTTTTTCCAGTGTTAATATTTAAACTGTAATGATCCTGTATTATTTTATAATTTTCCGCATTAAAGGAGACTGTACCAAATATACACAGATTCTTTTCCATGTAACATCCAGTACTTAATAAAATCCAGTCTATTTTAGTAGTAGTGTTGCCAGTTCTTGCGATTTTTACCTTATGACAGATAATTTAAATGAAAGCTCCAGATCCTAGAATAATGCAAATTTGTATTTCAGATTTTATTTAAAAAAGCTGGCAACTTAGTGAATACCATATGACCCCTTCAAGTATCAACATTAAGTTGCAATAAAAAGGAACTTTTGTTTTTAAACCAGCCTTTTTTTTTTTTTTTACTTATAGCACTTTCTTTTTCCATTCAATTCACTGATAAGTGAAAGCTGTCTTTTTATTTTTCTTTTTAAAAGTAGTATGATTGCAAATTAATCTTTTTTCTCATGAGTGACGTCAAATCTTTGCTAAATTGCTAACAAGAGCCTGCTCTTTCCCATATCTAACTTTAGCTTATTTTAACATGATATTTAAATGTTCCAGCTAGGAGAACTCAGTATTTCCCTTTGCACAAATTTTTTAATTTCTTTTTTTTTCTTTTTAATCTGCCAGATCAACTAGTTTATAGAAATTGTAATGCACCTCAGTAAGCTTTTGGTTGCTTTGCATGACTTTTCTATCAGAACAAATACTAGATTAATGAGTAATGTTCTGGGTCCTTACCTTTGCTGACAATTTCCCTTTTTGCATATTAATATTCCAGGCATGGATTGCATTTTATGAGACAAACACGCTCTAAGAAATATGCTGTTGATTGTATACAGAAAAACAAATCAACAATAATTAAATGTCATGTTAAGTTTCCTTGAAATGTCAGTGGGGAGTCACAAACATACTTTAAAATTCTTTGGAAAAAAAAACTGCCTTATATTCTCAGGTTTAAATCATGTTATCAATAGGCAGTTCTTTATTTTCATTTTAGTATGCTTTCTAAGTAATGCATGGAGTTTGCTGTGAGTGATGCTGCTAATTGAGTTTGCATACTTCGACCCAAGGCACAGCAACTCCCATTCATTCCTGCAAGTCTGCTTCCAGTCTCATTCTTTGTTTTGACCTTCTGTAATAATGCTGTTTATCCACTCTCTGTTCTGCATTAAAAGTACATGTTCTCAGGACTAACTATGGATATACTGGGAAGGCAAGGGAGCTGCCTATGCTCTGAGTGCCATGATGGAGGTTCCTGGGGACAGCTGAGGTTCCTCATTAGCCACTACAGGGAAGGCTGGCTGATTATTATGAAATGAGAATTTTTCATCAGACAAAAATTTTGAGCTCGATTCCCCTCAGTAATGTATTAAGTGCCCTGGACATTCTTCCCATTCCTTTCCTCAAATTGCAGACAAGCAGAAATCTTACAGCATTTCCAAAACCCAAGTTTTGTTATGCCATTTGGGGGTGACCAAGTAGAAAAACATCCACTTGAAGTGTCTGATATATGTCTTCTCCCTTTTTAAGGAGGTAAAGAGTCTGACCAAGGACATTCTGTGTCCTAAACCAGATATTTTATCAGAGTCTTTTTCACAGCTTATGAGCTTTCACTCCACAAACAGTAACAGAAATGTATTTTAACTATTTATATATGGAAAATAATGGTTTTGAATGTATGAATTACAATTTCCATTATTCTAAAACAGAGTAAAGTAACTGTATTGTTGAAGTGGTTTTCATGCCTAATAGACAAAATAAACAGTGAAAGGGGTAAGATTTGTTTTGGTTTGAATCTTTCATCTCATGCAAAGGCTATAAAGCTCAGTAACACAAGAAATATTTCTGGGTTTTTTGTTTGTTTCTTTCATTTTTTCTCTGGATTTCTAACATTATTCTCCATTATTCATGTTTCTATCCACACAGCTTATGGTAATAATGATAATGGCAATGGAGGACATCGTTAGAGAGAACACTGATTTATAGAAGGAATCAACTAACAGTGTAAGCAAGTGCTGGAAGGAAGTGGATAGAAAGAATTTTGGAACATGATAGTTGTTGGGTTTTTTTAGGAATTTCTGAGTGGGACATATGTCTTTGCAATCTATGTAAAAGTGGTCAGTTTCAATAAGACAGTCTTTGTTTTGAATTCACAGCCAAGGGCAGATGTTTCACTGGCTGTAAAATGAGATTTGCTGCTACTTATCACACTTTTATTTTGTTTGCTTTTAGATACAGAAAGGTAGAGAAATTTTGGGAAATGTGTGAATGGATGAGCTAAAGCTGTGCAATCAGATAGCATAGGGGTTGGCTTCCTCAGATATTTTCAAAAGTAGCTCTGTTTTGCCACTAATTGTCTTGGGTATGTAGGTAACCACTGTGGGAGGGCTACCGCATCAAGGATGTAAAATTTAGGAATAAGTGAGATCTTCTGTCAGGCAGGCTATGTCTCAACTGAGTTGCTGATGTAGAAATGCATATGTTCGTGACTAGGACACTGGGTCAATACTTACTGCATTGCATTGTATTGTATTGAGTTATTGAGTATATTGTAATTTGTTTCACATTGCACATAAAATTTTGTATTGACATCCTGCCTGCATTGAAAATACTGTCAGCACAAAAGCTGGAGGGTTGTCAGCTTCTGTCAGAAAGGAATCAGTGGAGCTTTTTCATACATTTTTATGCATACTGTTTAAGAAAGAGCTTGTTTTACACTGTGTAGTATGTGTCTTCTCTGTTTCCTGTAAAAAGAGTTTAAAAATGCAATTGGTATCAAATAGTGAAATATAAAATGAGGCTGTTAGGAACACCTTATAAGATGATATGAAATTTCAGAACTGATGTTGTGAGGAAGGCCTTGGGAAGAAATCACTGCTCTGGTAGGAACCTGGTGCAGGTATAGAAGATTAGAAGTGCAGGATCTATTAAGTTAAAATTCTTAACAGGAAAACACTCCACAGTTCAAAACCATATTCTTGTAACCACAGTTTTCTTATATTTCAAATGAATTGGGAAAAGAAATGTGCAGGTCAAAACCCCCTTATTGCCTGTAAAACAATGAGATGCAGTGTAATGATAATTTTTTGCCACCAGAGAGCTCTTATTGCATTGTACTAACAACCCTCTTCAAATATTTATTCACGGACACCATTATTAATTCTCATGAAGTGAAAATACCTTCATATTTATACTTTCTCCTGTTCTTCATTCCCTGTTGCCCTGGCAATTCCTAAAGGGTTATTTCCTGTCATCAAACTGCATTAAGGAAAAAAATGGCCGCATAACTGATTACATAGCCAGAAGTAGCATTTCCAAAATCACAGAAATGAATAACTTACTGAAACTAGTTTAACTTACTGATTGTTTCCGTAATACAGTTTACAGTAATACAGTAATACAGTTTAAAAACCCTATGATTCCTACAGTCATATATTTTCAAAAGTCCCAAAATGTGAAACTCGCAATATATTTAAAATATGTGTTTTCTGTGAAGAAGAAGTAGCCAAACTTGAAAGAACTGATGGAGAAAGAAGTCTCTGGATGGAAGTAGGAAAAGTATTTTCCCAGGACTTGGAGTTTGACCTGAACAAGTTCAAGGCAATATTAGTGATGCAGGGTTGAATTGTTCATGGATAGACCCTGTTTCATTTGAGGCCTCAGTTGAGACTTTAATATACCACAGGGCTGAACAACTAAATTTTTATTACTAGCTTACTCCTTCCAAAACTAAAATATTTTACCTATGTGTTTGTTCCACTAGTTGTAATGTTTCCATGCTTGGTTAAAGTTTCTGGAATGACAAAATAAAGTTTCCTCTCCAGTATGGGTGATTTTTTTTTTTCTTTTTTTTTTTTTTTTTGTAATTTAAGTAAGTTTTTTAGTGTTTTTAGTTATAGGCAGCCCTCTGATAGATCATCATTAACCCTTTTTTTCCTACTGCTAATATTCAAACTTGTGCTTACCCAGTATTTTAATATCAGCCTACATGGTTTCTGTACTTCATTCTACTTCACCTTTCACCTTGTGTGTGTCATATACAGTCTGAGTGTTAAGAGCAACAAAATGGGAAAAGCAGCTGGTTTTGCACAGGTGCAGAGTTTTAGCCAAGGTTAAGAAGTACTAGATCAGGTTTTTTAGGAGAAGCCTGTTATCTTCACAAGTAATAACTTTTAAGATAAGTGTGACTTAAAATATGTTTAAATTTTAATATAATTTATAAAACACAATCTATTAAAGTGCATTTATATTTTTCTTTCTATTTTTTTTTCCAAATTTATTTGTGCATCCCCATGTTGTGTGTAATTGTGTGTGTTGACTTTCACATTTTCAAACTATTCCAGACTCCTAGTCATCAATCTGTATTTTGTGGACCAAATTTTACAGGTTTCTAATGTAGCTACTGCTAAAACCAAATTAATCAGCCACAGATCTATACTACTGGCTTGCTATGGCCTGGCACAGTTTCTGCCAATTATGCTGCAAAGATATTATATCTATTTTCTCAGTTTGACAACTGGTCTGAGTAAAACATCATAAATACCTAGGCTCAGTTTTCTTCTTACAATAAATCTATGACAAACAAACTTTTCTGAAAACTATTATTTTAGTAAAATCAACTAATAAGACGAACACCTGAATAAATAAATGATGTTATTCAGAGTATCCTCAATGATACTAAGCACTTGCTAGCAGATCTCTAGCTAAGGAAGGAGTCGGATTTTCAGAAGTGCCTTCCTCCCACAGGCCAGCTCCCTCCCCAGAGTTGTCCTACCTTTGAAAACCCCTCATTCCCATTGCTGCCTCAAATATTACCATATTACCCTTCAGTCTTCTAATGTGACTCATGCCATGGCCATAACCAGGCATCTGAGAGCTCTGAACTCTATTCCTCATGTTCCCTAACCGAGATCCTGAAACTAGTGGTGACATTTAAAGCCAACAAGGAGACATAGGGAGGAAGTATAGAGAGATATAGTGAGGCTGGGTGGCTAATGCAGGCCACCACACTTACCTTCTGGAGAACAAGCTAGGTGAGATAATCCTGCCTTGTGTCACCTCCCATTCTTGTGTACCGTCCTCCCCTACCACCCTCCCACGTTTTGACCATTCCCAGAGCATGTATACATGAAGAAGGGTGATATAGAGGATAAATACATCACACAGGATTGGAAGAAGCTTTCCCCACATCCCCCAAAACCATCTCTGGGTGAGGTGTGAGAGAGCTGACAGTGTGTTTCACAGGCTGAAGAAAGTTGTTCAGCAATATCGATTGCTATTTCTTTGAAGATTGCCTTATTTGTAGAATAAGCTGGCAAAACTCTTAGGGAGGCTGGATTCACTTTTATATTCCTAAACAATCTCCTTGTGTCATGTGGACATCTGTTTTAGTTTTTTAAGAAAAAGGTAGTGTCTTCGTCTTCTTTTTGTCTCTCTTCCTTAATTCTAATGTCTAGAAGGATTTTGCACATGGGACTTGCAGTAACCCACTCAAGGTTTACTTGGCTCTTACAGCAATTTGTCACTTTGAATTGGGATGAGCAGCTTGGCTTCTTCATTTTCACTTCTCCTACCAAGAAGAGTTTGGTAGGAGAAATTACAGAGTTATACACCAGATGCTCCAAAAAACTTAATGGTGTTTAAGCTGAGATGTTAAACTGATGTTTAAACCCAGAGACATTGGCTAGAAATCCTCCATGCAGAGACAACGTTCTTGGTACTTTGCAAACCATATTTAGCAAATAACAAATATTAGACATGAAAGACATTTCTTCTCTACTTCTCTTCCTATCATGCCTATCAACACTGCATATACTACATAAGAGAGAAGTTTCCTTTAGTGAAATATTTCAGTCACATCTGTTCAATTTTGCATTGCTCTGCTCCGTGGAGCAGTAAGGGCCATCAGGCAACCTGCCGAGGTGCCAGTGATTTTATTGTCTTGGCAAGGACTGCTAGACTGCATCGTGCAAGCTTAACTTCTTGACTATCAAAAGAAATGCAATGCTGTGTAGTAGGTCTAGGACTGACAGGTTCAAGACCAACGTCTTTCACCAGGGCCGTGCCTGTTTATGTGGTGGGTATGCAGAAAATCTTCCAGCTCCCCCAAGCCCCGGGATCCAAAATCATGCTATTTCAACACATGGGTAAAACAAGATCATCCCTTCAGCTTAACTTTTGCTTTCACTTGTAGTTCAGTTCTTCTTCACTTGCAGTTGGAGCTGTAGAAACAGCTCAGTGCAGGCTGCAGTTGCCCAAATACTGGGCTGCTTCAGGGCCTGTGGCAACCTGCGGCACAGGCAATGGTACGGCAGCCATGCCGCAAGCAATTAGCAAACCAATTTAAAGCTGAGAGTAAGCTACAGTCACACTTCAGGCTGCGATTGAGATGAGTCTTACAACCGGTCTTTATATATCATTAATGCAGCAAAAAGTAATTTGAGGATGGCTTGCAATTGGCAAAATTAACATAAGTTGTCTGAAAGCTAGGTATTTCATCACAACAAATCCAATTCACCTCTAGTTCAGAAGAGCAGGTAGATGAGATGGGGAAAAAAAAGGGACAGATGAGATGAATTCTGAGTAAGACTTCATAATCCAAACAAAAATAATAACATTCAATTCAGAAAGTACAGGTAATTTTTTATTTCATAATGGTTTTGGCCAACTCTTCACAGTAAGGAAGTTCACAACACACATTTACAACTGATGGTGCATTTCTGGAAATAAATGATGAAAAATTGTTTGATTTTATAATAACATTACAAAATTATTCCTCTAATAAGATAGCAAATTAGGTGGGAATGTTTAATTGTACTTAATGCGTTATACATGGAAATCTTTATTATTTCTTAATTTCAAAAGTGAAAGAAAAACTTTAATTACACAAAACATTTTTGCTGACAGTCTTAATCTTTAATTCGTGGATCCATTTTCATCTTTAGGTATCAGAAAAAAATTAGAGAAGTTATTGTGACAGGTTTTGTAGAAGCAGCGATTATTTTTTTTCTTGACTAATGTTTAATTGGTTGTGTTCTCTCAGATTGATTGAGCAGTTTGTGTTTCCACTTTCTGAGGAATTCTGGGCAGAAAAAAAAATCCTCTAGTGCAATTTAATTCATATCAGTGACACGCATTTCAAAAATTCACTTTGGTTCAGGAGAAGAGCAGTTGCAAAGCTAGCTGGAAGAGATGAAAATATTTTTAAAAGATACGTTATTTTTACTTCAGATAGTTCCCTGCTCTGAGACCAATGAAGCAATCTGGGAACATTTTTATAACACTGCTATTTTCACAAATAAATTGAAATATGGAGAAATGAAGGAGCTGCATTTTCATCACAGAGGCTTCAGCTTTTAAGGAACTCACTTTTGCAAAACTGAGAGAGGAAGTCTTGAAAACGCTTTGGAGAAAACTCAGTTGTCTTAAAATGATTCAGCATGTAGCCTGATTTTTTTTTTTTCCCCATCCTACTCCAGTGGTAGCTGCAGGCACGATGCTACCAGACAAGGCCACCGGGCACGGATGCTTAAGGCCATCCTGATCTGGGAGATGCTGCCCAGGGTTGCAGGTTTGCTGAGTTGTTGCTCCTGTGAGGCAGCTGTTGGGATGGGTGCCAGCTGGGTGTCACATTAGTCAAGCAGATCAGGATCAGCATTGTGCCATTAGTGACTAAAACCCCCTCAACAGGCCCTCTGCTAAAGGGAGTGGGGAGTCTGTTGAAGGAAAGCCCTGCTGTAGGGAAAGCTACTCTGGGGGGGAGCCTTGGCAATCTGGATTGTTTCTTCTCCCTTACTCCTTGTTTCTCCCTGGTTGACATTTTGGCACAATAAATCTGTCACCATTCCTAAATCCACAATTGATTTAAATGTAATACTTTATTAATATTCTGGATGCTTGATCGGGTACAGACCTCTTTCCTAGCTATTCCAAACAGCAGCTAAAACACACAGATATGTCATTGTCTTATTGTAATTAATGGCACGTAGCTGAAAAAACAATTCACAAATACATGCAAGGGAAGTATATTTTGTAAGTGATGAACAAATGATTGCAAAGAACATAAAAATTGCAAAATGGCAGTATTTTTGAGTACTGCATTAATTCACACAGGAATCACAAAATCCAATGAAACAAAGAGAAGAAACTTCAGATTGTCCTTTTTGTTCATGTCTACAGAAAAGTACTTCCAAACCCGCAAAATCCCAGATAGTGAGTACAGTCTATGAGAGATTTCCAAGCAAAGGAGCAGTTGAATATGTTTGCAACAGTAAACCTGTTTGCTGTGGAAGTAATCTGCCCTTTAGAAATCAGATTAATTAATTCAATTCTAATTTTCATGATAATAATCTTCAACACAAAAACTACACAGAAAGCAAATTATTCTTGATTCTGGATTGGATAAAAAAAAATTCCCTTCAGAATCAGGTATACTCAGTAATGTGATTGCCATCAACATGAATATAAGAGAGAAGCAAAATTAAATCTTCTAAGAAATTTCACAAAATATGGTGTAGTTGTTAGAGAGATAAACTAGGAGAAGAAAAATATTAAATGTTCCTCTCAAATTCTTTTATACTGGTGAGTAGGTCTGCATAGTACAAACTTGTTTCTTAGTCAGAAACACTTGTTAAGTATCATATCTGTTACACAAACTGCTTTAGCGGAAGTTGCTTTTGTTCCAAATGGTAAAACTTAAGCTTTTATGTCATCAAAGTCTTCATAGTCCTCACATGTATAAGCTTTTTTTATATATATAATTAATATATTACTTTTTAATGCTGTGCTGCATTCTTGCTCCAGCTGGGGCAAGATTCAGCCTCACAAAACGGAAGAACAGTTACTTGCGTAAAAAATGTCATGGTTTTAAATCAGATACCATAAAGTCTTTCAGAACCAGGGAAGCTACACAACTCTATTACGTTCTCTATTAATTTTTATTTTATTGACAAATAACTTTTTATTTGAATATGAATCACTGTTACTGATAGCAGGAATGAATGAGCTGGGATCTCCTAATTAACTATAATGGCTTTTTTGTTGTTGTTGTTTGGTCTAATCTAATCTGCTTTTAATATAACAGAATTTTGATGTAGTGATTTATCTGGCTATAGGGAGCAAAAATATGCAATTAGGGACACGTGAGTTGGAGAACCAGTTAGAGAGCAAGTACAATTTCACCACAATATTAAACTGGTAGCCAGATCAAAATACATCCGAAAAACAAGAGAAAAATATAGCTGTGTACTACATGCATACGTACTATATATGCGTGTGTATGTATGCATATATATATGCTTATACTAATTTTTAAGTTCCAAACGATATTTGTTATTGGAATTTTCATATGCTTTTTCTATCTAATTAGTCTTCAGAGTCATTGCATTCCGCTGGATTAAAAAAAGAAAAATAAATCAATCTATCTAACCAGTTATTTTATACAGGTAATCAACATCTTGTTGCCATGTTACATCTGATATTTTAAACCAAAATAATGTTAAGTAATTTTGACCACTATTGTTTGTTTTCACCAATATGTACAAAGTGCTAAATCAACCATTATTAGCATCAGATTACTATTGCCAATTCATAGTGATTTAATGAAGTAAAACATTTAAGAGTAAATAATCTTTTCTTATTCCTAATTCCTTCTGTGTGAGAAGTACTGGAAAAAAATCCCTTTTAACAGAGCTACAGGATCCTGTCAGGAATACTCTATTTCTCTTTCTCTCGCTGTTAAAAACTGTATAAACTAATGACTTTACAGACAGCTTGTTAGTAGATAGATAAATTCGGGCTTCCAGCCCTTGTCTTTGTTTTTCAAATGAATGTCAGCAATCGCTATGTAAAATCAGTAGCATACAAGTTAAACAGAAGTAGCAGATGGGTGAATTTCACACAGTCTATTCAAAATTAATATGGATGGGTGTGGGGGGAAAGAGAGGGAAGCAGGGGAAATTATAGTGTTTTGTTGGTATAAAATGATGGAGTTGAAAAACATTAGCTGTTTTACAGGAATAGAAAATGTAGAAAATGGGAAAAGATTAAGACCTAAATGAAATGATCTGAATAGTGGCTTTTACCTACTTTGCCAGATGGGAAGGAGAAATTTTCTGTGCTGCTACTATTTTTCACTCTTCTCTGTATTAGAAATAAAAGCATGGAAAACTTAAATTTAAGCTCTCCTTCCATTACCATGTAAGAAAGTCATAATAGACAATTATTGGGTTTTAAATATGTTTTGAACAACTGCTGATGGAGTAGAAATGAACCTTATTTGGTCACAATGTATCTTGCAAAGTCTTTTGCTGTGTGAAAAAATCTTGGTAATTTACCGTTGATAATAATAGCTGCTGTCACTCAACTAGTTTGAACAGCACAATGCACAAACTGAGAGATGGAATATTGTTTTATTATTATTTTTAAATACTCTACACCTAAAAAAACTGAGTTAAATACGGCTAGCTCGATCATATCTATATGTAGATAATAGGCAATATACAACATACTATACATTTTCTTGCACATTCTTTTCTTTGCCAAATTAAATCATAGTAGCTGAACTTACATTTTGGCAAAATTGCCCCTAAGGTGTAAGGTTTCCAAATAATGTTTTGTAACTGTTAAGACTGAGGTTCTTTCCTATTCATATGACAGTTTCAGGAATGTAAGAGACATGTACTTGTATAATGAAAAAACGACTGCAGTAGGTAATACAATTTGATAGTACAGTGTATTTAGGTAAAGATGACATAAACTGTAAAAGCACAGAGAGGAGCAGAAAATAGATACATTCTGGATATTGTTATTTAATATCTAGAAGTACAAAACAGGTCATTTAGAGAACTCACAAGTAAGCATTTATTATACAATAACTGTACTTCAATGTTTGAGCGTTGTCGTGGTGCTCACTGGTTGCTTATTACCGAATTGGGAAGCCATTCATATGACAACATTGCTATTCCTTGTGAAGCTGTGCTTTGAGTACTTACTGAATGGTAGCTCTAGATTAAACTGCTGGCTTTGAACTTGTGGCGAATGAAATAATTATTTGCCTTTGATATTGGTCCATAAGGTGTAAAGAGAATGAGACAAGAAAGGGCAAGAAAAACTGAAGATAAACACTTGAGCTTCAAGGTAATGGCAAGAGTAACTATCTTACAGCTATACTTGCCATGAGAATAAGCTCAGAGTTTGGCTAATTCCTAGTATTAAAAAATAAGGTCACTTTCAAATAGTAATGACTTGTCTGAGATTAGTGTACAGACTATTAAACAAGACTTCATGCAGCAGTTCTTCTTTTCACCTTCAGTTTATCTGGGATTTTGGATAAATTATCAGGTTTTCTTTTGTGCTGTGACTAGAAAAGTAATAATAGTTAATAGAGTTTACATGAATTAATTGATCTCAGAGTTGTTTTTTTTATATAAATAAAAATCTGACTGGAGTTCTGCATATGATGACCTATATATATAAAATTACGTATTTTGCTTAGAACTGTGAAACTTTTTTTGTCCTTTCTCTTATCAAGTGCCACCACAGCTAATGTGAATTATGATTAATAGATTCCCTGAGTAAGGATGGACTGCCCTTGCCTACAAGTTTGTGGATTTTTTATGTGATGTATTGAGCTCTCTTGAAATAACATCTCCAGTATTATTTCTTCAACATTAGTTTTTCATGTATCCGTCTGCTGCTGTTTTCAGAAAATCACTTTGCTGTGGATTTGATACCTGTAACTCTCTAAAAGAGTAGGCATGATTAAGAACCGGATTTTATGTGACTTGTGTGAGAATATTCGTAGAAAATACAAAATAAGCACCCTACCATGGGAACCTCCCCTCTCCTCCAAATACTGGCATTGAGGTGTTTTGCTTTTCTGTTAAGTGTAGCTAATCATTCATTTTAATCAGCATTTAAATGCTACAACATAACACATTTCAAAAATATAAAGCATAATTCACATCTTTGACACGTCTAGAAGTAAAAGCAGAAAGAAGTAGAAACCGAGGAAAATAGAAATCCTGTCAAAGAGAGTTAGTGCCTGAAGTTCTCTGCAGAGATGAAAATCATGTAAAAGCCCCATGTGAAAAATAATACCTTGTTGACTAAAGCCAAGCTTCACAGCTCATTACAGTGTCTGTGGCTATTAGGTATATTCCTTAACCAAATGTATACTCTAAGATATTTTCATGTGTTCAAAACCTAAAGGCTGTCACAGGATTCACAGGAAGCTTTTGAATTGGGAAATCTAAGCTGGAAAGACTTGGCAGAATCAGACTGACAATGCATTTAATCAGTTGTAATGATGTAAGGAGTCTGCATATGGGTTATTCATTCTGTTTGGTATTGAGGAATTGCTCCGTGTGTCTGTCAGACAGAAAATTCTGTTCTGAATTTAAGGTTTGGTTGCCTTCCCTTCTGCATTGTGTATCTATATTTTGCTGCCAAGTCAATAAGAAGTGACATGAAAAAATATTGCACCTGTCACAGGGATCATAATGGAATGTCATTAAATACAATTTTTCATTCAGTCAAATAGAGATCTTATGAATAAATGGATGGCTATCATACAGAGCAAACTGGGTTTTTACATTTAAATTACACTTTTGTTATTAATGAGGAATTATATAAAACTAACAGAATTCTCCTTTTAAAAGAATGTACGTCTTGTACGTCTCAGATGGACAAGGTGTCTTCCTCCTCATATTAGATACAACCAGAAAAAAAAAAAGAAAAAAAAATTGAAGAAAATATCAAAAGTCTAAATCTTAGTAAAAGAATAGGAGAAGCACAAAGATTTTGAGAAGTCACACACTTTTTGAGATATATCTTTAATGCTTGCTATAGAGGACTGTTCTAGGACCATGAAATGTTAAAGATTTCTGGGGGCAAATAAACACTTATTAGTCCTATTTCCCCATAGTAAATAAGTGAGGTAGGAGTGAGTCTCAGCACTCCCTTGTGATCCTTTCCTGTCTATTTGCTTCAGTTGCCACATGCCAGTGAAGAGGTGAGCTGCAAATCCAGGGTACTTCTCAAGGTTGAAGCCATGGACAAGAGAATGTGCTTACGGTGTTCATTGTAAGGTGCCAAGTATCAGCACCGCTTCAGAGAGTTTGCTAATTTATTTTGTAAAGAAGAAATGGACAGAGGACCTGTGTTCAGGACACATGCCAGAAGGAGAGAAAAAAAAAAATTAAAAGTCTTCCAATCTGCCAGCATCAAAGGATATTTCAGAATATATTTTATTAGCTGAGGAATATGAGACTTAACCTCAATGGATTTCCAGTTGGCCAGCTAAGACAGCTTTGTTACAATTACACAGTGATTCTGTTGACTCATTTGCACCCTTTAATTTTGGTGAGAAAAGCAGCATTTGTTTTCCCATTGCACTGCTTTTTTTTTTTAACTTTTTCGCCTTAGGAATTCTGCATAATACGTGGAAGTATTTCTTACTGCCGTATTATTAGTGATGCTGGTGACTGGAAAAGCCAAATGTGCCTAGAATAAATTAGTTACTTGCTCTTTAAATAAAAAACTGAATGGTCATGTTTGGAAAAAAAATGTAATACACTTTAAAATATTCTTTGAAGGATGCCCCTTGTAAACCAATTCAGATACAATTTTCAGTTCACGTTGCAAGGCAAAGGTGGTCATTTAACAGTGCAGGTAATTCAGGCTGTTGTCAGCACCGCAAGGAAGGCACCTTCATACATCTAAGTGTTTCCTGTACCTTTTTTATTGTTTAAAGCAGGTTTTGTACTGAGTGTTCCTGCTCACTGTTTGTAATGAAATTCTGAAGAAGCAGTGGAGATATCAAAGTTCAAGAAACCTTGAAACTTATTTATCTAAAGATTTGGAAAGACATTTGGAATGGCATCAGAAACAAAGAAAGAATAAGAAGTTCCCAGACAGGATTTAATATAGTATAAAAGTAACAAAAAAAACCCAAACCCACTAGTAAAGAGTTAAAATCCTGTTAAACTGTAGTAGCATAATCATAATTTTTATGTCATGGCATCTGATTCCCTTACTGAAATTAGTTTTGTTGATAAGTTGGTCATGAGGACAAGAATTGCATCCATTTCTCACCAGGTTTTAGATTAGGTCTTTCACCATTGCACCATCCTTCCAGCCTAAAGCTGACTGGTGGGATCAACTGACTGATAAATGAGGAAAAAAAGTCATATTTTTGGGATGCTGGAAGAAATTTTACTGATCTTAGATAAGATTCCAATGAAAAAGCAGCAACATGTGTCTAATTTCTGCTGCTCTTAAATAACCAGGGCTAATAAGTGGGAGAAACTGCTTGCAGAATTGTCATTTATCTTACCTTAGATGACATCCTTCCCAAAAAAAAAAAATAATAATGTTTTTTTAAAAGTAACTAACATAAATATTTTGACGAATCTGAGCCATAGTCCCTGATCCCATAGACACTTGCACTGGTGCAGAGGAGTAATCAGACACTGAAGTCATTGTCAGTACCTTTGGCCTTCTAAAATGTTTGTTCAATTGGAAATGTAGGGATTGATTTAGCAGGCATATAAAATGATCACCCACTGTTCTTCCCTGGAAATAAAAATATACTAAGATTTTGAGTTTTGAGGATAAGGTTGCCAAGAATTTGAGTTTTGAGGATGTGGTTTCCAAGAGTATATCAGATACAACCTAGACTTTTCTCACTTTAAAGTAGCATAGATCAATCTACCAGAAGAGAGGTAGTTGGCTTGGTGTTGTAAGTGAAAATCTATGGAATGCAAAAAATTTTTTGTTTTACTATTAAGTGCAAGTCATTCAGATGTTACAAGAGTGAGCACAGGATGCTAGTATCATTAAAAACTCATTGTAAATCCTCATGCAAGATCAAATAATACAAATAATGCTAGAAGTCTCAGTGAAGAATGATGTCAAACTGAGAGACAGAACTAGGAAAAGCAATTCCACAGGCTTTTTGAAAAATTTGAGAATGCCTGCATTACTATACCAACTAAAGACCATAGATAAGATGGACTCGTGCTTAGATCTGCACAAATGCCAACATTTCTAAGGTTCCAGAATAAACGGTTTACAAATTTCAGATTTGGCAGATCTGATTCTTCAGCGGCCTCCCTAATAATGGCCTCTGGAAGGAATCTTTTCTGTCCTTTCTCTTGAGAAGTCATACTAGAATCATAGAATACCAGGTTGGAAGAGACCTCAAGAATTATCTGGTCTAACCTTATTATGTTTTCTTTGCCTAGTGGAGTCATTCTTCTTCTGTTCTTTACCCAGATGCTTTAGTTTTCCCCATGTAGACAGAGTTTAAATATTTTAACAAAGGATCCCACTGTGGCTCCAGTAATGAAATACAATCAGTAATGATCTTCTATGGAGAAGGCTTGTCCTGTCTTGTAAAAACAGGTTAGAGATCCAAAAGGCTTAGCTGTTTCTTTTCCAATCTTCCATACTTCTAGCATAAATAGAGTAGTGAAGGAAATTTTGACAAAAGTTTTCAGATTTTAAAAAATTGTTTGAAATTAAATATATTAATATAGTGTTCATATACCCATATAGATCACAAACACTGTAAAAAAAAAAAAGAAAAGAAAATTTTAATTTCTTTTTAATAGTTCAAATATTAATTTTGAAAACATTTAATATGTAACTTTGCATAATATAAAACATTTCTTTGCCAATTTTGACTATTTTAAAAAGTGTATTTTGCATGACAGTTCAGGAACTATACTGTATAGAATATGTGCCAGTTGAACAGAAGTAAGATAAAATTGTGCTGTTGACACAAATGCTGTTGCTATACATAGATTACCAAAATAAAACATTTTTACATTATTGAAAGACATGTTGAGACATATACTGAAACAAACAAATTTTGAAACAAATGAATCCACAATACTGAAGTATTTTGTAAATCCCAATTTGATATTTTTTTTCCAGGGAGAATTTCAAATGTTCATTATTTCCATGTTGACTCAAAAGTAAGACATCTGGCTTAGATAGTTAGTGCAAGGCCTTAATAAAGCATGTTTTGATGCCATTTGCTTTAAAATGCTGGTTTTAATTAAAGTAATCATTCAAGCTGTGTAGAGCTTACACTGAGTCTGAACCTCCTATGGAAACTATAAAACAAAATGAAAATTATTTTTAGGACACTGTTTTAAATGAGGGTCTTTTGAGAGTTAGAATGTACAGGAGAGGGGTTTTGAATTTAGGGTACATGGTGTCACTCCCTGAATTTCCCAGACCAAAGCCAGGATTGTTCACATACATTTTTGAGACCCTGAGTAGAAAAAAGTTGCCTTACCACCAGCTCTGCGTACACATGGTTACATCCATCCACAAAAAGTAGCAAGAAGCAACAAACGACATCCCTGCTCTGTGAGGTGATGGCACTCTCTTTACTGCAGTCTGTCCTCTGAATGAGAGTGCCTCAGTGCTGGCACATAATTTTCTTACTCCTTTGCTACAACGTGAGAAAGCAGCAGAAAAGTGTGGTAAGCATTTAATAACTATTGAGCAAGTGGTATTGGCCAGATGATGCCTGTTTGAGCTGATTTTTATACACCTTGAATTTTACTGCCAGAGCTGTCACCAAATCTCAGGTGAGGAGGCAACGCCTTCATCCAACCTCACTTTGTCTCCTGTTGGAGGCAGTTTCAGTTATGGTCACACCCTGAGAGGCTAAAATGCAAAAACCTGCACAATGTTTTTTTCAAAAACCACCTACCACCTGCAGTAACACTAAAGGGCTGGATTCTTAGCTGGTGCAATGTATTATAGCTTCACTCAGGGAAAGGATATCTTCTGTGAAATCCCTGCATGTCCACTGCTTGAGGATCCATTCTTTAAATACATAAATAATGAAAATGTGATATATCCCAAATGAAATCAGATATGTTTACTAATAGAAGCTGAAATGAAAACAGATGTTCTCTCCCTTTTGTTAATGGCAGATTCCAAGCGGATCTTAATTAAATCAGAACTTCTTGAATATTTATTTTGAAGATTTAGAGATAATGTTCAACTTTTCAAATAATTACCTAGGAGTGCAGCAAATGCTTAATAGCAAGAAAAGAACTGAGGCCAAGCAGTCATCAGAGCTGAGCTGAGGATGCTGACATAATAATACAAATGGGAAAGCTCTAATTGAAGGCTGCATTTTGCTCCTCGATTTCTCTCATTTGTGCAATTTTATCAGCCTACGTTCTAATGAAACGTTAACGCAGAAATTGCATATGTACAAGAATTTGCTGTGGTTTCCTTGTGGCCAGCTTTCACTGTCAAATCTTTTGTGTGGGAGGCTAGCATTTAATATGATGGTCTGATTTAACGTGAATTGTTTCTAACCAGCTAGATGCCACAAACCTCTACCAGAGTGCTTGTCAAGAGGTGGCTAACAACGACAGGCTAGACAAAGCTGAACAGCCCAGGAACTCTGTGTGCTCAAATCAGATCAGGCTTAGTGAACTGATGGAAAAAGAGCCCAGCCAAGCCTGCCAGTCTTGCTAAACTCTGGCGTTATGTGTCTTGTAGCTTGTCTAATTTAGAAAAGAAAAAAAAACCAGAAAATTCCTAGAAGTTTTCTGAGTTCTCTGAGTGTCTTCTGCCTGTTTGCAAAGGTCTTCCTTTCCTGGGCAGGGAATAAGAAATGTGCACTTTCATTTGCTGTGGAAGACTGCTTCTTAAAAGTGCCAAGTAATTTCACTTCACAGTTTCCTGAGCAGAAGTGCAGTCCTTGTAATAAGGACATTACCAGGTTTGCCAGGCATTCTCTGTGGGTATGGTTTCTCATAGGTTAAATTGCACTGTTAAGCTCCGAGGGCTTCTTCAGCATATTAAGCCACTGTACTACTATTTAGAGTTTCTTTTATTGTTGCTGTTGCAAACAGACACATTATGTATTGACTGGAACAGTAACTAGCCAATTCTTCTCCCACTGCTGCAAATCCTCTACTCAAATATAACCATTTGCTGGCAGAAAAGAAGATTCTTGTCAAGTTTTCAGCAACAGTTTCTGAATTAGAGGCATCTGTTTATTTCATATTCAGGATTGTGCTGTTGGTTTCCTGCTGCTAAATGAGGTCAACATCTAGGTCCTCCGCTTTGCCTCAATACAGGATGCATTCCTAAGTACATGGTCCTGAGCACTGAAACTGCCTATGCCTCCTCTCATCTTCCTAATCTTCCTTATGGTGCAGTATTTTGATGTTTGCTTACAACTATGTTTTTCTGCCTATTTGTGGTATGTTCACATTTACAAGAAAATGGTCTCTTTCTATAAACGTAGAGATCTTTAAATATCGTCCAATTTTGTTTCAGGCTGAGAAAGCATCTGAGAAAGCAAATGTAGCAATGTCTCTGAAGGCTGAGTAGTGTGGTGTTCTTCACATGGAATGTATTCGCATAGGTTTTGATTGTGTAGTTTTTTGATAGGGTATGTTAATTTGACATCCATTAAAGGTGATGTGAACTGGCCCTAAGAACCTTGCACATTATACTGAGATGTGTCCTTTAGATTGTGCCTTTGTTGACAGCATATAGGATATTTCTGTTGCTCTGGGGGATTGTTTAGAATTATAAAAAAACAAGTGTTTGAAAAGCAAAACCCATACTTTATTATTATTCTCTGTATCCCAATCCACAGTTCTCTGTAACTCCCCAATATAATTACCAGCATCTTAATATATTGCATCTCTGTGCTTGTTTGGTTCTTCTGCAGTGAAACTTCTCAAGTCTAAAAAGCTTAAGTGTTTTCATGAATGTCAAAGGCAACAAAACCTTTATATGTAAAAGTAAAAAGTTATGGTTTAGCCACATTTGTCCTTCAAGAGAAAGCTGGATAAGGAAGAGAGTAAAGGAACCGCTTTTCCTTACCTTGTTGTTGGTATATAGCCATATAACTTTTCATTGTCAGTGATTTACTCAGAAATCACTCCAATACTTTTCAGTGTAGCAGAGCATTAGCTAGATCAGCCTTTCTCTGTCCTCCCTTCTAACTGCATTAACCCACTGTCCTTGAATTTCTCCTTCAAGTTGTGAACAAAGAGCTCTTCAGCTTGTGTGGAAGTGGAAAATGTGGTTATTGATTTAGTCATGAATAAATGAATGTGTGCCTGAATGTATGAACCGATGAATGGATGGATGTTATTAGTATTGTATATTGTAGGCAACCATCTTAATTTTAAGGAAATAATGCATGAAAATGCCAAGAGTCAGGCACACGCATACATTACTTTTGAGTCTTTATAACCTTTTGAAACTATCTGTGTTTATGTGCTGGAGTGTGCTACAGAGCTTTTTAGAGCCAAATACCTCTCAGAGCACACTGCAGTTCTTTCTAGAGGAACACATCGGGGTGGAAACCAAATACACTTGGGAAAAGACACACTTGTGTGGATGTTTCACCCTGAGAAAATCAGAATGCACCTGCAGGGTGTATCCCAGGAAAGCTGTGGGCTGCGTGAGGTAGATACAGATTTCTATACCAAGACCGTAAACACAACTTTTTTTTTTTAAGTGGCTTATTTCAATTTTTAAGTGAAATACGTGATTTATGGTTATGCCTTTACATAACAATATCAAGTTTGCCTATGCCTGGTTGCCTTTACCTGTCCCAGCACATCTTAATTTCACTGAAATCTGTGCTTTCTGGAGGCTTCTCTACACTGTATTTTTAGTTATCCTACTAGCTGTACAGGTAATGAGTTGTAGAGTGTAAAAAACCATAGAGTTATATTATTAGTGCAACAGAAAGAAAAACATGCTTATATCAGGACAGCTTAATTTGATGCTAAATGGAAATACATTTTGTCTGCTCAGAGACAATCTAACACCAGCTTGTTAAAATCAAAATTGAAGGTTTATTTGCTTAATTAATGTGGTAAAAGCAGCCTCCTGACAGCAAAATTAAACTGGTACAAAAGTTGTGTGCAGACCAGCCTCCAGGGGAAAAAAAGAATTACATCTTTGTAAAGGCATGATTTTCTGATATTAACTGAGTATTAACCAAACTAAACGCCCAGTAGCTAAAAGTCAGGAATTACGTGAAGAGGGAGAAATGTCATTACACAGCCTATACAAGTTTCTTTTACAAAGAACCTAACAGCTAAAGTAGAATTAATAGCAATAGTAGAATTGCAATACCTGGACATTTTCCTTTGCTTTGGATGGTAAATTTTGAAATCCAAAGAAAAAGAGAAAGGAGGATATTTCCTTGGCATGGTTGAGAGAAACAGTGCTGCTAAACAACGGCAAGCAATTTGTATTAGCTGTGGCAGAGAAGTTTGTTGCTGAGCCCTGGCCGTTTTAGCATTAATGCTACTGAGTCAGGGAGACGAAGGAAAACATACAGATTAAAGCTTTTCATCAGAAACACACAAACGCTTCTGATAGGTACACTCCTGTGTTTGGCACAGGAGTTATGAAGGCAAACATACCATAATTTGATCTGTGCTTCTTCCGCCCTGACATTTCCCCAATTACAGAGGAACAAACACTTGCCATCATAGCTGGAGAGGACAAGTGGGGTGGATTTGGTAACTGAGGAGTCAGGGAGCACAGTTCGATTGGTGCCTTGTCCATTATTTGTCAGGAGAGTAAATTAAGCTACACTTCCATGATTGAATTTCCAACAAATGGATGAAAGAATTAAAGGAATATAATGAAATACGAAGCCGTTTTAATCCCTTTTGAAATCACAGTATTGCAGATTTGTAATAATCCAAAACCTTGATTGTGATCATTCCCCCACTCTGTTCAATCAAACCAATAAAGTACAAATAACGAGCTGCTTTTTTATGCCTCTTCATTCTTTTGGCTTTATGGGAGATATTGACTCTGAAATGTGTGAGAGATCACTATGAAGCTTTTTCCATATTTCTTCATATTCAGAAGTGACAGCAGTTCATCTTAATGTATATATTGTCATGAAAGTATAAGAATGTAATTCTTTAAGAAGTATGTATATATCTATTTCAAAGGAGTCTTTTTAAAGACTAATATTTTAAAAGCAGTCATTTGTTAAGCCAACCAAAGAAAATTGTTGTCGTCTTTGAACTATGAGTCCTCATATTTCCCTTATTGGAATAATAGACATAGATGAAGGACAAAAAGGATGATAGTATTTATATACCACTATTGTTAAACAGATAACCGATAATACAAAAGAGGTAAATTAGAATGCCTCAGACACTTTTCCCCTTTTGAGATTTAGTCTATTGATTTTTCTCATTTGTTTTCCTTCTCTCCTTAACGGAGCATTGGTACATACATATTGGTAATCTTGTACTGACTAATTTTGTAGCAGAAGTTAGAAGTAACAGACAGCATTCATCAGCTCAGTATTCCACACTGACTGTGTTTTGCAGGTCAGATCAACTTCCTCAGATATTCTTAAGGCTTGTAAATATTAATCTTTCCATGTGTCTTTCCCCTTTTTCTTTTTCAGAGATTTATCTTTTTTTTTCTAAAGTGTGCCCAATGCAAATTTTGTTCTTAGGAGATTTTAGATTACTTGTTATTAAAGATTTTAGATTGAGATTTTAGTTTTGTTGTTATTAAAGATTTGATCATTTGCCACCTAGTACCGACTGATACACTGTCAGTTCCCAAGTATCCCCTATTTATGTTGTATTAGAAAAGTTTGATAGTTTAACATATCCACTTAGAAGCAAAATGAATTTTTTTGCTATCTGATGTCATGTAGACACTAGATTTCAATGCAAAATCTATTTCAGTGGCAAACTGTGGCATCCACGATGGTGCTGAAGTAAAGTGGTTTTGATCTTCTCACTGGATTTCTGCCTTACAACATGCATGGCCTTCTTTTAACCTTCACTCACTGTCTTAGATTAAAATGCAAGATTTAAGGATAATTATAAAATGCCTGCTTTGTAATTTACCTTAAACTACTAATATGTGCTCTCAGTAGCAACTCCATTTTAATTTAGGTTTTGTCAGGGAATCATTATGCCTACAGATAATTATCTAATATGTTTCCCAGGCTGTGTAACAGATACAGTCATCACAGCACCTCAGCTTTGTTGTTCAGTGTCAGGTGAATTACATTTCTCTCTGAGGCAGTTACCGTTAAAGACCTTGAAATGAAGCTTTCATTATTTGCTGATTGCTTTCACTGTAACAAAACAAAACTCCAAACATTTTATTTATTCTTTGTTGTCCACATACTACAAATTAAATAAAGTGATCTCTTTGCCATTCTGGTATAATGAACATTTGTGTTTTAAAAGCAGTTAAAGCAACGGGGCTTTAGGATACCTTTTAGGACCACTGCGTTAATCAGAGATGTGTTAGTGAAAACACAGACCGAATTTGGTGCACCCTGATGTAATATTCATAAACATAAAATTAATTAGCAGTTAGCATCTCTCGATATTTTGGAAGACGCCATCGGCCAAATGACCTTGTTTGTGCATTCCTACCTTTCCAGGCACCACGTGCTGCTGCTGTCAGGAGGCTGCACGTTTTACAGACGTGACCCACAGCAAATCCAGCCCTTGCCCGCGACCCAGCTGCGGGCGCAGCAAGGGCAACCCCTCCCCAGAACCTGGGCAACCCTCAGATGTTTCTACAGACAGGAAAATGCCTTCCACTGTAAATCTGACCTTGCCTCCTCGATCTGCCAAACTATGTAAACTGCAGTTTGTAGCTGGGTTGCGCTGCGACACGGGGAAGTTTTATTCACCAGCAAATGGGAAATAAGTTATGTTAGCGTTCTTCTCCCGAGCCCTGCCTGCGGGCTAAAGATCATTCCTTGCAGCTTACCAAGAATATTAAGAGGTCTTTGTACTGTAAATCCTTTCACCTGCTTCACTAATATTGCTTCAGTTAGGGACTTAGTTGCTACAGCTGTCTCCTGGGCAACATCAGTTAAAATCCTACTTCTTCTAAGAGGGCTCCTGGGAACTGGTTTCCTGTCAGAGCCTGTTGATTTCTGAGCTCAGCCCTTTTCTTGTCATCTAATGGGTACAAATTGAGGAAATGGGCAGCATGTTAGAGCAGTGTGAATAAAGGAAGTTTTGCTAAATGAGGTGGGTGGTGGAACCATCTGGACATTTGAAAACTTGCCTATTTCTCAGCTAGATAATTATCTAATTTCACTATTATTAGGCGTGCAAAGTCCAAACGGCAACATCTTCGCCTGTGCCTTAAAATACAACATCAAAATGCCTGGGTTTTTACATGCTAAACTGGTTCTTATTTTTCTCTGATACATTTTTTTTTTTTGTAGTTGTACTTTCTATTGATGCTTCTTCTGCAAGTTGTGACCTTTTCCCCTTCCTTTAATAATGTTTTAAAAAACCCTTTACATCCACTTACAAATTAACAATGGTTTTGAAAGCTTTCTGGACAATATGTGTTAGTGCTTTTCCACTATTTAGAATTTTGACTAGTATGAAGACAATTGTGTAATACTCTAAACCCCACTACAAAACTGGGGATAGCTGCAGGATATGTTGGAGACGAGCGGTGAAACAGAACGTCTTTTAGCCCTGTTGGCCCAGCACACAGAGCATTTTCCTGGAATCAACCTAAAAGACTGCTCTTTGTTGCTATCTCTATGTGAATTCATAGGGAAACAAATTTTCCAACTGAATAATAAATTGTAGGGCTTTTACTGGCTTGACAGCAGTTGTTTTTCATCTGAGAAACTTGATAACGTTGAGAGAGAAGCCAAATCTAAAAACATGGTGTATATGCACTTTGCGGTCCTTGCATCATTTCTGGGAAATATGATACTTAGATATTGCCCATTGTTTATTTATGGATAAATAAACTGAACTTTACTAGAAACCCTTTGCAGTGAAAAAAACATTTTTGTTCAAAATAAACCTATATTAACTTTTATTTTAGATTTATTAGTGGCAGCCATCTAATGGAACCTTCTAGACACCTTGTTAAGGGGGAAGAAAGAAGGACAGAGCAAGAAGGAAATCACCAAAGGACAGCAACAACAAAAAGTCAAAGTCTGAGGTTATCAGCACTGAAAATGAAAAAAAAAAGAAATATTTCTTTAAATTGTTTTTTAACAATTTTTCTCCTTCCTATTGCATCATCCATCATGAAATTCTTGGTAAAATTAAATGAAAATTACCAGTAAATTTCCGTGTTTGATTATTAATTATCATTATTAACTAGATGCATGGATATTAAAAACAAGTATCCTTACTTTGGATTAAGTTTGCAATCGCAGTATTAAAAAAAAAAAAGAACTTGTGTTCCATTAATTATGGCACGATTAATCAGACACTGAGAAAGGAGGTTCTCTTTTCTCCTGCAGAGTGCCTTTTCTTCTGCTACATACAGAAGTATGCATGCAGACCCCCAAAACACATGAACAATATGGTGGAGTGTTCTCTGAAATGCAACTTATTTGTGTGTAAAAAAAAAAAAGGCGGGGGGGTGGAATGGGTCTTGAGTAACAAATTTCTAAAATGCTGTGGAAATTTAATGCTGCTTTGAATACTTTTCTACATCACTTGCTATCTGATCGCTTACTACCAAACTTGACATTCATTACTTAATGAAAGAAATTTAAAAATTAATTAAGTTACTAGAAGATTCTGTCTGTTGGGGATCTGTGGGGTCTTTGCCTTGTTCTGGTGCCCCCAGGTATATGTCAGTGTAGTGCAAAAAGGTAATGTCTACTGGAAGCTTATGACTGTCTATGAAGGCAACACAGTAGAACAGTCTGGTTTATCAATTTGAAATATGAGGAATTGTACTGGCTTTGGAGGGAAGGAAGACAGAGCTGGACTTTTTTTTATGTAAGTAATGAAAGCAACCTACGCTCCTTTTTCTTTTTAAGAGCAAATAAATATTAATTTCTGTCTCTTTTTCCCTCCCTCCCTTATGGATCCAGAGAAGTCAGCATTTTCAGTGGTGCATTACTCAGAATTTTGTCAATGCTGGTTCATAAGGGACTTCTATCATCTCACAGGGCAGTCCTCCCAAAGAGCTACTTTACATCCAATTTATAGATCATATGTTTAATTAATGCCTCATTTATTGATAGCAAATTGCCTATGGCATGAAGTGTCAGAGTTCAACTCTTGAGAATCTAAAGGTGAAAATATCGAAATAATTTAGCACTTATTGTCATTGCTATTATTATTATTATTAAATATTATTATTATTAATAATATTCCTATTACTACTACTACTAATGGGAAAAATGAGACACAAAAAGATCTACTCCCAACTGAGAGATGAGAAAGCACCGTGCACATTTAAGGGGATAAAAAAACGTTCAAGAAAATTCATCTGTTATTCATCTGCATTATTTCTAATGAATAACAGAAGAAAACAAGAGGAACTTGTGTTCCTTCATCAGAAGAACTCCCAGAAGTAATAAATCATACAGGATTAGGCAGGAATTTTAGGCTTTTTATATCCTCTGCAGTTCAACTAAATCAACAGAGTTATTTGTGAATGAATTTGTCCCAGGAAGAGGACAAGGCAGGGTTTTTTTAGTTATCTGTTCTGATATAGCCTCTGATATCACTGAACTGAACTGAACTTCTACACCTGCTGGCTGCCCAGAACAGCTTGAGCACTTGCCAAGAAGGAGCAGAGCTCAGTTCAGTGCTTCTCCCCTACTGCCCACCCTACACTGGATGCCCAAATCTTTCTTGTGTCCCTCCTGTCTTTCCTATTTCACCTCAGTGTGTTGATGTGATGTCACTGTGAAGTGCACTTCCCACACGTTCCACACATGCAGAGAACTCCAGCAACAAATTCAAATCAGTTAGTCTTTTAGAGGACTATCTAAACTGGCATAGGATGAGGATGTGCCAAATTTCCACTAGTGAATCCATGTCTTAAAGGTTTTATAGCCCTTCCACTCCTGAGACTGCGTCTTCTGGCTCATGTCTGAAGGAAGTCATACAGCCTTTGCACATAGCCAGAAAAAAATACCAGCGCACAGATGCATGGTTTTTCTAGGTTTCTCAGACTGATTAATGAAATTTAATTTCAGGGTATTCTGGGTGTTTTGGTGTTCCTCAGGGGTCAATACTGAGACCAGTGCTGTTCAACATCTTTGTTGGAGACATGGACAGTGGAATAGAGCACACCCTCAGCAAGTCTGCCAATGACACCAAGCTGTGTGACATAGTCGACATGCTGGAGGGAAGGGATGACATTCAAAGGGACCTGAACAGGCTTGAGACGTGGGCCTGTGTCAACCAAGCCAAGTGCAGGGTCCTGCACCTGGGACATGACAATCCCAGGCACAAATACGGGTTGGGTGGAGAATGGCTAGAAAGCAGCCCTGAGAAGAAGGACTTGGGAGTGCTCATGGATGAGAAGCTCAACATGAGCCAGCAGGGAACACTGGCAGCCTAGAAAGTTATCCGCATCCTGGGCTGCATAAGAGAAGTGGTGCAGTCTCAGGAGGTGATTCTACCCCTTTACTCTGCTCCCGTGAGACCCACCTGGAGTACTGTGTCCAGCTCTGGAGTCCTCAACATAGAAAGGACATGGACCTGCTGGAACAGGTCCAGCAGAGAGCCACAAAAATAATCAGAGGGCTGGAGCATCTCTCCTATGAAGACAGGCTGAGAGAGCTGGGGTTGTTCATCCTGGAGAAGAGAAGGCTCCGAGGAGACCTTATAATGGCCTTCCAGTACCCGAAGGGGACTGACAAGAGAGAAGGGGAGAAACTATGTAACGTACAAAACATGAACTATGAGCCATTACAGATATTCATAGGAGTGTTAATGCTATCAAGTCAATACTAATCTAAATGTTTGTATAGATAGTGCTAGTAATTTTGGTGAAACATTTCTTTTTATGACTAATTGGACCTTTTGTTCTATGTGTTTGTGCTTGTATGTTCTGGTAAATCCAAGTTTTCATCAAAGCATTGGTATTTCCTTTACCATCATGCTACTGGGTTTATTAAATAATGTAGAATTTAAAAAAATAACCAAAGTCACATTTTTCTTTACTTAGAGTTACTTGTGCTTGACTGTCAGATCTTATTTTATAGTCAAAAAGGGAAAACTTGGCTTCGTTTTCTATTTTTGATTTAGATTCATATATCTTGGTGATGCTCATGATAAATGACTTTGGGAATTCTGTTCTGTACAGTGCTGGTTCAGAATCACACTATTAAAGATACAGTTGTATACAAGATTATTTTTGTAATGAATTTTCCAACTAACCTGAGTGAATCAAGCATAGGAGGAAGGAGAGGTGGAGAACCACAGGAGACAAACAGCAATGTGTAAAGGAAGCAATGGTGTCAGGGATATTGATAGCCCAGTGGACTGTGACAGGAGTAGTTATGCTCAGTCTCTGTGGGAGATCTATGGATACAGCTGGATGCTCTGGAAGAAGTGCTGGGAGAAGTAGCTGTACAGTGAGATTTGCAGAATCTCAAGACAAAGCTTGTTGATTTTCTTTGAACTGCAACTGCTGGGCAAGTCAGGACAGGTTAAACAGGGAAGACAGTTTTAAGATGTAGCAGATGTAATTCCATTTCTTATTTGTTTGAGCTCTGAATTTGGCTATGAAAAGGTTTATAAAATAGAATCATTTAGGTTGGAAAAGACCCTTGGGATCATCGAGTCCAACCTTCAACCCTACACCATATCCCCCAACACCACATCTAAATGACTCTTAAACACGTCCAGGGATGGTGACTCAACCACCTCACTGGGCATCCTATTCCAATGCCCGACCACTCTTTCTGTGAAAAATTCTTTCCTAATGTTCAGTCTAAACCTACCCTGTTGGAGCTTGAAGCCATTCCCTCTCGTTCTGTCACTAATTACCTGTGAGAAGAGACCAGCACCAACCTCTCTACAGTGTCCTTTCAAATAGTTGTAGAGAGTGATGAGGTCTCCCATCAGCCTCCTCTTCCTCCATCTGAACAGTTCCAGCTCCTTCAGCCTCTCTTCCTAAGATTTATGCTCCAGGCCCTTCACCAGCACTCGCCCCAGCACCTTGATATCTCTCTTGTGTTGTGCTGAGCTTTTGGGAATTTTAGTCAGATGGGTCCCGTAGGTTGTGTCTGTAAAATATGTATATGTAAGACCGACTATTTCTGATAGCATTTATGACAATTTATCAGATTCTGAGCCCACCAACTTCTACCTGGAACCACTTTTTCGTTTCCTGCTCCTATCTGCCAATGTCCACAAGCAGTTGCAGTTCTCATTTTTAAAGAGAACAACTACAGAAACTGCCCAGTGAAAGAAGATGTGCTGGTGGACACATTAAGAGGCCTCAGATTTTTGGATACTGTTCCTCTGCCCCTGCTTTCAGACAAACTGTCTTCCCCCGGAATTTCCTAAACTTTTTTTGCTAAAAGCTATTTTCATTCTGAAGTCAATGGTGGAATGTTGCTACATATTATATGCAGTGACCACAGATTATGACAGTGACAGGTAGTTAGGTTTTAAATAAACAAGTTTTGAAAGTTGAAAATATTATATTTTAAAAAATATTATTAACATATACAGATAGCATATGGGATTTATGGATTAACTCTGGGCATATTTAAGGTTGGCTTGATTAATAGTCCTTGTTGCCTCTAGGCAAAAGTTGGTTCAGTCCAAAAAAAAATATATGAGGACAGGACTACAATGAAACAGTTTTAGGGGTCCATGTTAATAAGGTCAAAATTTTATTTACTGAAGTTAATGCAATTGAGTAGTTATTTTTATTTAACAGGAAGAATTTTAACATCTCAGCTGTAACTTACAAAAATAGAAGTAATATGAAAATCTACTAAAGTTTTTGGCTAAAAGTATCTCATTAAAACACTGATGTTTTGCTCCACAGGGGACTTGGGCTTTCTCAGCCAGGCAGTGCTCAGTTTTGAGGTTACAAAAATGAGAGCCAGGATACTTAGATAGATGCTGAAGCTCTTAGTAATTTTTTTTAAAAGACTTGGCTACCTAGGCTTAACCAACAGGCAAACAATTTCCACTACTCACCTCTAGGAAGACAATTTCTTGGCCTGAACGCTAGTGTTTCCCATCTAGTTTGTTTTTTTTTAATTTCCCCAGAGTGCTTGAGGTACATGCACAGAGCTTGCAGGTCTGGTCCAGGATTTGAAGGAGAGCTTCCCATCCCTGTAGCAGCAGCTGGAGACATGCTGAATGTACTGGGGTCTCCAAACAGCAGCACCCCCTTTGGTTTGACAGCTGGATCCTATGCTAGGTTTTTTCTCTTTTTCCCCTGAACCCAGGAAGAGATCTGTATTTCAAGAAGTAGAAATGCTGCTGGTGTCTTCCCTTTCTTTTCAAGGTTTTCATGATTAAGATGGTTTCAGAGACCCAAGTCCTCTGATTAGGATACTCAGACACATCTTCAAGAGTCTCTTAATCACCCAGCAATCCTGGAGATAAGAGGCAGGATTTGACATGTCAAGTTGGGGGGGGGGGGGGGGGGGGGGG
>JAOQGH010000001.1:146958953-147007472 GCA_025769975.1 Gallinago jamesoni
TGTTTTTTTTTTTATTGGTTGGACTAGATGATCTTAAAAGGTCCCTTCCAACCTAGGTGATTCTGTGATTCTGTGATAATGTACTAATTTAAAAGCTTGCAACCATTACTGTTTTTGCAGAGAGACCACTTAATGCATGCAGCAAAGCCAAGTGGTCCTCTGGCATTGTGTTCACCCTAAAGCAGATGAAGAAGATGCTCCCAAAGAGTTAGATTCAGCTTCCTTCCCTTCAGCTACCATTAAATTTAGGTAGCAGAAACTTGTTTAACTTGCTCAAATTCAAAACAGTATTGCAGCTACCAACAGGGGAAATTGGAATGCTAGCAGAGAGTAGCAAAATTTGGACCAAAGGTTTATTATTCTGTTCTTGTAGCCTAATACAATTCTGTTAATTGGAGGCTTTGAGCGAGTTATTTTCAAGCTAACATATAGGCTGGTGTCAGGAAAAGAGCTGAAGGTGTTTTATATCTCTGAGAATCAGGTGATATCATTATTAACTGTTGCTTCTGGATATTAAATCTGTTTTATTTTCCCAGTTGTTTTCATCTGATTACAAACATATGTTATTTCATTTAAAGGAAGTCTATGCAGCTGTGACAAATTAAAGCAAATTACTCTCCCTAGCTTGAGGTGGCAGCTGGGAGACCTCAAAGGACCAAATGGAGTGATAAGGGTCTCGTGATTTACCCTCAGGAAACTTGCAAACTGAGTTTTGTTCTGGAGAAGTCTGTGCAAGTGGCTCCTTTACAGTGAAATAGCCTAATTTTGCACCCTGCGAAGTCAATTGACCTTTGGCCACAATCATACTGTATAAAATTTTTATAGGTATCCAAATACTTGAGACAATTTGCAAAATTATTTTTTGCTGTGTGAAATTAGGGAATTATTTTTCTTTTCTTTTGGTTCAGTCAGCCCAGCAGCAAGTTGAATACAGTGAGGTTGCTACTACAAAGTAGAGTTGGTGACTGAAATATTTCAGAAGCTTTATTTTTACTGCTTATTTATTTTCTTGTTTTCCAGCTGCCTAAACTATTGACCTTTTTTAATTGAAATTTGATGGGGGTTTCTGAAAATCAAAGATATATTTGATCTCTTCACATTTATGTTAACCTATTCAATAGAAAAACAGATGTGAATGCCAAGCTGATTGTTCCTAGGCAAATAAATTGCTTTTACAAAAGCCTTTTTAAAAGCTAATCTGATTTAGAAACTCATTCTGGAAATGTTTCCTTTCTATTTAGAATAGAGAATTCTTAGGGGGGGGGGGATTAATTGTTAATCTATTAGTTGTTAATCTATTTATTTATTAATCTATTATGTTATTGATGGGCAGTAGTGAAAAAAAAAAAAACCAAACAAGATAAAGCATCCCACAAGAACTGTGCATTTCTGGAGTGCTTATTACATTTACTAAAGTTTAATTCTTTCAAGGGATACAACATAGTATTACAGTCCCCAGAACTGTTGCTGGTAGTTCTGGTGATAGTTGATTTGCATATTTAAGATTTATGTGCTTTTCTGTCAAGTCCATTCATGCTCAGTGTTTGTCTTCATTGCATGCTTGTGTTGTCTGGCACAATAAGGACCTGATATTGTCTGAAGCCTTCTGGGTCCTATTGCACTGTCAAAAATAATAAAAGAAGTCTGTAATCACAGTTAAGTATCTAATTTAGCCATAATTCTTAAATTGTAAACAATTGTTGTGCATCTCACCTCTGCAAAATATTTTTCAGCAGTAAAATGTTTTGATAAGCTTTTAAAATGCAATGAACACTGGGAATAAATAATGGTCATCATGGTATTTTGGCAAAATTTTTCTCCCAAGATTCAGCTAAATAACTCTGGACATGACTCAGGGATTTACAAAACACATCTGTGTTACTACCTGCTAATATGTTATAAGTCTTAAACAGAGACAGTATCCACAGGCACAATTGTGTAATTGTGATTTTGCATGCCTCATTAGTGTCATTGATTAGTGTGCTTTATTATATGCTATTTCCACTCCTTCAGAAGTTATATCTTATCATAACTTTCCTCTCACTGCATTTTTAATATAAATGCAGTTCTATGTTTATTTTGTGGTGGTGTGGTTTTTTTTTTCTGAGTAGTAATTCTTTGAAATGGGTTTAGTCACAATTTCGTCATGATAAGATACTTTTAAAAATTGTGTTAAGGCAAGTAAAAGGGTAATAATTTACTAGTATGAAACCTGAGGCAACACATAAAAAGTATCTGTGCTAACGGACAGTGCAGCTGAGCAAGCCTGAAAATGGGCAGGTGACTTAAATAGCATGATACCACCCAAGCAGTTTTGCTGAAAGACTAGATGGCTGCCACAACCACATATAGATACACACTGGTTTTCAGCTGGAGAAGGTCAGAGACAAACAAACCTTGAGCCTTGGCTTTATGCATACGTAGATGACAGTTGTCTCCTGAAGGAGATATTACAAAAGAGAGGACAAAGTCAAACCAGTATCAGTCTGAGAGCACAATCCTGGCCCATCCAGTGGCTTTCTATTTAAGCTTGGCAGAGTGCCACAGTGTGCAGACGATGTGTAGTCCAGACGTACTGAATGGTGAAATAAGGGGGTGGACTGAGCAATACAGTGAAAAGCATTCAGGATGCACACGCAGCCGCCGGCTGCATTCGTGTGGTTGTGGGAAGCAAAGAGCATCACCCCCTAGCTCCTCTCCTCTGCCCTCCAGCTAGAGCCGTATCCAAGGGGGAAATAATCTTGTGAATTAGTTTAGTTTCAGGTCTTTAAAAATTAGGCAGCTAGTCTGAGCTAGATGCATAGTTTGCTCTCTAATCAGTGAAAGATGAAATAGGTAACTCCAAGATGCGATTCATCTCTCATACTTGGCCCTAGTGCAAGAAATCAATACACTGGACAGAATAAAACAAAACAAAAAAAAAGCCCCCATAACCTGCAGAAACGGGGAAGCAAAAGATTTTAAAAAGAACTGTATATTCCTGCAGCACAAAACCCCATGAGAAATAAAAAGAGAATGGAAATAGTTTGGGAAGCAGATGAAAATTTACCTACTGTTTTTAAAGCCAACCTCAATTGAGATTACATTTATTTGCCCCCATTTTCCTCACAGAACAGCTCTAAATTGGACAAAATGTGATGTGATCAAGAGACTTTTCTGTAACACCTGACAGAAATATCTGAATTAATTACTGAGATTAATTTTAAGGATCCTGGAGAAAGGATTTGAGGGGCTGAAAACAAGTCATAAGAATACGTTGAAATTTGTCTAGCATATCATGGGTCTGTGTTTAAAAAGCACAGATGCAGTTTTCTTAAGTTTCTACTGAATTCATAAAAGGGCCTGAATTTGTTTATTAGCAACTTTTCTTTTTTGGCAGTAGTAGACTTAACATTTTGGAACTCACAGTTTAGGAAGTAATACAGGATCCAATGCTCTGTGATGAAATAACTCCTATCTAATCTGGTGAACATGACGCTGTCATACTAACTTGACCTGTTAATTACTTACAAAGTAATGCTTTTAGGAGAATCTCTTTTCTTATCTGGATATCATCAAAACTGATATCCAAATTGTGCTTTAAAAAATTCTTGCCCGGAAAAACTTCATGCATTAATTGCCCCCAGTTTTGCATTCTGGAGTGTCTTTGTGCACACTCTCTCAACATAGACTCACCAATAAAGTGTGTTTGTGTTTATCTCTCTGCATTAGTTACATTAATTCTCTTTGTTCTCATTTGGTACCCTCATACAATGCGTGGGTAGAGTCTACAGGTCCAGCCACAGCAGTTCACAAGTAGACATGCCCATGTCGAGGTGTCCAGCAGTTGCCCTGACATCTCCTATTTAAGTCTTGCTGACCAGCTGGGACTCGCTATGAATTTTATGAAGTGTATTGGTATCTGCAGGGGGATCATTTGGGAAGGATTTCTCGACAATATGTGCCTTCATATTTGTTAGATTAAATCCCAGATTGCCCTGTAAAAGGGGAAGCTTTGCCCATGGGTAAAAAGCATTTCCTGAGAATCAGATCTTTCAGTATGAGGGACATTTTTTCCAAGTCAGATGAAATCTCAAAGTATTTATCCTATTTCTAATACATGTTTAATGCTTTAAAGTACTTTGTAGTCTTGGACATAATGATTGTATGATTGCAAGGTATTGTACTCCTTCTGTAATGGAGCATGATTTCTGTCATAATCGCTTGAGTTATACATCATTAAATACGGACCATAATGGTTATATTTCTAGCACTGACTGTGGTTTTGTTTTGGTTTGGGTTTTTTTGCCAAGCAGACCAAGTGTGAGATTCAGTGCCAGAATACAATATCTGCAGGGAGTTTAAGTTCCCCATGTAGTCGATGGAGTCTAGAAAGTAATTCAGCCTATCTATCTGAAGACACACAGTGGTTAGTTATTGAATTGTTTTCTACATTTCATTAACTGCAACAGGTTAGCCTCCAAGCTCTCTCATAGATATCTATTGTAGGTGTTTAAACTCTGAAGTACATCCTACCCATAGTCTTCCACTTGTGACAATAACTTTACTGTGAGTAGGAAAGTTGCTGTTTTCTGTTCTAGCATTTTGTATTGCAATTACTTTTATAGCTTTTTTGTTTCATGAACCTTCCAGGGATTTTCAAACCTTCAGGCTTTCAAACGGCCTTTCTACAGATGTGTTCTGTCATTGGAGATGTAGTTTCAAAGGCAGGGGGAAAAAATAACAGTAAATACATTTAAAAATATGGGCTATCTCCTGACTTACTAGATAACATGTTCAACCCTTCTGAAGATTCATGTAAGTTCAAAGATTTCTCTTAAAATACAAGAAGAAATTGGTGTTGTAAAAAAAAAAAAATTTACTACTTGACAGTTCTTATGATATACACAAACATAATTAACTAAATGTGAACTGGCCTGTGGCATCTATGGCTTTTTTTCCCAGTGATTAGATATGACAGGATGTTATCTCCAACTGTGAGATGGAAGGTAATTCAGTTTTCACAGAACTTGTATGTGATGCTGATTGAATTAGTATTTAAGATATGTGTCATGTCTTCTGTAGGGCATTATATGCTCACTGCTTTTATTTATGATGGAGATATTTTATTACCTTCTAGGTATTCACAGGTCTGATAGGGCCAGAGAGATATTTGCAATGAGCTGTTGAAAGTACACTGCAGTTTTGAGACTTTAATATTACCTTCTGCATTTTCTTTAGTGTTTTGTGAAGAATACCGTTTTTAAACCATAAACATAAATGATAAAAATGTTTTGCCATCATAAAAACCCAAATTAACCTATCCAGGTTAATTTGGAAATATGTGAGGAAAGATGGACTTTATGAGATGAATGGTAAATGGAGGGGAATGAAGATTCAAACCCAGCATTTTTGTGACAGATGCAGTAGGTAAATAATTTCTTCATTGCTACATGAAATTATTAAGAGTTCTGAAACACATGATAGCATGTACAGGAAGGGAATAATTGTTAACATAATAGTTTCCTTTCAGAAAATGAAAACCTCCATTTAAGTCTCCTCTCTGCTAAATTTATTTCTCAGTAGATCATTAAGAACAATGAAGGAAAATAAATGCTTCTGTCTTGTTTCATGTCCAGGATGATTTTAGTGAAGTAAAGCAATTCTCTGTAATTCAAACACCAACATGTGTAGACAGGATCTGGCTACTATTTTAGATTCTAAACTTCAATTTCTTGCTGAATTATATTTGTCATGTTTTCAGATGTTTATTTATGAAACTATTAGACATTATTTATTTATTGCCAGTTTAACCTACAGACATTATTAAGATTCCAATTAACAGTCCATTTTTCCGTGTCTGGCACGTCAAAACATTTACATGCTGCTAACATGAGTGAATCAGACCTATAAAACAAGAATTATTTCAGCATGTACCTCAGGAAAGTTCTGCTGGAAACGTAGCAGACCACTGAGAAATCTTCCTTGCAGCTGTCTTAGCTTTGGAAACATTTTAAATCTTTTAAGACAATCTTCACAGCAGTCTTGACTTTCTCTTGTTATGAAATCCCCATCAGTTTTCTAAACAGAGTAAGTCAAACTGTTGTTTTTTTTTTTCCTATATCCTGTGGTGAGAAACAGAGTTAAACCACATTTTTTGAGTTCTTTACAGAAAGACTAAATGCTTCCACCTAATAGGATGTGGGAGATTTTTCTGTTGTAAGCAGGGCATGTGTGCATCTTTGTCTTTCCCATTCTTGAGATGTCCCATGAATTCTGTGACAGAAGGAAATAATGGCTCATCATGGCTATTGCAGTTAGTTTTCACTGATAGATCGACTAGCTGAGCTGTATTGATGAAATTTCAAGTGGATCACCACAAAGAATGAAAATCATTCAGTAAGTCAATGCATGAGGGGATTTTGGTCCACTGGTGACTCTGGCAGAGATCTAAACAAGTTTCTCACTTCTTTCTAACATTAGTCAATAGGAAGATATGCTAGGAGGGTGCACTGCTTGATTATTTTTTTTTTCAGTTTGGAGAATAGACTAATGCAAGTTCTAGCAGACAGATCCTGATGCAATCAGATGACAAACAGAGCATCTTCAGATATAAAAGATGCCATGATAGGTTGGTGGACTTTGAAGAAAGGACTGCAGTCAGTATATAGACGGAAATACTGGGATCCAAAATGGCTATTTTGTGCTTTGGGACAAAGATAGACAGTACCTTCTCAACAGCAACAAGTCTGTTTCCGGCACAGTATTCTACCCTCTAATTACTGACTGAACACTTACTCAGCACAGCTGAGTTGGTTTTTTGTATCTTTTATGACTGATTCTCAGAAAGCAGGGCACCTCCCTTTACATTTGATTGCATTTCCTAGAATTTTGAAACGTTCCTGTCCTCTTGGTAGAGGAAAGGAGACCACCATTTTAAGGTGCCTCAAGCTAATCATGCAAAAGAATGACTCACTTGATACCAAATTTTTAAAAGTGAGTCATGGTTTTATTTATAAGGAGTAGGTGGGAGGATATGAGAACTCCTCAAGTCCCCTTAGGCTTTAGGAAACCCACAGCGAAAACAACTTTAAGTTTTCCGATCTGGGCCAATACTGATATCGTCCATTTTTTTTTCGCCAGTACCTCAATGAACTTCCATTCTTACTTCATGTTTTGTTAATTTGGAAAAAAAGGAAGGAAAGATTGGAAACTATCAAGTAGTAAAAGTGGGAAAAGAAACATTTTGCAGTCACTTGGTACCCCTTTTTCTGACTGTCTTGGAAACAGATTCAGCTCTGATGAGGAGCTGAATTCCAAGCCATCTGTGAATCCTCAAGCTTGCACACCCACAGTGGAAAATCGGTATAATTTGTTTCTATAGCTGCTTATGGGATCTGCCAAACTCTTTTTTTTCCTCTTTTGGTTGCTTCTCTTCTCTATCTGCATCCGTCTTCATCCTTATTTTCTCTGAATTTTTGACCAGTAAGAAGAGGAAAGAAGCACCATCTGTTCTTAAAAAGCTCTAAGTTTGGCTGCTTCTGCTGTTAATCAGCAGCAAATCAGACTAAAGCACATCATTTGGTATTCCTCAATGATGATATATCTAACAGCAAATGTGAGCAAACCTAAATGGATTGGTGTTTTGTTACTAAACTAAGTATAGCACGGCTATTGTGGAATTGTTTAATTTCTTCACAAACATATTGTCCAATCCAGATTTCCTTCCCTGAGGACATTGTTAACCGCAATCCAACTGTATTTGAATATTTTTCATATTTTCTGGTACTTCATTCGGAGTACTTAGCTAGCTATAATTTATATAGCTATCTATTGTCCCAATAACTTCTTCCCCAACAATAACATCAAATGCTATTTTGCAGCAAGTAGAAATCACTGTAAAAACCGTGAAGATTCTTTGTTTTCTCTTTGTGTCTATTGGACAGACTGGTTGTAAGTAACATGTAAAAGATTTCACACTGTCTAATTATAAAAATTATGTTTTGTTGTATGACAACATTATTGTTAAAACTCCACCTGGCCAATTAGAGTAATAAACACATTAGTGAGTTTTATCTTCTGAGCATTGGGAGTTCATAATTCATTAGTGACCGTGGGACATTAGATGTGAGTCAAAATAATTCAGTAGTGTGCATGGCTTCATCAAGATATCTGATGAAAATTGCTGTTTGAATCTGAGTAGTCTGCTGAGTTTTGTGCTATGACATTTGAAGACTGAAAATGCATGTATATGGAATACACATTCCTCCCTCTCTGAAAATGGAGGAGTAAATCTTAGCAGTGTTTTGTCATGACTCAATCTTAATTTCTGATCCTCTGCTTTTATCACTACAGCATATCCTATCTTTTTTCAAACCAACACAAATAAAAGCAGCAGTCAATGCCTAGTTTCTGATGTTATGGCAAACCGCAGAGAAGGCCTATTATTCTGTCTCCTCTCAGTGAGCAGTAGCCGAAGGAGGAATTTCACCCTAAGTGTTTTTTTCACTGGAATCTCCAGATGGTCTGGTGTTACAGTGCTGCATCCGACGCACTGACAAATAGGCTGTCAGGGAAGATTTTTCCTGTAATGTACACTGTGAAACTAAACCATCAATTTGTTGATATACATTGTTTGAAGTGTGTGCAGTTTGCCATAAGACATCATGGGAAGGTGGCACGTCTTCGCCTCTATATGAAAGCAATACTTGACTGAAGTAAAACTGATGTGATTGTTCTGTACACTGAGTTGTCAAATGAAGTCACGTGCCAGTGAAGTAGCTATGCTAAATTAAATCAAAAATATTTATCATCTTTTACTGGCTGACATTTTCTCTGTGTAGCCCCTCTACAGGTTTTCTTATATAGGAAGTCTGACTAGATATAATTAGCTCATCTTTTCGGTCATCAAATTTTGGTCATCTGCCATTAACTAAAAGAATAGGCATGGCTATCTCCATAAATGTTTAATAATGAAAGAGAAAAACCCCAAAGAACAACTTCTTAACTGGCTTGTAGAAATGATATTCAGCTCCTCATTGGATTGAAGGCTACTGCAACACTGTTGATTCAGACTTCTGATTTAAAAACCTAAGTAGAGGAATTGGAGTCTTAACCTGTTATAGTTTCCCACTACTTGGCTGTATTCATTGGTAGAACTTCAAGTGAAATGTTTTAATTTCCCTCACATTGCTACTGCCATTGATTTTGACCACAGAATTCTTCATGTCAATGACTAATCTGCATGTTGGTGACTAATTAGTTTGAAGAAATCACATACTTCTTCTTGGCTTTGTTGTTTTAAAGTGAGTCCTGGTTCAGCGTGATCAGTATGGGGCTGCATTTAATCTCAGAGTTTAAGGTTCTATTTGTTAACAGATAATTTGGCTTTCAAACTACTTCATAACCCACATGTATGTCATTGGTACAGCACAGAAGATTTACCAGGAATAGGTGTATATTTATTTTATGTGTGTGATATTTTTCCAGAAAGATGTGTTCCTTAAAAAGGCAACATAAAAGATACCTCAAAAACAGTCTTTCACTACCCCGTCTGCCATTCTGTATATGGAGGGTAGTTTATTGAGTGTTCAGGGTTAAGAATAACAAACCCATACTAGGTGTAGCTAAACAGAATCTAAACAGAACTGCCAGTACCTACCAAAAGCTTCCCATGAAACAATTCTGTTGCTTCCTTTCCCTCATTATACCTGTAGAAGAAAAGTATACCCTGATTTCTTAGTATATTTTTAATTATGCTTGAAATGATTAAGTACTTTTGGAAGTTCGGAGTTCATCATCCTGGAATCCTGTAGGTTCCCAGGTTAGTTTATAAAGCTGAGTACCTATGTATTTATGTGTTTAGATTTAATTTCACATTCTTCATTTTCATTGGAAGTGAAAATCTGGAAATAGATAACTTACATGGTTATGCATACACTGTATGCATAAAGCAAACTGCTGTGTGTTCATTACAGCTTTTAATAAGACTCTCAGAGTATCAGGGCTTTTGACATCACTTTTTGCCTTTTCTTGTTTCCCTTGTCCAACACTGTTTAATTAATAATTAATAATTGCAGACAGATTCTGCTACCGTGCAGTATTCAATGGTCTGGATGCCAGCTACAGTGAAAGCAACTTATAGGTTAACAGCAAATAATTTGGTGTGACTTACTGTGCTCTACCTACAGAAATGACCAAATCAGCAAGTACTCTGAGTAGGTAAACCAGGCAGTTTTGCTTCTAAGAAAACACACAAGGAGGAAGTGAGTGGGAATGAGGTGGGCAAATATGATTTGCATATAAATAGTGCTGCTATTCTTGTGTTAGTATAGAATTACCGTAGAAAAACAGAAAGTTACCAGAGGGGCTGGCAGCAGGTGACTTTCTGAGCCACATGTCAGCTGTTGACTGCAATCTGAAATATTAGACACTAGTAATTTACTCAGATTGACTGAATTTATGTTGGTTCAGTTCATTTAACTTCAAGAAAAAGGCTAGGAACATAAATAATTTTAAAAGTCTAAACCCTCACAGATTTGGAACAGAATAATAGATACTATGGGATGTTGAAAGATGTCTGTGCTATAGAGGAATATTTTGCTGCCTTTGTAAAATTCCATCCAGATTTGGTCAAGTGGCAAAAATCCTAGTTTGCATATGCTCAGCAGCAATTTCTGGACTAGCTGATATCTCCCAGGACACTGGCCTAATCATCTAAAATAAGAGTGCTTAGTCTGTCCTGTGATCTCAGGAATGTTCTGCTCATTGAAAGTCGTGTTGAACACATCTCTAAAGGCTAAAGTACTTTGAAAAATTAGATGTTAGGCACCTTGAGTTGGCTACCCAATAGTGGAAGAAGGTTTTTTCTTCAGTACGTGTTTATTGCCTAGATGGAAGTTTGGTAAAACATAACTCCATTGAAAAGGTGCAGAAGAAAAAAAGAATTGCCGTGCACTTATCCTGTGCTGTGCAGATAATCACTCTAAAATCCTCCAAGGAACAAGTAATTGTGCCTTCAAAGTAGGTCTGAAAAATAATAAGGCCCTATACTAAGCAACTAAAGAAAAAGAAAGTAATGGATAGTCATTTCACGAGCAAAGTATGTATTGAATATAGCAGGGTCTATATGGGATAAAAATGTATACACAGTCATAATATGCATGTACAGGAGAGTGTATTTAATGTTACCCTTTTCTGACTCTATAGGGAATGTCTTTTAACTTTAACAGAACTTAACATATTTTTCAGGTCTGTAATATAGTATAAAGTGTAGCCTTTATGATCGTATTATATTTCCTCAAATTTAATGCAATGCATGACATTACATTAAAAATGGTTTGCAAATGTGTACTAGTATAGATAAAAGTGTGTGAAAATACATAATAGGAATTTTAAAATATATTTGGAAATATCTAGGTATCATAACTTATTTTGTTATATATTTTAAAAGCATTATAAAGTTTCTGTCTCCTTGTAATAGTTATCCAAGAGAAGTTAGTGTAGAAGAATAAATCATCCCTATTTTCCTATTCTGTGCTTTTAAAATGTGAATATCTAAATATTCACATATGATTTGAATGACTCATATTTTATTTTGGCCAACACAGAAAGACAGGATCAAAGATACTGATTCATTCTGATAATTTCTGAATTACAACAAAATGTGTATCTAGGAGAGCTGAAAATCATCTTTCTATGAAAGTGATCTGTTTGCATATTATTTTCCTTCAGACGTAATGAAGAGAAGTCCTGTGAGAAATGCAGCTTTTTCCAAGCAACAGAAATTCTCAAGGAGTTCCACAGTTTTGCTCTAAATGTTTTAAGTCTCTGGAAAGGATAAAATATGTTTACAAGAGGTAAAATGCACCTAGGAGTATTGGTCCTGGTTTTTTTACTAACATGTCATCATTTGATTATGCAGTATGTACTGTATCTTTAATGCTTGCCTTTTAATCCACTTATAGCTATTTGATACAGGAAACAGAAGACTGGAACATTAAGATTTAAGAAATGAGGAAAACACATGATAACAGGGGAGCTTAGAAAGCAATAGAAAATGAATTCTGGCAAAAAAAAAAAAACCAAAAAAACCCACCCATAAAAGGTATTCTAAAAAGAAGTAATTTCTTTTCATCTCTCATCATTATGAGAAAGAGATTAATTTAATGTTGAGAACACCAGCCAAAGTGTTCATATCCATAGATAACATGAAAGGAAAATCAAGTTATAATTACCTGCAATGTATGTAGGAGTATTGTGAAAAATACATCATACAAAATGTGTATGGACTGTGTATGTATACATACATGTCCAGATAAATATAACCTCATAAACTATTGTGCAGTAAGTATCTGTCTGTCTGGATAACCATAGTTGGAAAATGATCTTAAACATTCTCTCTGACCAAAAAAATGCATCAGAAGGTCCTAATTGTACTGCAATGTCACCTTACATTAAAACAAAAAAAAAAGATGCCTGATTTTGATAAAAAAAACTAGCAATTGCTTCAATAACTTGAAGATAGGGAAGAATTGCTTCACTCTGCTAAGAGTAAATTTTAAACTGTTATTATGTATTATTTCTCATGCCATCCAAATGGAGAGGTATGATGTGAAGTCTGTTTTGAAACCTGAAAATCTCAGGTTTTCTTTTTGGGTCAGTTTTTTGTTTCTTATCAAATTGTTCATTCAGGAGGAACTGTTCCATCACAAAGAGTTATTTATGCAGACAAGTTATTTATGTCATCCACTTCAGGCAGTGCAGGTACCCTGAAGTTCCAAGTACAGTCACTAAAGAGAGGTAACTCTCTTCGGGAGGGGGGCTCACAGCATCAGGCTTTTGCTATAATTGTACTGCTGCTTTGAAGGCATCTGTCTCCTTTGATTGGTTGCATAGGGAGCTTACTACTCAACTAGGGCTCCTTAACTACATGCTTACATTTAGGTGGGATTAACGGTATTGAGGTTAGGCCCTTTTCCTTTCTGCCCTTATAAAATTCTCTCTTTTCCACATATTCTGCTTCTCAGAATTCTTTTTGTCCTTTGTTTCCTTGTGATTTTGCTTTTTTTCCCTTCCTGTCCTCCTAGCACCAGCATTTCTGTACTAGGTTCTTCCTCTCCTAAGTTTATTTTTCCACCATTTGTGTTTAGCTTTTCTGGCTTCCTACACAATAATATCAGTCTCTTGAGTGTTCCCATGATTCTGAGCAAAACAGCCATGAAAAGGAAAATCAAAAAGGGTTTTGAATCTTACCTGCCTGTTTAAAGATTATAATCTTAGTAGATGGGAAGGAGGTAGACCAAAAAACTTACTGGTTGCCTTAGCTTCAATAATCATTATCAAACCAAAATTCCTTTCATTCTAGGTTCTTAGAATATACTAGACAAGTATAAAGGTAGTCTTTAGCTTGAAATTTTCCCGATGTGCCTTTTGAGGAGATTTGGTCTTTGAATTTAGTAGAAGCTATAGTTCAAAGTGTCCATTTGGCAGCTGCTGGCTGTATTTCTCTGCTTTTTGTGGGGGACTATCCCGATTTCCAATGTATTGGCTCTTCTACACAATGCCTTTCTTCTGCACATACCACTGACAGTCAGAAGAAATCCATTCAGACCAAATGAGACCTCATTCTCTGAATTTATACTCCATGCTTCATATAAGAAGAGCGACATTCATGTAATTAACACCCCTCTGCCCCACTTTTGAGACATACCACTTTAGTGTATCTTAGTTCTGTCAAATGGTGTTTCACGATTTGGCGGGTAAGGGGATGCATGTTAAGTTGAGCAGGAATGAATGGATTTAGGGTTTAGGGTGGAAATGCTGATGGCTTGGCAAGGAATTGACTTAGGTAGAGTCAGGTGGGTTGGCAGTAAGTAGAAACATATTTTATTTTTTGGCAGGAAAGGTGTTATGCTCAGGGAATATCATATGTCTTGTTGACTGAGGTGGAAAATTTTGGAGAGATCCTGTTGTAAAATTTCTGGAACTATATCACACCTTTTGTCAAGATGTTAATAATTCAGGATTGCAAAGTCATCTGGAGAACAGTCAGGAAAAGAAAGCGGGGATTTTTTGACAATGACGCTTCTCTCATATTCAGAAGAAAATAGTTCCTTGATAGGTCTTATATAAGCATTGGGATTGTTCTAGCTAATGAGGTGCTGGTTTGAAACTACAAGGCAAAATACTATGCAAGAAAGAAAGAAAATTGAGTCATTAGTCCCTATGGAGGGAAAAAAAAAAAAAAAGAAAGGAAGCATTTGACTTACTGAAATGGCCACTGCTTTCTCACATTGTCTTCATGTTTCATTTATGTCTTTCATAATGAATGCAGTCATTAAATGACATCTCTGCAGTCTTTTCCTTTCCCACTTACTTTTGTTTAGAAAAAAGGTTTCAAGGAATATTTAATGATATTAAAGGAGAAAGCACAGCTATGAAACCTTAATGTAATTTAGCTTTGGACAGTGTTTTAGTTCTGACTTTATAGTAAGTATACAATAAAGCATCAAGTCTAGCTTTCATGAATAGATTATTATGCACTGAAAGTATGTTTAAATTAGATTTGATTTTGTGTTTCATTTGACATCTCCAATGGAGATATATAAAATACTGCTTGCTTTTATTATTATTTTTTTTTTTTTTTAAATTCTGGAGTGACTGCTTTTTCTAGAATGCTTATTATTTATTTGACATTTGATTAACCTTTGCCTGTTTGATTAACCTGCTGCTTAGAACATTTGTTGTTAAATACAATTGTGTTTAATTTCAACATGCAACTTGGTCTTAAATACCAGCAGTGGATTCAGTACTCACCAGGTAATCATAAGATCATAGAATGGGTTGGAAGGGACCTTTAAGTGTCATCTGGTGCACCATCCTTGCAATAAGCAAGGACATCTTCAACTAGATCAGGTTGCTCAGAGCCCCATCCAGCCTGACCCTGAATGTTTCCAGGGACAGGACATCTGCCACCTCTCTGTGCAATTTGTTGAAATGTTTCACCACTCCAATTGTAAAAAATTCTTCCTTATATCTAGTCTAAATCTACCCTGTTTAGATTAAAACCATTACCCCTTTGATATTTTAGGGTGACAAAAATATTTGTATGTTGTCACTGAATATAGTATAGATACTTAACTGTGCCAATGTGGCTCATCACATACCCACAGAGGTTTCTATATGAACATGTATATATGTGCTTACATATGTGTATGTGCATGTGCTTTTATACGAATAAGATTATGTATATATGTATGAAGTAAGATACTTCTGCATAATGCATATTTCCTACCGTGAGCGGGCATTTAATGCTCTTTTTCTATTATAAGAATAGTCTAAATACCTCCTCACTGGGAATATGAAGTTATATGTATATCGTAAATATTTATAAGTAGTTGTGCCTCCCTGTTCACTAGTGATCTCTGTGTCTGTTTCCATGTGTGTGCTTGTGAGAAAGTGATCTACATGACATGCATTAAAAGCCCCTTTCCTGCTCCCATCCCTGACACTTATGATATCACTGTGAAACAGGCAGTAGAAATTTGGCTAAAGGTATTTAGGAAAGTGGTGTAAACACAAATGAAAAAAACAGTTCAGATCAAAAAGTTTTGTGCAAAAAATTTGTAGTGCTGAGTATCAAAGCACAGAAACTCAGAATCATGTTATGTCTTTTAGAAACCTAAAATGTTAACAGTGGTATTTTGAGTATCATTTGTTTCCCTGAAAAAAGTGTACATTGAAATACTAAGATTAATCAAATAACAGCATATGATTTTTCATAGATGGACCACACACAAAGTGTAAATTCTGTCCCCATTTTGTTTGTAAAAATTCTTATTATTTAGTGGAAATTGAGTTTCAGGATAGAATAAGAAGCTCTGTTTTGTTGGCATTAAATGGGAAAAGGTTTGATTTTTACATGCAAAGTAACCTCTCTAGACAATTATAAACTGGAATTTAAAGCTCATTTTACAGCTGCTTTCAGGGTACGTAATGCATCAACTTTGAGAATCATTCTACTTTGCTAGCATTAAAATAACTTTTTATGTACTCCTGTATATTGAATATAGGTTTGGGACATGGTCTTTCAGAGCTTTTTTTCCTCAGGCTGCATTAGAAGTTAATAGGAAAACAAACCTAAGCAACTTCTTGATACAAGACCTAAAACTTTTGATGTACTGATTGCGTCTGGTCAGGAATACATGGGTAGACTACTTTTTCTATAATAAAAAGTTTTCTATACAAAACGGAAACTTTTTTCATCTTGTCTTCCTTTTTTTTTTTTAAGGAAGAATATATTTTCCATTTTCTAGTCATGTCTGACACAGTAAATGAAATGAAATATAACTTTTGTATGCCTGTTGTGCTGCAGTCATATTTCCTCCTGATTGCAATGATTTCGGTCTTGTGATGCACCAAAATGCTGCCTAGTCAACTTTATTTTCTCCAAAGAGAACATAGTGTTGTGAAACCATTAGGCACATAAACCTCATAAAATTAGTTGGGGATTCAGCTTTGCTCAGAGACTGCTAAGCAGAGAAAAGATTGTGCATGGTGATATTGTTTGACTTCTTTTATGTTAATAAAGAACATACAGGTTTCTTAAAGGGATCAAATTTAAACTGCAAGCAAGCACTTTGTTATTGTGTGAAATGCACAAATGTGAATCTTGTAAATGGTGAATGTTGAAGAATAAAGTTTTCTTCTTAAGATGCTTACATCAGTAGATTTTGTTTAAAAATGAACAACTTCAGCTGCTAAAACCAACTAAATCTATTTTAATATAAACTAGATAGTTCTTATTAACATCTTCAGTCTTTCATAAATGCCATGAAGGTTCCGTGAAATATTCTTGCAACCAAAAAAAAAAGGATAGGTTGAGTAAAATATTCATTAGGTCAAAATGAAACACCATGATCTTAGGATTTCATCTGATTTTTTTTTCCCTTTTTTTCAGCTCGTACTTAGGAAAGTAGAACTTCTACGGATTTCCCAGATTGTAGAGTCCCAAACCTATAATGTTACTTAAATTTAGGGTTATGTTTTGTTTCTCTTGAAAGAAAAAGCCCCAAAGTTATAAACATGTGGTTGGGTCTGTTATTTCTCTCAACAATGTCTTTACCTAAAAAACCCCACTTTCTTTTCTGTGATTCTGTAAAATCATTAAGTATCAATATTTATGGAATGTTACAATGTTTAAACAAGTGTGGTTCTGCTGAATGAAAACTGACATATGTAACACTAATTTTTCAAAATAAAACATTTGAAAACTATGACTGAATGTCTTATGGTTCTACTGTTATTCCTTACAAGTATTACAGTAACACATGGCTCACTTGAGGAGACGCTGAGCCAGCCTGACAGCTCCTATCCAACACACCTTTACATCCATCTGTTTTCCAAAATTCACAAATGAAAATAATTATTTATCTGAAAGTGAATAAAAACGAATTTCTGAAAAACAGAAAAGCAGTTTACTCTATTATGTACAGCTATTACAAGTAGCATCATAATACAGGCTTAGAGCTGCGTTGTCTTCTGAATCAAGTGCTGAGTGGAAGGCTGGGGAAAATGCCTCAGATGCATCTAAGAGAGATATTAATGTTGTTTTAACTCATATACTGAAGGAAGTGAAAATATGGCTTAAGTCAATGTTGTCTGTGCTAGGGTGTGCTCCTTCATTGCACATTTCTTCTGCATCACCTTTTACTTCCTGGATGTGGTTCTGCAAGACCTTGCACACATGAGTGGTCTCACTAAACATGACAGGGCGGCTGGAAGAGTTGGCAGATCTGGAGCCAATAGGTGTCACAAATCCCTGGCGCTGCAGTGAAACCAGCTGAGTGTCAAGGGACATCAGTAGTTCAGACCTTAAAGCCTCCTTCCAGGTTGCTTTCATACTGTTTTACGTGTTTTATATGTATTGCCTTATTTCCTGTCACCCTCAAAATACATGAACATTGCTGTCTTCTCTATCCACTTCAGCTTTCTTCCTCTTTGTCCTTTTTTTGTTTGGAAAAATTAAAAATAGAAGAAAAAGTACATTGAGTACAGTCTCTGATACTGTATATACAGCAAATAAGGGAGCAAAAGAAACTGTAATTTTTGTGGATTTAATTGGCTAAGCCATACCAGGAGGTCTGAACAGCTTTAGGTCAAGCCATTCCAGGCATAGCTCTAACATAATTGTTTAGCAGTGCATACTTAGTGAGCATGTTCACTGTAATGCACACCGCCAGGGCTTGTTTGGAGGTGGGCAATAAAGATTGAAAATAATACCATGGTGTAATTGTCACAGAACATTAAAGCTATTATAAATAAAAGTCAACATTGCTATCATTTCATACATTATTAATATGGACAGGAATAGTCCCTACCCAGAAAATCAATCTGTGAGATCAAGGCTCTGTCTCAGGAGTGTCAATAAAAGGCTTCAAGGAGTCTAATATTAAACAAGTGGAAAGAAAAACAAAAGAAAACAAAATACCAAGAAAGCAGCTGATTCTTTGTGGGACAGGATGAATTCAGAACACTTGAGTTATACCAGATATAAACTATCGAATAGTTCTCTGATTTTGGTATCAGATTGGTATTTGATTAATCTCATACTCAATAACATCTTACATTAGGTACACAAGGGGAGAAAGCTATTATGTATAATAATACAAGACAACATTTGGGAAGGAGAGATACTTAATTTTGCTAATTAACTTGTATAATGGAATGAGAAACAATATTTCTAGTAAGACATTGGAAATTATTTACTTTTCATTTAATCTTTTTCATTTTAAAGTGCTTTAAAAGAGGTAGTCAGGTGTTGTGTCAACTCTGGTGTTGTTTATTTCTTCTGCATCAATCAGAACATCAGTTTAAATTCTTCCTGTACTCTACAGGTGATAGTGATTTTGCAATAGCAAAAATACAGGAGGAAATGAAGTTGCCCATTCATATGGCCAGACTGTGATTTTGTTTTATTCTTTCTTTTTTCACATGGCATGCTGCTGCAACATCAACAATTTTATAGCAATTAGCTGAGAACATGTCTAATACCCTGTTCACAAGGTCATGAACTGCACCTTGTGCTGGGATCAAGCTTTTAACTAACAACACATTTAAGAGATGAGAAAAGCAAGTAACATCATGGAGAGTTTTTGTTTAAACAGACCTGTAGTTTGAGAATGACCTGTTTCTGTACAAAAAACCCTTTTCTGCACAGTGTTAACTTTCAGATGAATTTCACTTCCCCCCTCTGTATGAGTGAAATTCACCACATTAATTTTTTTTTCCACTAGATGTTCTATAAATGTTTCCAGAGTATCTCCTGTTTCCAGGTGAGAGTCATGCCTGTATGAGTTGTGGGGGTTTTTTTAGCTCTTTCTTTGAGTATTTTTTAAAAATACTGACATTAATTGCATGATTGTTTTTGCATATTCCACACACATTTTCCCTTCCTGTTTATGGTCAGCAACCCAAAGGCACATCTTTGTCAGGAAAGAACTAATGGTCTTAGTTTACGTAAACTAATGTAAAAGTGAAATCTCAATTGCATTAAATGATTTATTGTTCTCATATTCATTCAGTGTTAAAAAAGAAAGGTCATGGGAAGGTTAAAATTACCGCCTGTCATGTTTTCACCTCAATTCCACTCCCCAAGACAAGCCTTTAGATCGTGCTGTCTTCATTAGAGCTGGTCCTTTGTTTTAGACTGAGCACTGGTGACTGGAAACAGTGAATCTAGGGCAGCAGCCTGGGGAAAAAAAAAAAGGCAACAACAAAATTGAAACATATAACAATATAACCGTTCACATGTTTATAGTATACAGAAACTAACTTTCAAGAGTGAGGGAGTAGAATAATAGTGGACTTGGTCCAGTCAGTTTAAGGTAGGACAAGTGTAATGCTTTTTCTCACTTCAGTGACTTCTATCCATAATGTGACATAAACTCACCACTGTAATTGCAAGCTGTCGTAAATTCATTTGGAGGACAGAGGAAGTATTTTATATAGGACTCAGTGGTCAAAATTCTCCCAAGACTTAACCTTTTTTTTTTTTTCTGGGCATCTCTTTTTGAACATTCTTTTTTTCTATCCTGATTGCTGCCATCATTTCAGTCATTTATTTCCACGCTTTTTCTCTTACATCTCTCCCCTTGAACAGAAAATCATGCTTTTTGAAATTTCTTGTGGCTGGTTAGGATCCATTAGTATATTTCATTTCCTTTTCTATTCCCTCCTCCAGAAAATTACAGCATTCATGTATCCATTCCCTGTGTACCCTCATCTTCACACCAGTTGTGGTGAGAAAAATACTTAATAAATAAAACTTACATCCAAGTATGTTAGCAAAGCATAGATGATATCCTTTATCTCCTTACACCACTATTCATGAGATTGTAGAATCATTTTAGATCATCACACCAGTGGTAGCTTCGTAAATTTTGTAGTATTTTGCTTTGTTCACAATGAATTCTCATGTTACGGAAACTTTTTAATATGGAACTATGCATAGTTACAGAAGTGAATTGGACCATCTTGTGACTTCACAAAGTCCCTTGAACTAATTTGGAGATTTGTGTGAACAAGGTGGCAGCAGCATGCTGAATTACTTCTATTTTCTTTACACATTGGCCATAAACTTTAAAACAGCATGTGTATAAATGGAGCAAAAATAAAACTTTAGTATGGATATAGTAATCTTTGCTCCATTTATACATGCACTGTATAAACAGCTTTTAAATACGAGAGTCTATTTCTGTCTGTGGTATTCCTCTGAGGCTACCACAAGTATTCCTGTGAGAGGAAAGACCATCGGCTGAAAGGTGCAGCTGAGTGGGAGAAACAGTCTTGCAAGTTGCTGCGGGTAATGAAGAGGTGAGAACTGTGGTCTTGCTGGTTAAGAATAGCTTCTAACACACACTTTACAGCATTTTGGCTGCAACAAAAGAAGTTGTCTTAGCTTTCCAGGGATTTGGCAAGGGCAGCAGTAGCTTTATGGATATCTATGCCTGTAGTCAGTTCCTCTCACTCCCTTGCCCATGTTAGACATAGGCTAGACCTGAGTCAGCCACCCCATGTGCCTTGGCAGTGTTGGTATCCAAACCTGACTGGTCTTTCACACCATGTGACTGCTTTTCTGACCGGCAACTTTTGCTGAATTTTGACTCATATCCAAATTAAAATGAGCTTCCAATGTGTGGATGACTTCTTTTTGAGTTGCTACCTTCCTAATGCAGTGAGGTGCAGTCCGCAAGTGTCCATCACACAGCCTATATTTTTAGCAAGGAAGTTTGATTCTCCAGGCTTAGTTGTTATGGTCATAACAAAAAAGATACCAGGTGTTTCTCCAAACTCACACCTTGGGCCACAGTTTTTTTACAGAAGGCCACTTAGTCCAGGTTTGTTCATGATAATCTGAACAAGTCCTGGGGCAAGGACATGACCTAGTAGGAACTCAATGTCATTTCCCATTTCATCATTCTTTCAACAGTTTCTCTGATAAATAAATAAATAAACAGACAATCTGTTCTTTAATGGGCTGAATATCCGTTGTATGGGATGAGTACATTACCAGAGAATGTTCCATCTGAGAGGATACTATGTCAGAATTTAGTCAGTTTATGGGCATGCATCTTTAAGTTATGGGAATGCAAATGCAGACCAACAATGAACCTGTGAAGCATAGTTTTCTAGGGTTAACCCTAGAAACATACTAGTTACATACCATTGTTTTGAGACATGGCATTTAAGTTATATAATGTAAGAACTGCCATATTGAAATATTGTTCAATTTTTTCGTTTTCTACATCTGTTCTGACTCATGAACCCACTCCAATGCTGCAGTCTTGCCATATTGCGTCTTATTATATCATGTGCCAAGAGCAATAACATAAACCCTTTGTTTTTCCTACATGCTCCATTTAATCTCTAAAAGCAGGACTCAGCTCAATGGAGTGTGTATGCATCCCAGCACTACACCAGTCCCATTCTGGAGCTGTAACAGCTCTTGCTCATAAATTTCTAGACCACAGCAGTGCACAAGTGAAGCATATAGGTGAGAACTATGAGAAGTTTAGTATCTAGTAAATTTAACAGTCACTCTGTGTAACATTTGCTGTAAACCTCTTCTAGCTGATTATATATTAAAGCTACATGTTCTAGAGAGATTTAGCCTTGTCTTGGCAACAGCTGAAAGAATAGGATATAAAGTGTGCAGAAGTTTTTATTGCATTTCAGTAAGCTGATTCATTTCTTACTAGTTCTGGGCCAGTGTGTGGGGGGGAGGAGAGAAAGGGGAGGATGCACTTAGTTCTAAGAATATAAAATTAAAAAAGTCAAACTATAAACATGGTATTTGAGTGTAAATATAGACTCATATTTTCAACGACACTCTTACAGTAATTAGCACATTTTGAAAGTATATTATTTGCCTCCAGAAGGGGAAAATATGGCTTTACTGGAGCTGCATGTAAACAGTCTCAAGTGCAAGTTGACATGATTTTTCAAAATAAAAAATTCTAGAATAGACTAATACCCAACAGTGCTTGACACAGAAAAGCTACTGTTGATGCATACATAATGTGCTTTCTAGAAAGCTAGGAAAATAGTAAGCTAAGATAGGACTTATGCTGCTTTATGAAAATTAAAGTGTAGTGAGCTAGACTCTTCTGAAATGGTCATTTCAGAGGAGAAGACACTTAGAATGGGTGATTAATCACTTCCCAATGTACATTCCTATTTTTCAGGTAACTCAAGTTCAGTGAAACGCATACCACTGCAAATGACCACCATATCTATTTTCCACACATTGCTAACATCTTCTGTTAAATCAACTTTAATTTTCTCCTTATACAAATTCAGCTTTTCAGCACTTTGTATACAAAACTTATAAAACCAATCTGTTTCAACCATCTTTCCTCCCATGCCCCAAATAACACACTACCAGTGGAAGTTTAATATAGTGATCTGAATGTGCTAGCAGGAAGGAACTTGCAAAATGGGAATCAGGACATCTGGCATTCCTAAATGGGTAGAATTAAATAGTCATGCTTCATGGTACCTGTGGCTGAAATAACATGTGGCTGTTGGGCTGAAGAATGGAAGGTATTTGATAAATTATTTATTTTTAAATTTTCTTAGCCCTCTGTCACATCCACAGTTTTAAATTATTGTATTTGTTTATTTTATTTTGCTTTTAAAATAGTAAGCACTAGTTGCCATAGCATATAATATTCTGCATGCTTCCAATTTGTGGTTTCTCAAGCACTGAAGGGTGCTTTCAGTAATGTATATCTGCTAAACTTACTGCTGTTAATAGAAGATGAAGTCTATCTTCAGTGGGCACTTGCATGTTGTTCAGGCTTCTTGTGAAAGAGGTCAGTAACTCATCTAACAACTCTAACAAAGAAAATCCACTTTTAGGTTCACCCATCTCTACTTTTGCCCCTTTTTTGGTTGGCTTTGTAGATGCAAGAAGGGCTGGAAGAATTACAAATAGAAGCAGAAAAAAATCCAGAGTAGAAAGGAAATGCTTCTGTTCTTCAAATATCATCAGGTTTGAGATAAAAAATTAAAATGAGGCACAGCCTAATCAGGGCCTGTCATTTAGATTTTTCACCCTTACAGAGACACTTGCTAATTTCTTAACCACATATGCTCAATGTAATTCAAACATTATTCGGTATTATTATATTTACATCCAGTAACAAAATGTAATCCTAGCAACCTTGGAAATAAAAACTCCCCGCCCTTTCCTAAATCCTGTATTATAGGGCTCAGCATTTATTTAGTTCACCAGAAAGCTGTAAAGGGGAGAAGCTGTGTGAGTCCTCTTTCTAGAAAAAAAAAAAACAACACCCTTGGATGTTCCTAGAAGTTTGCCTCCTAAGATAAACTTCCAGGGTGAGTTTTCTGTGAGAACATTAGTTCCCTTACTGCCTTACCAGTTAAAAACATGAGTTGATATTGATGAAGACATTGCAAAGAATAAAACAACTGAGGTCTAAAATCACAAAATAATTAAACTCTGTATTGGGTGACAATAAATCACTAAAGCTATACAGAAAAAAAAAAATTATGAGAGAAATCCTATTAAAAGGAAAGTGTAATAATCCCATTAAAATGAAAGTCTAAGGGAGAGAAAGATTCCTGAAAGTTAGAAGCAAGCAATTTATCCAAGAAAGCAGGCCATGTTGGAAGCCTTCTTCTCTCAAAAAGCTTTCACATATACTTTTCTAAGTTATGAAACCTTTTTGCACTCAATGACTATGCATTCTTGTTTACATTTATCAATGTTACTGAAAAGGCAGGGCAGTATATATTTCTTTATTTTCATTTACTCAATAATGAGTCAATTTTTTATAAATGTAAAAGAAGTGGGATACTATTTAAAAGAATAAAACTTCAACATGTCATTCAATGAAAAATAAAATATATAAATTTAAAGCAACTTTAGTATTTTATGTACTACATGCTGTGTGACAGGTTACATATATTTTTTAATCTTTAACAAATGTAAAAACCCCTACCTGTCCGGACTCAACAATTCATTGCCTCAATTGATCTTGACCACAAGGGTCAAAAATTCAGTGTTTATTGTCAAACCAGGCACCGTGGAGTGTGAGAAAGATAGCAGGGGAGTTGCAGAAAAGGAGTTGGAAAGAGAGCACAAGCAGAAATCTGTTAAAAATAGTTGAGATGAAGCCTCCCTGTTCTTGAAGATGATGTACTGTACTTTCTGTTATATAATACAAAGGAAAGTGATTACAGCAAATTGGCTGTAAAAACACAGACCAGTAACATTTTGTTCTTGTTTTGTTGTGGGATAAAGTATATTGTGGGGATCAGGGAGCTGAAAGGAAGTACATTGGGGGAGATCTGCAGGAAAGAGTGGTTGAGAGATGAGGTTCTGACCTGCGAAAGAAAATTAAAAATGAGAAAACCTAAAAAAAGAAATGTGAAGAAAAGAGCAAGATGCACAACAGGAGAACCAAAGATGATGCAAAACCAGTTAAGCTTCTTTCAGAAGAAAAGAACAAGAAACAGTGACAGATTGGGATGATTATTCAAATCCACCTCTTTTCTCACATTTTGATTCTTCACATTACTAAGGGTGTTTCTTCTTCTCTTTTTGTAGAAATTGTAGGAAATAAAGTGTATGCTCCATTTTTAGGGTCTCTATATTTGGCACCACACAGGAAACATGAAATGTCAATAGACTCCTTTGTTATACTGAAGTTACTGAAAGAAAGAAATTTTGAAAGCAACTGATTAGACAGAAAATTAATTATCATCTTCCCTTGAACTGAGAGGAAAAAATGAGATGTATATTGGCTCTCATTTTAGAAGAGAGAGCAACCTTAACTGAAAAGTTGTGTTAAAGCTTTAAAGAATAATAATGTCTTAAAAGCTACTGAGTCTACATCTTCACATAGTGTCACACATAATCCCCTAAAATGCTGTCCTATATGCATGAAAAAACAAGACAAGCTGGGTAGCAATCATAGAATTCCCTGCCATGGGTAGGGAAACCTTCCAATAGACCAGGTTGCTCAAAGCCCCATCCAGCCTGGTCTTGAACATTTCCAGGGAATCTTGTGCATTTCAAATCTTGTGCATCACAATGGTGTAAAAAAAAAATAATATATATATATATATATTCATGAGTTTCTGGTTTTAAATTCTCTGTTCAAGTCCTTCACAATCTTCTGAAAAAATGATTGTGAAATAACTAATTTTTTATTGTCGTTTGACTTAAAGTCTTCAGCTTTGCAGAAAAGGACATCGAGGTCCTGTTAGACACCAAGTTGAACATGAGCCAGCAATTGTCCTTGCTGCAAAGAGAGCTAATGGTATCCTGGGCTGCATTAGACAAAGTACTGCCAGCAGTTCAAGGGAGGTGATCTTTCCCCTCTTCTCAGCGCTGGAGAGAATGGAGAGAGCACTGAGGTGATAAAGGGCCTGGACTGTTTCTCCTACAAGAAAAGGCTGAGAGAACTCAGTCTGTTCAGCCTGGAGAAAAGAAAGCTCAGGAGCGATTGTGTTAATATATATAAATACCTGAAGGGAGGGTGCAAAGAGGACAAACACGGGCTCTTTTCAGTGGTGCCCAGTGAGAGGACCAGAGGCAATGGGCACAAAATAAAGCACAAAAGAGGTTCCCTCTAAACATTGAAAACATTTTTTCACTGAGGGAGTGACTGAGCACTGACACAGGTTGCCCAAAGAGGTTTTGCACTCTCCATCCTTAGAGGTATACAAAAGCTACCTGAACATAGTCACGGGAAACTGGCCCTAGGTAGTTCCTCTTGACCAAGGGTGTTGAGCCAGATGACTTCCAGAGCTCCCTTCCAACCTCAGCCATTTTTTGATTCTGTGATTCTTCATTTAATTGATGCAATATGGTTGTCTTTAATGTTTTGGTTCAGCGGCAAGTTTCTTTACAAGGTGCTTGATAAAATTGCTTTTTTTTCCCTAATCCTTTTCAAGGAACTTCCTTCTTTCCTTGAGTCTCTAAATTAAAAAAATATTTAAATATTACAATGGGCAAGATTTAAAAACTTCTTGATTCATAAAGATGACAAAATGTTTCATATTCATCAATATGTTTCAAATCAAGAATTTGTAGCTCAAATCAATTCTATGCCCTGTAGCAGAATAAACCAATGGTTAGCTCTCTTATAAAAGGGAATGCAATGAAATATTACACAAATTCAAAGTGACAGAAGCCCATGACTGAAACAGTATGCATGGTGTGCCAAAATTACAACAACATTTTTCCTTAATTAATTTTCTTACCAGTTTTTCAGAAATACAGAATTTGCCTTTTTATCTGATGCAAAATTCAAGCTTAAGTCCTTAGTTTTCCTCTGGAAAAGCAAAAGACAGACTTTTCAGACTACAAAATTAGTCAGTTTATCATTGAGAGAAAAAGACACTTATTCAAATAATAAGTCATAACATATAGCTAAGGCCCTATTTAATTTGAAGAGACAAAGAAGGAACAGAAGTGAAATTGTTGCAATATGAAAACAGAGGAAACATATATGTTTTATTAATAGCTTCTTCAAACAACTATATATTTTAAGAGAAAGTTTATCCAGCAAGAGACATAGGGTTCTTGTCTTACTAGTTCAAAGTTATTTAACTATATAATAGGAGAAACTGTTAGTAATATGATTACTTTCTTAGGAAATAGATAATAAAAACTCTATTAAAGTTTGATGGAATTATATTTATCATAATGAAATCAGATTATTTATATTATTTTATTCTTCAAATATACCGGATTTTTTTTTTCCTTTGGACTGCAAGCTGCCATCAACCCTCTACAGTAAGCATCTGCAGTTTCTTTGACTAGCTAGCATAAATAAGAACAGTTCATACAGATTTTAAGAGCTGACTCTTTTTAATAAATGATATGGAGTTAGGAAGAAATTACCCTATTCCTATTGTCTCAAGCTTGTATATTTGTAAGGGTTTTCACATCTTTCCATGGTGTTTATAGTTTTTGCTTTTGTCTGAATTTAGGCATTAAAAAAAGCCAACAACCAAAACAACAAAAAACCCCAGACATTTATTTTCTGCTTTTTATTCCTTTAAGTATTTGTAATGGAGCTTTAATAATAAAGAAATTGAATGAGCTTACCTCATATAACCTCTAGGTTATGAGGACTCCTAGACCTCTAGGAGTACTCTAGTTTCACAGCCCTATCAAAGCTGCACTTTCAAACACTGCACCAGCTCCTTGTGTTTTTCTCCATCTAAGACCTGGAAAGATGGAGAATTCATAAGGCCTCTTGCTGGCTTGTTCCAGTCATACACTACCCTCCTAGTGAAAAAGTTCTTCCTAAAGTGTGGTTTGAAAGTGCAGGTGACTGCTGTGCTTCCTTACACCACTTGTTATTATTTGGGATGAGTCTCTCATTTATGTAACTGTGGCTCCCATAGGTTGCTGTGACTTTCTGCTGAGCTCCGTGTCAGAATAAATGAACTCTCAGTTTCTCCTCTTAGTTCTTCTTACTGTCTTGCTAGCCCTTCCCTGAACTCTGGTCTCTCGACAACCTTCTTGAATTTGGATGGTTCAGAACTCAACATAGTATGTGTTACTCAGCTAAACTTAATCTTGACTTTTAACATTTAGGGTGACCTGAAGGAGAGTATTTTATTTAGAGACAGGTAATGTAGTTTTAACAAAGTATATAACCAATGTAAAAGTCCTTCATGAAATTAACATTTTTCAGTTGCTTTGCACAGTAATATTTAAAAGGAGCCAGACACTTTTTAATGTGACTGATTCAGGTAGACAAATTCAAAAATTGTGGGACATGTGGTGTGCTGTCCCTAAGTACTGATAAGTGACTCAATTTAGAAGTGCATTTTCATACACATTTTAGCTAAAGTGCGTTTGAATTTTCATACAGGATAATTAAACATTACATGTCAGAATCTTAAGAGAAAGGTGTTATTTTTAGTCTTTTTAGAACTATTTCACAGTGTTTCTCATCTTAACCACCTACTTTTATATTCTAGGTAAACATTAGCCTTCTTCTCATCCTTATTTTCAGCTAGTGTATTGCTTGTGTGACCATGAGAGAGAGTGCTTGCTTTGATTTCTCATGAGACTGATTTCGAGCAGTGTTGCTAGAATCCATGGCTGTTTCTAAGTTCACTCATAGACTGCTGAGATAATATTGCCTTATCATGAACATATGCCACCAAAATTACATTAAAAAGTGAGATGGAGAGAGAAAGAGACCAGAATACACTTGAAGTTTTTTTCCAAGATCCATGCATGAAATCCCTGCTGCTCTAGCGATATTCTTACTTTGACATTTCTCTACTGTGTAGAATGTAATAATCCAACACATGCTACAGAGGGTCAAAGAGCGGTGTTTTTACTGAACTGAACCAGTTAATTCAGAACATGAAGGAACAGGGTAAGGAATTTGCACAAGCAAATACGTTCAGAATCCAATTTACCCCAGCTACCTTATACTGATCCAAGAGATAACATGCAAGCATAATATGGCCGTATATTAGGCATCATGCCCACTTTTATCCACGTTACCAAACCAGAATTTGTGTGCTGAGTCTTAAGCAGTGAGTCATTACTGCCTCAAACTTAACTGATTTTGTAGGTCCTGAGTTTGCCTTAAAGGCCAAGGCGGGCATTGTAAATTTGGTCCAGGTGACCTCTGTTGATTTGAAGCACTTGGGTGGGGGCTTTCAGTGATTGTTAAGTCTTGACTACTACAAGAAAACTAGGGGAATATAAACACGTTTAGGAAAATTTGCTATCCAAAGAAATATTGAGGAGAACTTCTAATAGATTGTTTCACCAAAACAATTAGTATATACATTTTTTCCTAGAAGACCTAAGGGCCTTTTGAACAAGAAAATAATTATTATCTCTTGAAAACTGAGCTTAGGTAGGCCTGTAGCAAAGGAAACAAGTACTATTTTTGTGACAATTCATCATGCAGTATGATTTTGTTGTCATCAGTGGTGGTATCACCTGTCTTTAATGAGTGATGTTACTTTGCAGGAATGCTATCTTAAAAACATTATTGGAGTTATTCGGGTATTAAGCCAAAACCTCTTGTTCTCTCTCCCTACAAGACACAGAGGGAGAGAAGAACTTTTTATTATATGCAAGAAAAATTGAGAAATAGTTTCAGTCACCACCTGCTAAATGCATTACAAACAGTAAATATTAATGAAAAATAAATTATATGTTCAGAACATATAGCAAAAGTCTATTTCAAGTGGTAGGCTGGAAGTCAGTCTATTTTGGTTTTCTATCTTCTGGAAGAAGAGGGTATTGTTAGCAAACACACAATAAGCGTTTACTGCAAATCTCTGGTGCTCCTTGAAAGTTCTTAAAAAGGTAGTTACTAGTCATCAGCTTTATCTTTAAAGCCATCTTCAGCATCTACTTTGGAGATGCTCTTTCTCCTTCTGTGTTCTCTGAAGTAGCCAGGCAGAGCGCACGATCCTGATCCTTACTGGTGAAGACTTCTCCTGGCTTCAGAAGTAAGTTCAGTCTGTATCCAGCAAGCAGCATCTTTTATATAAATTTGTAAATACTAAATAAATAAATAAAAAGTAAAGCTATTGGAATTTTTTGTCTAAAAAAAATGTTATTTGTTTTAATTTACAGGACTCTTCATCTGCCGATTCTGTATCTGTCAGCAGACATTCTCCTGTAAGCCACAGAGTCGTGTGCTGTCACTAGAGAGTCGCTGGACATTAAGGCTGCTTGAGCAGTTTGAAAGAAAAAGCATGAGGCGACAGCTGTTCTTTGCAAAGTTCAGTAAAGCAGAGGCAGCCTTGAAGAAGAAACCTCTGCTTGATCTCATTTTCCCTCTTCAGCATCCACCCAGTTTATCTCAAGCAGAGGTGTATGTTACTTCCAATTGTTTGAGACAAGCAGGTATTATATGTAGATGCTTAGAGGATGTGCACAAAGGAGAACATGACCTGTCTGCCATTGGACTTGAACCAATGAGAAAAGGACATAAAAGTTCAACTTCAAGAGCAGAAGAAAAGCCAGTTCTGGACCCTGCAACGAGTATGTGACTCTCTTCCATGTTATACTCACATCCTCTTATCAAAATTTATCTCTGCAAGAAAGTGCTGAAAGAATATCAGTGAGAATGAAGATCTCGGATGAAAATCTCAGGTCAGTGAAGAAACAGTCAAAGCCAATGAATTATCTTTCAAGTTAACTTCGTATTTTTACCTATGAATTTTGAAGGTCAGTGATTTTAGCTAGCTTGGAAAAAAAGTTGAAAACAAAGCAATTTTTATATCAGAGCATCTTGCATGTTCCAAGGGGAGTTATCTTCTCTGTTGGCCAATCCTATGAGGACTGCTGCAAGAACCGTTCATAGCCAACTCCTTTAAAAAAGGGAAGTAGCGAGGAATTCATGATCATGATCCATGTAATTTTGCACATTTTATTCTGATTCTTCTTTTGTAATGTAATTTCAAAAAGCAAAATAAAAGTTTTCTTTTTATTATGACTTCTATGAGTTTTATTTCTATTGAAAAACCAGATAATTAGATAAAATAAAATTTCCCATTCTTTCAGTACCTCAAAGTTTTCACTTAGCTGCTCTTTTTTCATGTTCCTCTTTCCACCTCTCCTAATCTATCCCGACAGGAAAATGTCTGCATTCAAACCATAATAAATATCAAATATTACATAAAAGTTAACAATCACAGACTAAACCATAATGAATCTATTGAGAAGGCATGTATATTGGGAAAGTAATTATATAGGCAGTATGTGTGTAAATATACTTATATGCAGAAAGAGAAAGAGAAATTTTGCATGTTGACTTGTTGGAAGGAAGAGGTAATCAGGAAGGAAAATTAGGAAGGATCTTTCAGTATCGTGGTTAAACTCTTATGTTCAAACCACTAGGTTAGTGATAAGGCCTTGTACACAAAAATGTTACATGACAGAAGTTTACTTCCAAGCTGCTTACTAGAATCTGAACAACCATAATTGTGCTATTTCGTTTAGTCAACCTCATTTGTATTTTATGACAGGATGGTTACACAGAGAAAAGAGAAATATTTTTTGGTGCACTGAGATGGAATTTTTATTTTTGTTTGTTCTGTTTGTACTAGTGTTAGAGGTCCACTTTTAATGACAATTACAAGAAAAAGTGAACAACATAGCCTTACTCTTTTTAAAAGGAACAAATACCTTTGCAGTCCATCTCACATGGTAATGTAAAATACTAGTGATGAGAAAAACATCATATGTTGGCTGTGAAAACTGCACTAGTATCCATAAAATTTGAGATGCTTAATGGAATGCTGTGCCTCTAACAAAAAAAAAATTGCTGTGACCTTCTTCTTTTCCTACAACCCCCCTTCCTTATCCGTTGCTTTTGTCCAAGCTTTTTGAAAGTTAACAAGCAGTGGGCTACTGATTTATTCTGAGGGATTAGAAATCTGGGGAAATATTGTCTTTGCACACACACAATCATACTACCAAAACAGGAAAAAAAATATGTAAAACCTCATGGGTTTAAGTTTATTATTTTATTTGGGGAAGAGAAAACACTTGATGTGGAAATTTCAGGATAGAAGACAAACTAATCTTTTAGCTTCAAAAATGCTAGGAGAATATTTAAAATGGTTAGAAGGGGAGGAATGTCCTCTTAATGGATCTTACTTTAAGGATAATACCTATTTACTGAGAGTCACAATTATTTCATCTGCAAAGATAGCAACTGTACTTCAAAATTCATGAATCAATAACGGGATTCCCAAGCTGACAGGCTTCTCCTAGAGGGATGCAGTTCTGCAAGGAGGCAGAGCATTGCTTCTGTGCTGCTAAGGCTCCAAATGTGGAGGAACCAGAAGCTTGCAATAGTATTTTGTTTTTCCGCTGATGAGAAATGGAAAAAGGCAATAGACAGGATAGTGAAGTATATCACACTGGTACTGTGGAAGAAATAAAGCAGAGATGAAAAATGGGGAGGAGTGTGCAACAAAACAACCAGAGCTAAGATGTAAGCTTTTGAAAGACACAGAGAAAAATTAATCAATAGCAACAGATAGTCTCAGATGTATGAAAAAAAAAAAAAAGAAATATCAGGAAAGCCCAGGGTCAATGTTCTTTCATATTTGTTACTAAACCATTAAATTATATCTGTATTTAATCAATCAATGTTTGGAATTAAAGAAAAAAAGCCTCCAAGCTTTCGGATTGGTAGCTAAAAGTTTGGGTGAAATTTTCAACCTAGCTGCTTTATTTCTGTCCCTCCCACATGTAGGACCTGATTGCAGACTCTGAAGGGTAGAAAATGTGATGTGAATTAATTTTAAAGGAGACTAAGCCAGCTGCAGTGTCCTAGAAAACTGTCAGCCCAGCTAAGAGGTAGCACTTCCTTTACTTCAACTGTGTGGTCTAGTAAACACGCTTTGCTTGTTCCTGGTGCATTTGGGAATTACAGTTGACTGAGTGCTCTCTCAGCTAAAGAGAGAGAAACTTCATTCAGGATAAATGTTGGCTTCATGTTTTATTTGTCATCCATAACTTATTACTGCAATATTTAAAGGGATGAAAAGCCTGACATACCATATGAGGAAAGTGATCTTGTTTCCTGAGTTTTGAAGAAAGGGTTGCTTCTTTGTTTTAGAGGTGGTAAACTATTCTTAACTCCAAGTTCAAGTCAAGGGTATCTTGACTTGTGTAAGGCCTTTGCCATGGTCCCACACAACATCCTTGCTACTAAATTGGAGAGATATGGATTTGATGGATGGACCATTCAATGGATAAGATATTGTCTGGATGGCCACATCTAACAAATTGCAGTTAATGTCTCAATGTTCAAATGGAGATCAATAACAACCAGTATCCCTGAGATGTCCATACTGGAACTAGAACTGTTCAGTATCTTTATTAAATGACACAGTGGGACTGAGTGTACCCTCAGCAAGTTTTTGGATGACACCAAGCTGAGTGGTACAGTTGACACGTTTGAAGGAAACGATGGCCCTCAGAGGGAACTTGACAGGCTTAAGGTGTGGGCTCATGTAGACCTCATGAAGTTCAACAAGGCCAAGTGTCAAGCGTAAGGTCCTGCAACTGGGTTGGGGAAATCCCCAGTATCAATACAGACTGTGGGAATAAATGGATTGAGAGCAGCCCTGCAGAGAAGGACTTGAGGATATTGGTGGATTAAAATTTTGGTATTAGCTGACAATGTGTGCTTGAAACCTGGAAAGTCAATTGCATCCTGGGCTGCAGAAAAAGAAGCATGGCCAGCAGGTTGAAGGAGGTGATTCTCCCCTTCTACTTGGTTCTCATGAGACCCCATCTAGAGTAGTGCATCCAGTTCTGGGAGTCCTCAGTAAAGGACAGACACAGACCTGTTAAAGCTGGTCCAGAAGAGAACCAGCAGATCCTGAGGAGGGCCACAAAAATGATCAGAGGGATGGGAGACATCCTTATGAAGAAAGACTGATGTTAAACCTGGAGAAGAGAAGGCTGCAGGACACCTTATTGTGGCCTTTCGTTATATAAAGACAGCTTACAAGTTAGATGGAGAGAGACTTTTTACCAATGCCTGTAGTGACAGGACAAGAGGTAATGGTTTTAAACTGAAAAGGGGAAGATTAAGATTGGACAGGAGGAGGAAATTTTTTACAATGAGGGTGGTGAGACACTGGAACAAGTTGCCCAGAGAAATTGTGGATGCTCCCTCATGGAAGTGTTCAAGGCCAGGCTGGAAGGAACTTTGAGCAACCTCCTTGAGTGAAAGATGTCTGTGCTTTCAGCAGACAGGTTGCCCTAGATGATATTTAAAGGTCCCTTCCGATTCAAATCATTTTATGATTCCATGATTTTATATATTTTAAAAATGGCCACCATATATACACATTGTACAGACAGGTTGTAAGGCAGGTTATCTTTTTCTAGTTTTGTCTTTCTTCACCCAGCAAAATGTGCAGGATTCATTCCTCAATTTCTACTTCCACATTTTGCTTCTTTTTTATGCTTGTGCTTGTGAGTCTTATGACATCTGCAAATACTTCATATTTCATTTTTCAGTAAATTTACTAGTATGTCCTCTTGACAAATGCTAAGGACTTCCTATTCACTTTCATAAATTAACTGCATTCTGTAGGCAAGAAGTCATTCACAACCCATATCAGAAATTTGTCTTGAATAGAGATGACGACAAATATTTGGTGCACTTGAAGCCTGATTAAAACCAGCTAGTTTAGGGCACACAAGAAAAGACCTATTCTCCTCCCATGGACAATTTTTGATTGAAAAAAAAAAAAAAGCCAGAAAATATCTTTTAAATAAATTGTTTGTTTTATCTCTTAGCCAAAACAACAAGAAAAAGAACAAGAAAAATGTTTATTTTTATTTGTACACTGCCTTGTTGTTTTTGCTGTGACTCTTAACACCTACAGCATTCATTTATCTTGGTATGCAGAAATTGATAGAAATTATATTACTAAACCACAAAGATCCCAAATATGAGAACAATCTCCTAGCTGCCTAAAAGTTCTTGCAGCACTTTCATAAACAGTGATACTGAATTACTTTGAAGTCAGTGGATCCACAGAAAAGCTGGGAGTTGGTGCTGCATATCTCTTTGATGTATTCCATGGAAAGGGAAAAAGAAAAAGATCCAAAACTTTACACAGAGGAATTCGCAATGGAGTGATGGATAGCTAGACTTCCTCAGTCTCTCTCAAAGTAGTAGGTCAGTACAAAAAATCATACCGAATTTCCTTGTGAATTTTTCATATTCCAGTGTGGGTTCATTCTTGTTTGCACAACAATAGTCCTACTGCTGTGAATGTTATTTCAGGAGGTCATACACTACACTAGAAGAAAGAGCATTGCAAGGAAATATTGCAGTGCATGTTACATTGAGGGGAGTTGTGGGGTTTTGGTTGTTTATTTGAGAAAATAGACTCACCTGACCAAATGTAAATATTGACAAATTCTTAAGGGAAATAAGATGCTACAGGGGAAATTTGTTATAATGTTTGAACCACAGGAAAGCACACATTTGTTCTTTGTACCTCTGTTCCCCTACATTCTACAAACTTAGTTATTCATGTTTCAGAGTAGAAAGAAATAGTGAATTTATGGATAAGCACATATGATTTACTTAAAACAAGTAATCTATTTCAACTTAATTCAACTGTTCTTTAAAAGGTGAAGAGAAATTGCCCCAAAGATGTGTGGTTGGGAACAGTCATATGAAGACATCGGTGCTTGTTATATATCAGTGGCTCTTATAGGATCATCAGTCTTGAAAAAACTTCTGAAGATAAAAACAATGTTTTCTCCAAAACTGCTTTTTCTTGTCACTAATCTTCCTTTTAGTCTTCCTTTATTTTCTATAAAAAGTATTCTACTGAGTTAAATGAAACTTTTGTCTCTTTTGAGCATTTAAGTTTAAGCTGTCAAATTAGACACATTTGCTTATTTGTGATGATAATTTGGAGATGGGAAAAATGAAAAAACTTCATCCTGATATGATCCACATATTTCTGAAATGGCATTTATCTTAATCACCTAGTAAATTTTAAAATATTTTTACTGAGTTATAGGAGAATATTGGCTTTTTTAAATGGAGTGTTTTCTTTATCTTGATTGACATGTTCTAGGAATGGAAAGTCCTTCTTACTCTGAGAAAGTTTCAGTAGAAATGGATGAGTTAGACAATTAACACCCATGTCTGTGTCTGGGTATCTTTCAGCAATAATATCACTGTATTTATGATTGGGGACCTGATTAAAATCATGAGGAGGAAAAAAAAGTAGTATAAAGTTCATGGAGAAACTTAGGGTGAACTTGAGTCACACACTATTTCTACAAAATTGTTGGGTCTGAACCTGAAGTATATTTCTAGTGTCAGAAACAATAATGAAATACATTTGTAACATATACTTGGAGAGAGCTCCTCTCAATTGCTTTGTGAGTTTTTTCTTGTCTCTCTGTTCACAGCTATACATCCTTGGTGAATTTTGAATCCTCCAAATATGTGCATGCTTGGGTTTTTGTATAATAAATGTCTATGACGAAATTCTCATATAAAATGCATGTGTAATGTTATCAATTCGAATATTTTTCTTTAATGATGAGAAAAATAACAGTCTTTAAGCACCCAGACTAATAACTGAACTCCACAGAATTTTACTGTGACTTAAAAAACATCCAAATTTAATATTGTCACAATCTTTATGGCTTAATCTCAAGTAAACTTGATTCTGTTTCTCTCTACTATTCCTTTGTAATACCAGCCACCACCAATATGATTACAGGCAGATTTAGTGCTTGCTTTTTAAAATTATAAAAAAGAATATTAACTATCACACAATTTCATATTGATTTTTGGTATTTTTCTGGAAATTTTAAATTTAAAAAATAAAAACAAAACAAACAAACAAAAAAAAAAGGTGAGACACTTAGTCCAAAAATCTTTTAGCTTTTCCAATAGAAAAACTGGACAAGTCCAATTTTAACAGTCTCACCACTTATATATAGCCTAGACCAGAAGAAAATATGACCTCAATTAAAAGTATAAAATGAAATGCTCAGATTAAATCTACTAGAAAGAACTAATTTGGTTGTAGTGTCAATGCAGAAAATCTCTTTTTACACATAATGAATGAACGGAAAACTAATTTACTAATTGTAAAATTCCAATTAGTTTTCCTGTAAACATCTTTTCATATATATATATATATATATATATGTACAACAGCTCTCTAAATAGCAGTTGAAGATAGTATTTTTATTTTCAATATTTTCAATATTTTCTTGGTGATTTCAGAGGACTAACGTTAGGCAAAACCATAATTCAGGATTTCAGAAAAAGACAGTGTTTCAGACTTCAAGCTTGCAGGTGTGTATGTTTGCATTTAAGTTGTCTGCATGTGGGGATCTGTTACACTGCAAATCCTGTTTAAGTGTAGAAAGCTAATCACAGTCATGTATGTGTGAAGGAATTAGACCTTGTTTTCGCACTGATGTTAAATTCTACACTTTTCTCTGCTAACTCAGGTTTTATTAGCTTTGAAATATCTTAGATGAAGCTTTGCCTCAGGCATGTGATAAGCAAGGTGATTTACCTTCCTTTATTTGTCATTGAAGCAGTGGAGGGAAATAACATAAGATCTAAAGCTATCTTGCTGCTTAATAGCTTGGCAAAATTATGCAACATGTAAAGTAGTTGAAAGTAGCCAGGTTTTTCCAAGCAACTGCAAGATATATATATTTTTTTTTCTTGGCTCTATTCAGAAATTTAAATATCTGAAAGGTCTTTACCTTGTGCCAGTTTCTAAGGTCTGAAATTCATGGATTCACAGATTTGACAGAGTTGGAAGGGACCTCTAGAGATCATGTAGTCCATCTCCCCTGCTAAAACAGGAACACCTAGAGCACATTACTCAGTACTGCATCCAGGCGGGTCTTGAAGATCTCCAGAGAAGGGGATTCCATGACCTCCCTGGCCAGCCTGTTCCAGTGCTCTGTCACCCTTATCGTAAAGAAGTTTTTCCTCATATTTGAGTGGAACTTTCTATGTTCCAGCTTATGCCTGTTGCCCCTCGTTCTTTCGCTAGAAACCACTGAAAAGAGTCCAGCTCCAAATCCTTCAACCCACCCTTTTGGAACTTGTTAATTAGATAAGGTCTCCCCTCAGTCTTCTCTTCTCTTCCTCATAAGTGAGGTGCTCTAATCTCTTAATCATCTTGGTTGCCCTACGTTGGACTCTCTCCAGTAGTTTCCTGTCCCTCTTGAACTGGGGAGCCCAGAACTGGATGCAGTATTCCAGTTGTGGCCTCACCAGTGCAGAGTAGAGGGAGAGAATGACCTCCCTCAACCTACTGGCCCCACTTCTCCCTATGCAGCCCAGGATTCCATTGACCCTCTTCGCAACAAGAGCACATTGCTGGCTCATGGAGAGCCTGCCATCCACCAGGACTCCCAGATCATTTTCCTCAGTAGTACTTCCCAGAAGTACTGTATTGGTGCCTGGGGTTCTTCCTCCGCAGGTGCAGGACCCTATACTTGCCCTTGATGTACCTCATTAGGTTCTTCTCTGCCCAGCTCTCCAGCCTGTCCAAGTCACACTGGATGGTGGCAAAGCCCTCTGGAGTGTCAGCCAGTCTTCCCAGTTTGGTACCATCAGCGAACTTGCTGAGGATACACTCTGTCCCCTCGTCCAGGTCATTGATGAATAAATTGAACAGGACTGGGCTGAGTATTGACCCGTGGGGGATGCTGCTGGTTACAGGCCTCCAACTTGACCCTGCTCCATTAATGACAATCCTCTGAGTTCTGTCACACAACCAGGACTCAATCCACCTCACTGCCCCCTCATCTAACCCACACTTCCTTAATTTTTAATGAGGAAGTTGTGGGAGACAGTGTCAAAAGCCTTGCTGAAGTCAAGGTAGATGACATCTGCTGCTCTCCCCTCATCCAGCTATCTAGTTATAACATCATAGAAGGCTATCAGATTGACCAAGCATGATTTAGCCTTGGTAAATCTGTGTTGACCACTTCTAATAACTTTTCTATCTTCAATGTGTTTGGAGATGACATCCAGAACAAGTCATTCCATTATTTTCCCAGGGACAGAGGTGAGACTAATTGGCCTGTAGTTCCCTGGGTCCTCCTTCTTAGCCTTTTCATAGACTGGTGTGATATTTGCCTTCCTCCAGTCCTCGGGCACTTCTCCTGCTCTTCAAGATCTCTCATAAATGATGGAGAGTGGCTCAGCGATAACATCTGCCAGTTCTCTCAGCACTTGTAGGTGCATCCCATCAGGGCCCATAGACTTATGGATGTCTAGTTTGGCCAAGTGGTCTCTAACCCAATCCTCCCCAACAGAGGGAAATTCTTCCTCTCTCCAGACCATCCCTGTTGTCTCCAGGGTCTGGGATTCATGAGGGCCATCCTTAGCAGTGAAGACCGGAACAAAGAAGGCATTCAGCAGCTCCGCCTTCTCTGTGTCTTCCACTGCCAAGACACCCACCTCATTCATCAATGGGCCTACATTTTCCTTAGCCTGCCTTTTTTTATTGATATAAAACTCTTCTTGTTATCTTTAAATGTGATAGCCAAGTTAAGTTCTGCTTGGGCTTTTGTCCTTCTGATTTTTCCACAGCATATCTTTGCTACACCATTGCTCATGAGTAACCAACCCTGTTTTCCAGAGATTGTAGACCCTCCTTTTCTCCCTGAGGTCCAGCCAAAGCCCTCTATTTAGCCAGACCAGTCTTCTTCCCCATCTGCTGGGGATGGGGACCTGGGGATGGCCTTCTCCTGTGCTTTTCAGAGTTCCTCCTTGAAGTATGACCAGCCTTCCTGGGCACCTTTGCCCTTCAGGACTGTCTCCCAGGGGACACTCTCAGCCATGTTCCTAAGCAGGCCAAAGTCTGCCTTTCAGAAGTCCAAGGTGGCCGTCTCCTTGTCTTGCTTCTGCAAGAATTGAAAACTCTTGGTTTTTTCAATTCAACTCGTGAAAACACGAGTGATCTCATGATCACTCTACCCAAGACGACCTTGTACCTTTACATCCCCCACAAGACCTTCTCTGTTAACAAGCACCAGGTCCAGTAGGGTGCTTTCCCTGGTTGGCTCGCTCACTAGCTGTGTTAGGAAGTTGTCCTCCACACATTCTAGGAACCTCTGGGACTGTTCCCTCTACGCTCTGTTATATTTCCAGCAGATGCCTGGGAAGTTGAAGTTCCCCACAAGAACAAGGGCGAGTGATTGTGAGAGCTTTTCCAGTTGCAGGTAGAATGTTTCATCGACTTCTACATCCTGGTTTGGGGGTCCTCCAATAGACTCTTATCACGATGTCTGCTTTGTTGGCCTTCCCCTTGAGTCTGACACATAAACTCTCTATATTGTCATTCCCATTATTAATTTCTAGGAATTCAAATCTGTCTCTGACAGAGAGCTACCCCACCACCTCTTCTTCCTTGTCTATACCTTCTGAAGAGTTGGTAGCCATTGATTGCAGCACTCCAGTTGTGCGAGTCATCCCACCACGTTTCTGTGATGGCAACTATATTGTAGTTTTCCTGCAGTTGTTTCCTGTTTGTTGCCCATACTGCATGCATTTGTGTAGACGCACTTGAGCTGGGCTCCCAATTTCACCCCCATTCTTGGCCCTTTTTCCCCAGGCTCATTACCGTTGGGTCTGGTTTTATCCCCTTCCCCCTAGTTTAAAGCTCTGTGCAAGAGCTTTGCTAACTCTTGGCCTAATACCCTTTTCCCCTTTAGGGGTAGGGTATTCCCATCATTCTCAAGCAGACCCGCTGTCCTGTAAATCAAACTATGGTCTGAGTACCTAAAGTCTTGCTGATAGCACCAGTTACAGAGCCATGTAGTGGTCCGCCTGATCTTCTTGTTTCTCCTTTCATTGGTACCGAAAACCGGAGGGGCAGAGGAGAACACGATTTGTGCTCCTGAACCCTTGACTAGCTGTCCTAGAGCACTGAAATCTTTTTTCATTGCCCTCAGACTTCTCCTCACTAGTTCATCATTGTCTACCTGTAAGACCAAGAGGGGCTGTATCAGGCCAGGAAACTTCCTGGTAACAGCCTTAACACAGGGCCCCGGGAGGCAGCAGACCTCCCTTTGGGAAGGATCTGGCCTGCACATGGGACCCTCAGTTCCCCTCAGAAGGAAACCACCTATAACTATTGTCCTCCTTTTCTTCTTCACGGGGGCAGTCTTAATACATAGACCTGGCTGCTTCAGCAGCTCCCTGGACAAGCCACTATCAGTATGGCCCAGCCCGGCGGCCTCCTCTTGCTGCCTTTAAATCTCCGCGCGGCTCCTGGCCACGCCCCCTCCGCGTCTGATTGGCTGCCGCGGTCTTCCGGGTTCCCGCTGGGGCTGAGGCTGTGCGCTGGGGGTCCCTGAGCTCGGAACTCCATCCGGCCGCCTCCCCGGGATCGCCGCCGCGCTCGTCGCCGCTGCCGGTGCTGCCTCGCCGACCAGTAAAGCTAATGACCAGTTTGAAGTAGAACTATTTCCCCGGGGCAACTGCAGCATCTCTGTTCACAGCGCCAGTGCCCTGCCCTGCCCTGCTTTGCTCAGAGCTTCTTTGGTCCTGAGAAACCCGTCGCTTGCGTTCTTTTCCGACTCCTTCATCCAGGGTTTGGCTTTTAAAACAGAAATGAAGTAACCTGCACCCCGTGCTCATTTCTCAAACTCTTAACTGATTTTCCTTGGATATGAATTCTGCCTATTAGAAAACAAACTCCTGTGTCCTGACGCATCATAAAAAGAGGTTTGATTTTCCTGGTTTAATTTTCCTTTTTAGTGTGATTACATGACAGGGCATCTGATGTTTCTGTTTGGATCCAGGTAAGCTAGACTCTGGTTAGGTGAAGTTCATGATCAAATGGTTTCAGCCGGGATACTGGGAAGGTTTCTGGATCCTCCAATATTTTAAAAGTTAATAAAGAAACTGAGAGTTAGGGTATCTCCACCCTATAAGATTAAATGTAGAATATCTCACTGTAAGAATCAAGGTTTAATGGGAGCTGTTGGATTGTTTCCATTATTTTCCCATACAACAGCCGCTGCTCTTATTTCCTGATATCTCAGACAAAGCACACTTGAAGTGGGAGCAAAATGATTCTTTAATAATTTGAAAATAGACTCTATTCACATCAGAGGATGTCTTTTGGCTTTTTAAGGCCTGAAATGCTTTATCTCTTTTTTGTTGAGAAAGCTGTCTGTCCCTTAGGGTTGTTTAAGGGAAGTGTACTCAGCTGCACTGATGAAGGCAGGGCATGTTGCACAGGAGATGCAGACGCCTCTGGATATAATTCTATGCTCAACTATTTCAAGGAGAGAGTGCCATACCTCTGTTACACTGTTTAGCAACTTGTGGGAAAATGTTTCAGCAAATAAAGAAGGGTACATTTTCTCATTGGTCAACAAAGTTCAACAAACTGGAACTGATGAAAGGCTCTGTTAATTTCTGTAGTGTCAAAATGAAGGAGAATGAAGCAAGATTAAAAACCCTGGGGAAAGTAACAATTTGAGAGAGCCGTGAATAACTTGAATTTTTTCAGCAGTGCTGGGAGGACGGATGAGGAGAGGAGAAAGCAGGCTTTGCACAGTGTGTGCTTGACAGAACAAAAGCAAATGATCTTCAGGAGGAATGGTGCAATTTCTGAACAATGTGGTTGATGTTGGGTGGTTAAACTGAATTGGGAGGTGAATAGCTGCCTCCCAGCCATAACCTCATAGTTACCGTAAATCTTTCCACTCTCTTATTCATATAAATATCAAATCAATTACAGACACTACGTAAAATTAGCTTCAGCATGGAATCAACCTTGTTAATTTTAGTTTCTTATGATTTTGACTCATAAATAATACTAAGTGATCAAATTATAATGTACTGAATATTTCATATGTTGGAGTATCCTCTGAGTCTGTCCTGGTGACATTTTAATCAAGAATTTATCATCATTCATTAGCAGAATAGCCAAGAGGTTACTAGCAGTCCTCTAGAATTTTATTAAGTATCTGTAAGTTTGTGGGAGCATGGATATTGTATGAGCTTTCTTTTAAAAAAATTTTTTTAAAAATCTTAAGCTGATCAGAATTTTTTTTCTGGAAAACTTTCAGAAAACTTTGTCAGTAAAATTATATTTTACTGAAAAAAAATAATGGTTTTGTAAGATCATTCAGGCTGGAAGGTACCTCAGGAGGCCCTTTGTGCAGCTCTGCTCCAAACGGGGCCAGCTGTGAAGTTGGACCAGATTGCTCAGGGCTCTTGTTTCAGGTCATGCCTGCAGTCATTTGTTTTCCAGCCACACATATTTGTGAAGGGCCCAGCTGCCCTTCTCCATCCCTCCCTGTAGGCACTGGTGTGGCTGTGAGGTGCCCCTGAAGCCATCTCAGTCCCAGGATGGACAACCCCCACTGCCCCAGCTTCTTCTAATGGGGACATCCTCCAGCCCTCAGCATTGTGGGGGTGAGCTCATTCCAGGTTATCAGCATCTTTCTTGCGTTGCGGGGCACCAAACTGGCCATGGTGTCCAGATGTGGTCTAACAATGAGTGCTGGGCAGAGGAGACAACCCCTGCCGCAGCCTCCTGGAGGTGTTCCTGCTGACATAGCCCTGGATGGTGCCAGGAACTGCTGTCAGCTCTTGTCCAGCTCATAGGGCACTCAGTGTCAAAAGCCTAGATGAAGTACAGGTAAATGGTATCTATCTGCTGCTCTCTCTTTGTCCACAAATGCAGGCATTTTAGTGCTTAAGTCAGTCAGGTATGTTAGGCATGCTTTACCCTTGGCAAATCCACCCAGAGCTTTCCCAGTCATCTTCTCCTTCCTGTGTCCAATCAGTAGCTCTGTCAAACCTGAAGAAGGTATGAGAGTAGAGAAAGGAAAATCTAACTTTAATTAGCTGGTCAAATTCTGATTTAGAGAAGTGAGATGTAGTTGAAAGCTTCATTCTGCTGTGAATCAGGTGGCCCGTGAATTTGAACTAGCAACTTTTACAAACCCACACTGAATCCTGAGGGGGGATGTTTTTTTCTGACAGTTCTCTCTTTTGTGGAAAACGGTAGCCTGCAAACCACTGCTTTAACTGCAATGCTCAAATTACATCTGTTTCACTAAGAAACAAAGATAATTCTGAATACCTTAAAAGTTGGCCAGGAAAACAATTTTTGTCCTTTTTTCAGCTCTTGTGAACTTATTGATATTATGATATTTAATAGAGGAAACTATGACAGAAGGTGACAGTTCTACAAAGTAGCATTAACTTAAAAGAAGCCTGCAATAAGTATCGATTATTGGAAGTAGGTGTTTTTCTGTACACACACTTCAAACAGGCTCCTGCTGAAGAGGTTATAGAGTCTTTAATGTCCGCTTGAGTTTAAGGGACAGCATACTTAATGTGAGATTTATATACTTCTGCTGGCTGCTTAACATGCAAATTTCTCCAAACAGCTGAGGAGCAGAAGGATATTTGACAAACCTGTACTGAGGCTGCAGTAATGGGAAGGAAGGGCAAGAAATGTGAAAGGATAACGTTGTGTGAAATATGTGTTTTCAAGAGACTAGTCATTAAAGAGGGATTTCAATTTAAAAAACAAACACCCCTCTCCAAAAACAGCAGACTACAGCCCTGCACAATATATCCGAGGAAATTATAAAGTAGCTTTGGTTGCCTGGGTTAAATAGGGAGATTTAGAAGAGAATAATTGTGTGGTGGTGGTTTACTCATGAAAAAAAGCAATGCTTGTCAACACAAATTACCATCATAAAAGAAATACAAGGTTTATTGACATTTAAATTGTGTAGATCAGTGAAGCTCTTTGAAGACCTGCTGCATATTTCATGGAAAAGGTCCTATGCTTTTCATTTTTGGGTTTTTTAAATGAAAGAAACAAAAAAAACAAAAAACAACCTAAAAAATCTAAAGAAATAATTCTAATGTTTTCATATGAAAAATAATATGCACAGCTGTGTAGATGCACAGAAAAGCTTTGGGTGTTTTAGTCACTGCTTGGACTGCATGCTTTAGAAAATCTTGCAAACTGACAATAAACTTTTGGATAATGGTCATTCCCTAAATACGTTACCTTAACAGGATAATGACGATATTAAATAAAGTTGTTTAAAAATAATTTTTGGGATGCCCTTGCATGAAGGGTTTAAGGTGCTCCATAAAAATCTCACATTTGAAAAGAACAAACAAAATTACCTGAAGCAACTGCAGGGTCCTATTACTTTTTTGATATGTAAAATACTCCTGCAAATTTATTTTAGCTCATTATCACTTTAATTTGTCATATTCATGCAAACACATTTTTATTAGTACTTATTTTATATTGTGAAACACATTTTATGGAACATTACAAGGATGAAACATTTCACAGTCTTTTCAAATGCAAAATAAGCTAGATAAAGGGCCATCCTGCCTAGAATAAAAATGCTTAACAAATCATTAGTGGCCTAAGTTTCTAACTGAGCTGCCACAAATCAGTTACTATCTCCATTTGACATCATGATGGTGGAAAAAGGGAAAATCATTCAGATCCGCCCGCCTGCCAGACTACACATACATGCCTTAACAAGAATAGTAGAAGATTCGCTGGGAATACAGTTCAGAGTTCAGGTTGCCTGCAAATCAAGTGATAGAAGTGCAAATTAAATGATTTATAATATCAAATGATCTATTAAGAAATTGACCTGTACATGAAGCCTGGTCTTTTATCTTTTCTGGTCTGTTTTTGAAATGAGAACTTGTGGGAGATAAAAGCACCACGTTTCCGTTAGACTTTTAATAGGCTTGCAGCAGTTTGATATAAAAATAGCTGGGCTGTACTAGCAAAGCAATTGGCACATAACTTTTTCCCTATTTCCTTAAATAAATAAAAAATAAAAATTAAAAGAAAAAAAGATTAATACCTCTTTTGCATTTTTTTGAAATACAAGTTTTAGCCTTAGAACTATTTTAAAGTGTGTACGAAACCTATATGGATTGTCTGGCAAGATGAGGTCTCATGTCTTTTAAATCCAGTTTTTGCCACAAAGGAATATGTTATACCTCGACCTATACAGGTGTTCTGTTACGGAGTCTTATCTATAAAGACATCCGCCTTGTGCTCAGCTGCCTTGCAAGATGCCAGACACAGTAATGCTTCATGGCGTTGCTTAGCATTGAGAACTTACACGACTATAATGTAGCAGTAAGTGAGCCATCCTTCTCTTTACACAGGTGCGTAGCCAATTCTGTCATGTCCTTTCTCTGTTCTTTCACCCATGTGGTAGCTTTGGAAAATCTAGTCGATATAGACTCATGAGGTACTACTTTACGGGGCACCATGAACTATTTAGCTGTTGTCCTGCTCATTTTATCTGAACATTTTGGAGGTATAAATAATCTTTTCACATAGGAAATGCAAAAGCATCTTCACTACTTTTGTCAGTCCTCACAAGATATTACTGCTCCAATTTTCTTTTTACATGTGTGTTTATGTATACAGTTTACTACCGTATAAATTAAGACATTAGAATATTTGAAGTAACATGCTTGCAGGAAATTCTGCTTATCAATGGGAGAGAGAAGGATAAGAGGAAAAGGGAAATGTGAAAGGTGTTTTTGTTTGCCTTGTGGAGTCAATGGAAACATTAGGAACTCTCAGGAACAGCAGTTCTCAGGAAAGAGCATAGTTAGAACAAACTGGCTGTCAGGGAATGAAAGTGGTCCTGCCACACAGCTGGAACCATTGCTTGGCCCTGCTTTTCCTTTCTATGTAAACCAGCACCAAGACCCTCCTATCCCATTGGATGTTTGATATGTGTTAGTGAGCACCACTAATTAACTAAAAGTCACCATGCAATTCTTTACACTCTATGGAAATAAGCATATATACCTCATGTTGCTTTCTTCCTTTACTCTTTCTGAAGAAGTTTTTTCTTTTTCTCAAGATTTCCATAGTTTTAAATTCTCACATAAAGCATCAAGAAATAGCTTTGCTTTTTACACAAAATTACTTCCAGCTTCCTGAGATGAAAATGCAGTACCTACTGGCTAAAAATTTCTGACTAGTTTTATGCTAAACCCTAAGAAAAAAAGAAATAATAGTAAGTAACTTGAAAATTATTAAGCCATCACACAAAGTCTTGTTTTTCTAATAAGTAGCATAATAATTATCATAATAAATAAAAGAGCCTGAGCATTCTGTTTCATTTTAATCAGACAGAAACTGACAAATTATTGTAAGGGAATCAAGCTGGTTTGATACTTAATCTCTCAAGGTACTCATTTCTGTTCATATCGTTTCAAACTCACTCCTTAGATCCCATATGCCAAAGGAAATATTCATATATTCTCTATGTAATTAGAAAATTTCAAACCTCATTTGGTTGTATAAAGCACGGTAATTAGCTTAGTAAAGGATATTTCTTTTCTGCTGTTTTGGTTGTTTTCTTTATGTGCTGCCTGAGTTTTACTGAAACAACCTGATATGCATTAAAAAATTGCAGACCCTTTGATTTCAGAAAATGCCCACTTAGTGGGAAAAAAGACATGCACACGTGTACCAAGGGAAGAACCTCTGTGAAGCTTCAAAGGATTTATAAGAATATTTTATTAATATTTTAGAACTTATTCTGTATTATCCTATTCCTGTTAGTTTCTTTATTGATCACCTATCTTCTTGATAGCAGTGTAATAAAAATACCTAAAGGTTAGAATATGTGGAATGTTCACCTCTGTATGTTTATCTACCTACTAAAACTAAAAATCCTTTTGCAAATAATTTCATTGACATTTCTTTGGAAGCCCTTTGGTAGGCAGTCATACAAACAATTGAGAGAACTTTCTGTCCATAGTTTTGCAGGCAAAATGTTTCAGTTCTATGCTACGTATTGGTTGTGCAGAAAACGGTAACTAAAACTTTTTTTTATTCCTACAAACTCCTCTCTGTTTGCTAACAAAGCAGAGTGACATCTCTTATTTCTTAGAACATACTTAAATGAATATAAATAAATCATGAATAGCCTCACTTCATATCTGTAAATGCATAATGAAACCCAAATACAAGATGTACATTTTGTTAATGCAGGAAGCATAAATGCTGTGGAATTAATTTTAGTGGCTAAGTGTTCACTTTCAATCACAGAATCAGAGAATCTTAGTGGTTGGAAGGGACCTTTGAGATCATCAAGTCCAACCACATTAAAAAAAAAACAAAACACCAAAACGACAAAAACAACAACAAAAAAACCAACCAACCAAACAAAAAAAACCCCACCCAAACAAACACAAAACCTCACCCACAACCCAAAACAAAACAAAACAAAACCCCACAAAACCCAGAAAAAACACACAAAAAAAAGCACCCACCAACTAAGCCCCACACCCACAACCCCCCACACAACCCCCCATCACAAACCAATAATCTTGGCCACTAGAGCATGCCCTGAAGAGCCATGTCTACATGTTTCTTAAATACCTCCAGGGATGGTGACTCCACCACCTCCCT
>JAOQGH010000001.1:147007572-147087628 GCA_025769975.1 Gallinago jamesoni
AGCCGGCTGTCCACTAACACTCCCAGGTCCTTTTCTGCCAGGCAGCTTTCCAGCCACTCTGCCCCAAGCCTGTAGCGTTGCCTGGGGTTGTTGTGACCAAAATGCAGGACCTGGCACTTGGCCTTATTAAAACTCATCCCATTGGCCTTGGCCCATTGAACCAACCTGTCTAGATCCTTTTGTAAAGCCTTCCGACCCTCAAGCAGATCAACACTCCCACCTAGTTTGGTGTCATCTGCAGAATAACTTCTGTTTCATAAGTCTATGATAATTATCTAAGTCACATCCCTGGTTATTGGGTGATTAACACATTTTAATGATGAAAGGATTCATTCATTAAAAAGAAATGTGTGTTTTTCCTTATAGCATGACTCTTCTTCCTTCCTTGGTCAGAATGGATAAAAAGAATAAAAAAAATTTAGACAAGTATAGCATTGTTCAGCAGAACAGGCAATTGCCCATGGTTCCCCATTAACCTGCTTCTCTCCTTTTACAAGAAAGAAAATACTCTGCCTCAGTAGTGTCAACATGCTAAAATACCACTTGGTCTCAGCTGTGCTCACAGTCTGCAACGCCGTATTTGGAGCAAATACAGAGCTTTCCTATGTTAATGGGTTTGGGGGAAGTTTCATATTCAATAAAGAGTGAAGTATGGGATCTATGACACTGACTCCATCTCAGGCCACTGGGACACAGAGATTACAGTTTAATAAATCAGCTTAGAGGTACCATTGTATGATTTCTGTCTACCATAGTATTGTGCATAGGGGATCCCAAACTTTCTTGTTTTAATTCTGGAATATGTTGGAAAGAGAAGACTCATGGGGATCTGAATGTGTCTCCTTGTTAGTCTGATGTTTTAAAATCTTATATCTTTCCTGTTTGTCTCCTGATTCTTATTTTTGCAATACTGGATCTTTATTGTTTGCTAGTTTCACCAACATGCTCCAGCATCTCCTGCTAAAGGTGCATCCATGTTTTAGTACAGATGCTAAAGCCAGACACAACTGGACCTTGTGCCCTGGGGTTTCAGCATGATATTACAGTAGAGAAGGTTTTTAGGCTTAGTTTTAAAGAGTTAAATACAAATTTATTCATATTCTAAGTTACACGGTTCTGGAAGAAAAGGAGCTGGCATGACTAAATATAAAATGACTAACTAAACTCCTTTGACTTAAAATTAGAGTTTTGTAGGCAGCTGTCCCCCAAAATAAATAAACTGAACTATTGAAGTTATATTTATTAACAGAAAAATGAATATTAATCACAGTACCAGTCTAAAATCATTAATTCAATACCATCATAACTCATAACTGTGGTAATACATTATTGACCTTAATGTTAATTTTTACCTGATTTTCAGCATCCAAATAATCTCCTCACACCCCAAATATAATACACGTGGGATTTGATATATCATAAATAAAGATGAGGTCTCATTTTCCTTAAGCTTCAGCAAAGATTATCCATTTTGTAATAAGAAAAATTCTCTGTCTGTGTTATCATTGGATGTCTTAAACTTTACTTTATACACTCTGTATTATCAGGCTCAGAAATATTGTTTGAAAGAATTCTTGTTAAAAAATATATATGTGTTTCTACCTCAATTCTAAAATAAATTAAGGGCTATTGCTAAGCAGATAATAATTTTTTAATTCAGTAGCTATAACAAATTAAGAAAAATAGGCAATATCCTGAACTGGAAACAAAACTACTTTGGGTAAATGCGAAGAAGACGTTTCATTTCATTTTATGGCCTCTTAAAATATTTTTGCAAGATCAAAAAATCTGTTTCAAAATTTAAAAAGAGTTTTGTTTTGCTAATTTTGCAAGGAAGCATTTTATGGTAATCCAACTAAGTATTTAATTTTGGAAAAATCAAATGTGAAATGGTTTTAACATTTTCAGAAATTCTTCTAATTCTTCCTTTTCTATGGCTGAATCTTTTGCTGTTATTGTGAATTAGTGCTAAAAATGTTTTAAATCATCCTGTGTTATATAGCATGTCTAAAGCACAGAGTTTTTCCTGAAGACACCTGCTCTGTTCTTTTGTATTTAGCCTATCCAAAAGTCACTCTTTCTGCACAGCCCCTTCAAGTCCAGAGATGTCTTCTTATGCTCCAGTCATTCACTGTGTTTCTGCTGTAAAACAAATAACCTGTTTTCACGGACTTGTCTTTATAAAATCTTAGAAAAATGCTATATAGATAAAAAAGTTATTTGGGTTCACCTCTGCTGTTAGATGAACTATCTCAGAGACAGTTCTTGTACAAGGAAATCAGATTTAGCCTGACACTTAATAGTGCCATGTATTTTTATTAATATCCAACAGCTCCTGGATACGTTTGTGAAAGTGTAATTTCAGACTTAGATGCTTCTGAAAATATATAGGGAAGGTAGAATTGTTTGCTTATTATACTTAAAACACATTGAATCTGCTGCCTTCTCATCCACCAATAGACACATCTTTATACTTTCCACTGTGAGAAATGAGAGCAGGCTGAGATGTGTCAAAGTCAGTTGACTGCATTTACTTGAAATGATTTTGACAACGTACGAAATGGAAAAAAATGTGGAAGGAAAAAGGACAGCCATAGTCCATATAAATACAACTGGGGGAACCAGAAACCTTTTTTCCTGTCTTCTTCATTGCTTTTTGAGACCTATCTACCATACTACATATTCCTAATGCCTCTGAATGGATTTTGCACTGCATTATGTGTTCACTTCACGAAGGGAAGACAGAATAATAGCCAGTGCAATTGCCAGTGCAACTTTCTCTGTTTGTCTGTCTCTTTTCTCTAAAGGGCATGAGCTGCATGCTGTAGGCATAAGCTGCTTGTTATCTGAGTTCAACAGCAGGTCAATTCTTTTCTCAGTAGGTTTCACTACAGTCAGCTTCAGCTACCACAGGGTTTTTTTGTTGTCTTTCCCAAGAGGAGGAAGTAAAGAAACCCAAAAGCACAATTAAGGTTAAACAAGGGGATTTGGACCAATGGAGCGGTTCTGCAAAATGGTATATTGGCCAATGTTTGTACTATATTGTGGAAATATTCTCTACAGAAGTGGAGTTTTGAGGCAACAGTACTGATGTATGCGTATTCTGAAGACATAGACGGCTATTTCAAATCTTCTTATTGTCCAAAGGAAGTTCAAACCCATTAACAATATCTTTGAGACTAACACCATCCTACCAACTACAACAAGCTCTAATTTACCCATGTTTACTATCCTAAGCTACTTCCCTCAAGAGGCCAGGTATACTTCCTCATTTTTAAAATATATACATATATATTCGTGTTTATATATACATATATTTATAATCTATAAAAATATTCAGGCCTCTTCATGCCCATATTTTAGGAAGGAAACTACTCTCCCCAGAACTTTTTGTGAACTTGCATCCTGGATCTTTCCCTCATATTCCTCCTGTTCATTTATGTTTATTACTGGGTTTTGTCCCTGCAGTAGTAGAAAAGATCATACAACACTTCTCCCATCTCTTCTCACACAATGTCAAGCATAACAATCATTTCATCTTAATCAGGTATCAGCAGTAATCACTGGTGACTAAAGCTATTCCAGAGAGTGAGCTCTCTTGTTCTCTTCCTATTAGCCCTCCCACTGACCTTTTTGAAGGTTGCTTTGTTTCTCCTTCCATACCTTGTATTTTTCCACATTTTTGCTTTCTGGATGTGTTTTTGCTTTTAGTAACAGGTTGTTATACTAGCTATCCTTAAAATCTAGGGAGGGAATGACCTCACTGCAGTTAATGGGACCGCTGTAGTAATTCTATTGAAGTGGCTTTACTGACTAGGGTGAGTATTTTATGCCATTAAACTTTGTATTTCTTCTCTCATGTTGAGAAGTGTGTGAGGAGGATCTCTAGCTTTCCACTGTTCTTCTAGAGGTTGATAATACAGGGAAGGTAGCTTTCACAGGGAAGGAAACTCAGAGCAAGACTAAGAGAAGAATATTTTCCTTACACCTGACAAGCACCAGGAGATTCTATAATGTGTTAAGTTTTTCATGTTCTTTACTTGTAAGTAGCAATGTCAGCTCATCATAGTCTCAGTCTTGGGCAAACTGGAATTTCTGGATATTATGAGAAGGCAAATAGTATAATGCAGGCTTTTTTTTTCATTTAATTCTCAATATCACTAGTAAGGAAGGAATGGGATCTTTGCCTAGGTAGTGACTACTCAACTGAAAGGTGATTAAATACATATAGTATAATTTAAACTGGCCAAAATACTTTTAAAATCCAGGAAAGCAAAGCCAAAATCTTTTCAAAGGAAATGAGGTTGCTTAGAGTGGGCTGTAAGATCTACTAATGCAAACATGAGTTTTGTCATTCATATCAAGGGAATCTTTCCAGATGCCAGGCTATTTTTTCAGACTGTATAGCTACATGTGTGCGAAACAGAAGTGGGGTGGGTTTTTTTGTTTATCAATACAACTATGTTGCATTGGTATGCACTCTATATTACACAAATACATAACACTTGTTTAGGAATATGTACTGATGCATAAATTTGAAGGTTGGCTACAATATAATCAGTTTCATTAGCTATAAGAAAAAATATCTTTATGGGTATTCATTATGCCCAAAGAAATAAGTAAGTAACATAAAAAATCTAACTGTCATTATGACTGGATATTCTGATGTGAATATAATGGCTTTTTTATAAAAGGAATTTGTATATTAAGGCAAGCAACTGCAAGTAAACCTTCATTGCTATTAGTCACTGTAAATGGGTTTTACAAATTTGCAACATTTTGACTAAAGAGACTTTAAGGTTAGAGTTTTCTTTTTCCCTCATTTCTAACAGCAACCATGGAGATAATATGGAATAATATACCGTGGAGTATAATATGGAATAAAGAAAGAAAGCAGACTACAGCTTGAGCTTTTATTTCTTACTAGCCAATAGAAAAATGACAAAGTGGTCTGGCATAGAGACCATTTATAATTATAAGGTAGTTAAAAGTGGGGAAATTGTCAGTAACTGCAAAGCATTTGGACAAAACCCCTGCAATTTGAGTTAATTTTCTCTCTAGAGTTCTCTTTCTGAGCAAAACACATACATTTATGTACTACTATTGTATAAGGACTTTATTTATACTTGCTTTTTACATAGCCTTATTAAAAATAAAAATAGGGAGATCCGGAAACAATGTTTGAAAAGTTTGTTAAAATAGATCAACTGTCATTAAATAGGCATTGGCATGCAAAGCGTTTCTTGTAGCAAGTTTTCTGGTTGCAACGGCACAATGCAGAATAGAGGGAGTGAGGCGTGTTGCATAATCCTGACTTGATCCTAAAGCGGTGCAAGAGTGTGTAGCTCTGCTGAACACTGTCAAGTTCTACCTGCTCCAAGCAACTGAGCTTCTGGATAATTATGATTTAAAGCAGTGTTGTTGTCTCACCTTCTTTTTGTTTACCTACTCTCTTAAGAACTGTCTTGTTTCTAAAATTGTGGAAAGTTCAGGAACTTTGAATCTTTGAGTTATGTAATTTTTGAACATAATCAAATGTTATTAATTTCTCCAGAAAATGTAAGCAAATTGGAGGAATCACTTGTCTTAGTGTAAATAAAACTAATCAGACCTAAATATTACATGCTACAGTGATAAAACCAGAATTGCTAATTCCCTGTTTGAGCTAAGGTGGACAAAACTTCTAAAACACACAGAAGACTTTAAAAATAAAGTTCAGCAAAAACTATGTAAAGTGAGTGTGAATTTAGCAGCCATCCATGACTGAAAAGATGTTGTCTTCTATTATGTATAGGAACACTGAAATTTTGATGTTCTGAAAACTGTAATTATAATCAATATGCACCAAGTATAACTATAAAGTATAAAATTAAACCATAAAAAACCATTTTTCTAAAAGATTTCCAGCTTTTATTTATGTTCATAAATAAAGGAGTCCTAATCAAGAAGCATTAAAAAAATAACATACTCCCGTCTGACATAACCAGGCAAGCAGAAAGGGCTAGGTGGAAGAGCATAGCAATAATTTTGTGTGTGTGTGTGTCAGACCTTGCTACAAAAGCAGTAGCAATTACAGAAAAAATGAGCAGAAGGATGTTTTCTTTTTCCCTCTGTTGCCCTTCAAGGTTATCTCTGTATCTTTCAAAATCTGAGGTCTGGGCTCAAAAGGAACAACAGACTGTAGTAGGACAAAGCTATCTATCCTACTAGAGCTGCTGGTGGTTAGTTACACAGTATTTGGGCATTTTAGTAGCCTGATTTAATTTTTTTTTAATAGAGTGCAGTAATTATAGCTCTATTTTACAATCTATAGGCCAATGTGTTATTCATTTATGCTTCAACGTCACTGATACTGTCTCTACTCCTTCTAGTGCAATCCTTCAACTGAACAAGACAATATTCTTGTTCATTCCCTGTTCTCCTGAGCGTCTATCCTCTCAGCCAGTGCAGTCCTACATAGATCACTGCCTGTTCCTGTGATGATACTCTGTGTGTTCTGCTGAGATTAGCATTTTGGTTCAGGTCAGACATGCACTTTTGAAGGAATCTACAAGTACTTGCTGGCTGGTTTTGTGGTGTTAGAGCGGACTCCTTTCAAGTAAAATGAAACAGCAAGATACACTCAGCTCTGCTAGTGCACTCTGACTGCTAATGAATGCTCCGTTTAGATGACCATACCAGTGCTATTTGAGAGTAAACTTCCCCTGAATAATGTGCAGTGTGGTGATCTCAAGTCCTCTGTACCAAGTATTCTGCACTATGGATCCATTGCTGTTGCACCACGTTGATTGCTAATGAAGATACAGTCAGCAGAGTCAACATCTGGAAGAAAGGTTTCAGCAAGAGGGGTTGGAATGACTTGAGCATAAAGGTGAATCTTTTATTTATCTGAGGCTGTAGCAGAATCTGAACTCTAGACCAGGGACCTGATGAAAATTTTCTAATCTTCAAACTATTATAATGGCACAAGCAAAAAGCACTCTGCCCCTAACTTCCATTATACTTCCATTACAGAAGTCTTTTGGAATAGGGAATGTATTTCCTGGTTTTGCAATGGAAACTGTTTAGCCATGTCACATGGCGGGGGGGCCAAACACCTTAGTCCTGCTGAAGGGCGGAGAGTGTAACAGCATAGATGCACACTCTTCGGACCCAAGCTGATAAATTCCTTTGTGTATTGATGTAATGTGTGAGAAAGTGCTGCGCAGGAGTTTCTTTAGATAAGATATGAGAGGTCTGGCATGCCATTGTACCTTATTTTATATACATGCTTGGGCTACTTCTATACCCACATCAGGCCTGCTATAACATGGCTTGCAGATGGTAACCAAAGACTTTTTGTGTCTTATCAGGTTCAACCCAGACAATTCTTTCATTTCTGTGTATTGAACCCTTTAAGCAAAATTAAACCCTCTCTCAAAAGAAACATAAGGTGTGAAAAGTTGAAGATGTTTTGGTTCAGATCAGTTCAGTCTCAAATGATCAGTTTTATTTGCAGGTTGTCTTTGGGATGGGGAAAAGTATTTCTGATGTCCAGAAAAAAGAGCAGTGGAACTGTGCTGACCATTACTGTAGTAAGTATAACTGAAGAAAGTTGAAACTACAGTTGAGTTCAAATGGTGATACCCATGCTCATGCAGATTTCCTCCTCAACTTCTATCTGCTAGGACTATTAGAACCCACCAGTCTATCTTAGGCTGAATAGCTGTGTAAATCAGTGTTTTCTAAAGCTGAACAAAAGAAGGCTCTTGAACTAGAAGGGATGTGCAGAAGGAATACAGTGAACCCTTTTTTTTCGTTGTTCCATTTATAGTTTTTGATTCTGCTCTGTTTTATAACAATGAAATCATCTGCAAAAGCAAGTCATGACTTGTTGCTACTGCTGAATATTTATAATGAAATTACAAATGGTCTCAGTATGATAAACTACCAATTCTTACAGGTTTTAATATATTACAAAAAAGTTCAAATACAGGACAAATAGCCAGATATCAGTGGTTATGGATGCAGTTCATTGGGCAAGAATTTTAGATAAATGGCTAGTCATCTTAAATGACAATTTACCATAAACAGTAACATTTAAAAAGTATCTCAGAGCATGCGAATAATCAGTATTGAATGCTCTGCGGTGGAGCAGCGCTTAAATGCTCAGGTGTTGTATCATAAAGAGGTGTCTCTAATATTCTTTAACCCCCAAATTTCTCCTGTGTGGTGTAGACATGGTGTTTCAGTTAGAGAAAAGGGGGATTTCTGCAATGTTTTCCCTTGTATAGGATAGAAAGATTTTCCGTTAGATGAAAGTGGCAGAGTCTCACCAGCAGAAACTGGTTTGTAGCAGCTTGCTTGATGGGAAAAAAAAAAGGACATTTAAGATAAGCACATTTTTTAGACTGCTTATTGGTTGCTGTATGGATGTTTGTGTCGAAGGTATATGTTCCTGGTGTGATTTTACACAAAGTTCTTCAGTAACACAAAGACTAAAGAGAGTTTTGTTCATTAGCTAATTGAGGACCTTCCTTTTTCTCTATATGAAGAAGCTTTGAAGTATCTTACTCTGGCATTTTTATACAAAATAAATATATTTTTCTTTCAAGCAAGACTCTTGTTTATAAAGATGCCAAAAATCAGATTAAAGATGTCTCAAAAGACTTTTTTTACCTTTGTAAAGAAGTGCCCTGTAAAGAATTTTTTCATCTGACCTGAAATATTTTCTTAGCTTCTTGTTTCTTATTTTTTTTTCTGTTACCCCTACTCTATAGTTTGGCTACTGAACTGAAAAATTAATTACTTGCACAACCGTAGAGGTGAGTGAACAGCAGAGCTCTGGGTTCTTCTTCCTCTGGAATCTGTAAAAGAAAAGTGAGAAGCTTGCTTTTTTTTAAAAAAAAAAAAAATCTCATTCATTTAATGTACTCTCTTAACAAATCTAGTCAGGCATGACGTGCCAAAGAGTTTGCAGAGTCTTCAGTGGGTTCAGTGATTTACCTTCTTTGAATGCCAAAGATTTAAAATTTATTAAATAATTTTCTTCTCTTAATTCGATGTTCCCTCCGTTTTTTTAATATTAGTTTTTAAAAATAAGATTTTAGCTCCTTAATGTAATATATCTTAACATTGTTTTCCTACTGCAACTTGTTTAATTCCATTTAATTATGATGGATATTTCCTCAGTTCCATAATTTATAGTTTTCACTGATTTTTTGACCTTTTGAGTAAAAAAGATCCTTTCCATTATCCAGATTTACAGTAGAAAAGTTGATAAAGTTCTTTTTCCTGAAATTCTTTCAGATTTCTTTAATGCAAAAAAAAAATAATATTAAAGTTCTGGCATAAATATTTCTTATTATTTTATTTGTATATGATGTCTGTGATAGATGTTAGTAACATTTGTCTCAAACCTTCTTATTAATAAGACAGTTTTAAATTTATGTTTTCTCCCCACCATTCACATTTTTGTCTACTGAATACCCTTAATTAGTGGTAGAATCTTTCACTTAGATATTTACCTTTATCAAAACCATGAAGATTTATATATTTGCAAATTCTTGGGATTTTGTATTTGTTTTGTTATTTCAATTTGAAAGGATTTTTAAGTTTCATTTTTAAAGTATTTTGAGGCAATGCCAAGCTTATACTTATACTAATGAGAGAAGACTCATGAGTCTTATAAGGCAAATTAAAAAATATGCTTTTCACATTATCTTATTCCTTACATTCTCCTTAACATTTACGAAAAAGATTTTCATTCTGTTAATGGATGGCATTGTGTTTCCTCCAAAAAGTGCATAGTCATGTGTCTTAATATTTAAACAAAATTGAGTTATAAACCGTTTTTACTTCAGCTTTGAATTTGTGGGCTAGGTGCAAGTATTGGACTTTCAAAAAATTTGCAAATAATTATATATATCTTCCATTACCCACTTATTTCAAAACAAAACCTTATGTGTTTAGGAAAATATGCCTACATTTGCTTAAAAGACTTTGCTTTCTAGTAAATTTTCTTTGATATGTCATCTGCTGTTCTGTAGAACATTTTCAATGAATTCTTTCTTTAGATTCACATAACATACTGCATTCAATTTCTTGCAACATTTCTTATTTATTTTTAGTCTTTCAAGCTAAATACTGGAAAAAATAATTTTGGCTACCTTTTTAGGGAAAATGTCTCCAGTGAGTGATAGTCTCCAGATGAAAATGTACCTCAATGGTGATGAGAGGAAGAAAAAATATGTTAATAACCTGGGTTTGTGCATGCGCGTCCATGTGTGTGTATGAGTATATGTTTAATATCCAGTGGTGTAGAACTTGACTTGGTGGTAACATCTCAGTTAGGATCCAGCAGTAAATTCCTTCAGCTATGCTTTCAATTTTCATTAGAAGTACCCATTAGCCTTTTTTCCTTTTAATGTGTTATGACATGTCAGCATGTTGTCTCGTTTTACATATTTTGCACCAATTGTTGCAAGCCTTTGTGGGTCAGGATGTTGAATGACTGGTGATTTTGTGTCCTTCCCTGGGCCACAGGTACAGTTTGCCAATTTCTGGGTGTATTTCACATTTTCTAAGATGTCCTTTTAGACATTCATTTTCCTTTCAATTTGGCACGATCTAAAATTTTGCATACATATCAAATGTTCATATATTCAACTTTATGAAAGATGCTTTAAGTTTTGATGTCTAGCTTGAACCACACGATAAGAATCTCATTTTCCGAACTGAACAGCAATCGTATCACAGAAATGTATTCCCCACTAATTTGTGCCTCTCTAATTTGTACAAATTTATATGTTATTGTATTGTTGCTGCCAGGATTTGGTTCTTGTAAATCTATTCTGACAGTCTCTGATCAGGTTATCATTTCTCATTCCATCTGTTCTTGAGTTTCATAGCTCTTGATAGTTGTTGTTTGGTGGGTTGTTTTTTTTTTTTCTGTTCTTTTTTTCTGGACTGTTGCTTTTAGGCTTTTTTTTGTTGCTGTTGTTGTTTGGGGTTTTGATTTTTTCTCCCTTATATACTTCCTTTATATTTCCTTCATACACCAATTACTGCTATATAATTATTAATTATATCTAGCTGTTAATTTGGCTACTGCTCACCTGGAATCTAATTTGTAATCAAAAAACGTGTTAAATTTATAGATATTTTCTAGAAATTCCTGGTGCCACCTATTGGTTAAAATATCAAAATGCAGCTGCAACTGGCATAAAAGCAAGGTCAGCTGTGGAAATAACTATTGAAGCCATGTATTAATTAGTTATTTACTAAAATTCTTATGTGTATACGAGTCAATGTCACACTCATTATTTAGAGACATATGCTGCCTTGATATATGTATTATAAGAGAATGCATGTTACTAAGTTCTAGTAACTTTATGAAGTTTTAAAGTATTGTCTGTTTTTACAAAATTCAAGAAAATAGCAATACTCCTAAATTGCAAACTTCACTGATTAAATATTGTGAAAGCTGGATATGGCAGCTTTCTGTTAATATCTTCTCTGTTAATTTGGCATTTTTATTAAGGAGTGCGTATGAATTTTAAACACATTTCCCATAACACCAGTTGTGCAGACTCATTTCATTATGCAATATAAACCCCATCTTAATCAGTTATTTGAAATAGAATTTTATATGTGGATATAAATACACATATAGACTTTTTCCCCCTCTAATATGTAGTCTTACAGAATAGATAAAATTTTGTGCAGAAAGCTATTAAATTACTGATTTATGTGGGGATTGCAACTTCACGTATTTTACCAACCAGGTCAAAGCAGGTAGCAACAGCAGAGTCCAGTGTAGTGCATTTCCAGGTGTGGATGGTTTTACGTTACAGACAGTGCAGAAATGGTGAATTTACAGAGCTGCAAATACAAAGCCAGAAATTGAGTTGGTCCATTCACTCTTGCACTAGATCCCAGTTTGATACAGAGAGAAAATGAGTCAGTCTGAAGTGGCTATGGACCAGATCTTGCAGGTAGCTCTGGAAACATAAAGATGCCTGGAAAATTTCCAAAGAAGCATTATTTCTCCAAGCAGCACCCCATGGCAAGAGGGATTTAGGAATGGCACAGTGTTGTTTCCAAGCTCTTAGACTGTTCCCTGCCCAAAGTTTTCATCAGTTATCAGTGCTCTTAATCAAGTTGAGTATAAAGCACCAAATCTTTAATAAACATAGATACTGAAAACATCATGGGAATGAACAGTGGAGGGGTTGGTTGGTTTGTTTCCCCCCCACCCTCTGCCTTGACTTTATATTATGGGAGATTATTTTGGCTCATTTGTTTACTTGTGAGAAACTTCTATTGGATTATACCATCTGGTGGCCCTGTCATAGTTATAAGTTAAGTTGGATTTGCGTGATTAAGTCTTTGTTAATGAGAAGAATTTATGCATAATTGTGGTTGACAATTGAAGTCCTGGCGATGCTGATAGATAATTAATTACCATTAAGTACCTTTCTTGATATACCTACACTACAAAATCTATTTTGTTTCACAAATATGTAATACTTCATTAGGTGAATTATCTAATTGTTTCATTCTGAGCTGACTTGATTTCTGAACTCATTTGAGGTCTTAGAAAGGCCTACATGTAGATATTACATCTGTCAGATAGATACTCTACTTCTTTCTAAGAGCATTTAAAAGTTAAGCTGAACAAGAAGTATTATTGGAAGTATGAGATAAAGCTCTGCACGAGTTGTTGCTTCTTCAGAAAAATCCATAAACAAATAAAAGGTCAGAAAAGCCTTACTCTTTTATACTCTGTGATTACCTTATTCTCATTGTTTTCTAAAAGTAGAAAACTGTAGCAAACTTCATTTTTCAAGTTATTAGAATGGCAAAAAAAAAGTATCTAATTGCTGGACCTGGAGTGCTTCACAAATAGGAAAAATACAGCCACTGTAGGTGCGTTTGTAGTTTCAAAGCCACATTAGCACAGGTTCAGAAAACAGAGAGACAGCCTCTAGCTTTGTGGGTGGCTTTAGATATGTACTTTACAACTTTACTACTCCAAAATGGGCAGTGGAAATGCAGTCTTTGCATGAGTAGTACTCCATAACTAAAGCAAGAATGCTAGTGAAATGAAAGGCCTAGTGAAGTGATATATGGTCCTGACCTATCTTGACCTAGATATATTTTACTTTGGGAGTATTTCTTGTAATTGTCAACCTGTTGTCTCAAAACCTGGACTGTTTTATTTTCATTGTATATTTTGCCTCTATGTCATGTCTTCACAGATTTAATCTGGGAGATAAATAGTGTGTTATACGAACATTTCTGCTGATTTTACATACATGCAAGAAGGCAGATATTAGTTCTGCAGTCATACAGTAACCTGCTTTCATTGAACAGAAGTATCTTGAAACTGTTTGTGTTCCCAAAATGGAATGCAGGAACATGGCCTCTTCTCACATAACAGGCCTGTTCCTTATGTGTAGAACAGAAAAGGCAAATCTATTTATGTTAATGTCAGAAATAATTTTGCTTCTTTCTCTCCCGCGGTCCTCACAACCAAGTAAGGAAGATTTGCCTGTTGCTCCTCCCTGATGCATAGACTGAGTGTTGGAGACCCATCCCAAGCGGTTTGCAAGTGTCACTCAGAACGCAGCTGAAATGTAGGGAGGCCACCTCAGGTATAAGGGCAACCATAAAATGCATAGGACATAGTGGAAGGGAAGGAATGGGCTTTATAAAGGAAAAATTTCAGGGAGGAAGTAACAAGAGGCAGGACGTCCCCTGTCCAGGCAGTTGTGCAGCCCCTGTGGGCCCTGTCCTGGCTGAGGCAAGGGCCCGCTGGTGGATCCTGGCCCAGTAAGGCTGTCCCTGCTCCTCTGCCAGAGTAAAATCCCAGCTTGCAGGCCTGGCTCTTGAAAACTAATATCACTGAGAAATCACAAACATAAAACACCATAATGCCAACCTGTGGTTTACGTTCTTTAGCCAGAATAATGCTTTAACCTCTTTCCATGTGTTAAATGCTGCTCAGGACAATTACTTCCTTTCCTCACAGGGGTGTTGTGAGAATTAATTAGTTAACGTGTGTATGGCGCTTCCAAGATACAAAGTGCTATACATGTGCTAATTAGTTTGATTATTATTAGCTGTATGTCATTTGCACTGTCACGAAACTCATCCATGAGTAATCTAGCCCAACAGTTCAGTTTTATATACTGCATCCTAGCCAATGGATTAGAAATGCCTCTCATAAAAGAAATAGCAGAAGAACTAAAGGTTTGCACTGTGTAGCTAAAGAGGTTTGCCACCCAAGAGTACCATTTTCATCTCGTAAACTTTAACAAAATACTGCTGTAGTGGGTTTTAATTCCCAAAGCAACTATGAAAACAGTTTTGCCACATAGGCGTTCTGGACTTTGGAATGGAATTACAGGGAAAATTTAAAAGTACATAGGAAGATGGCCCTTGGATAGGAGGTAGTGTCCCACCAGATACCAATGTGTCTATACTCAGGCTCTTGGATTTGGATATAATTAAGCAATTGGCAGTGGATCTCTCTGTTAGTACATGTTTCCAGTGATATCGTTCAGAAAGCTTGAGGCTAAAGCTACTTTGTAATGACCTTACACACCGAAGGGCAAGAGTTCTCTGGCTGTATGTCCCAGGGTAGCATTTCTGTGTTATAGGAAAAAGAATCTATTGAAAGGAAAAGAATGAGCTTTCATGAGAACTATAACACATGAAAACTTATTTCCTAGAGATGCATGGTTTTATCTCAAAGTCACTCACACTATCGTTTTAACAAGTAAAGACTGAAGCAATATTATGGATATATGAAGTGGGGAAAAAGTAAAATAACTTATGTAAATCATTCCAAAACCAAGTATGCCAAACAAAGTTCTTATAACAGATAATATGTCTATCTATAATAGATAGATAATATGATGGTTGCTATATCATTCATTCCCTCTTTCATGCAATTTTTGTGATCAGTAGTAAGCACAGCTCATTCCCCTCTCCACGCTCGCTGGGCTTCCCAGCATCTTATTCATTCCCCTTGCCTGGTCTCATCATCTTTATGTAACCCTTCTATTTATTCTATTTTATCCCCACCCTGTCTTGATTCATCCTGTTTCTTGATTTTACTATGCTTTTCCTTTTCTTCTCTATAATGACTTTTTGTATGTACAATTTTCTGCTATTCATACTTTCCTGTGCTTTGTGGCTTTCTTCTCCATTTTAATATTAGTTTCCCTTGCATGAGTCTGAATCTTTTTCCTTCCCTTCCCTTCCCTTCCCTTCCCTTCCCTTCCCTTCCCTTCCCTTCCCTTCCCTTCCCTCACATTATAAATAAGATGACTCTCTGTCTGTAATAATACTGTATTTCATCGAATACTAATATCATTGTGGGTTATGTTTTTATATGTTGAAAGCACTTAAAGTTGTGGGAGGAGAACATTTTTATAGTCATAAACCCTCTGGAGCTGGGAATATAATTCCTTTCCCAGCTCTGTGCCTAAACTCTCTCTGACTTCAGTCATCCTTAAGGGTGATGTACGTGCTAGTGTTCTGCTGAAACAGCACTTCCCTGATAAGCCCACCTCATTCTAACATTTTAAATCCCTAATATGTTTGGATGATTTATGTACAATAAAAGGGTAACTGTGTGGTAAAAAAAAGCCTTTTTGTTTGTGAAGACTTCTTCCCAAATAGTTCAGCTGAAACTGTTATTATATAAACCACTCACCCTCTTAAGATATGATCTTCATTTCATAAATTGTGCTAGCAGCCACACCATTTTTCAACCCCAGTTCATGAATTGCCCTTTTGAAAAGGAGGAGGAAGGATTGAAAAGGAACTGGTGACTTCTGCAGGCCCTGTTAATAAAGTTGATTTACTACCAGTCATTCAATGCTAAGATGCTTCATCATCTGGAATGTGATACGGTGTGGTGATCATGGTGGAAATCCATCACCTAGAGGTGTCTGCTGGCGCCTGTACTGTAAGGACCAAATAGCTGTAGAAGGGGTGGAAGCTGGCTAGGTTGACTCTCCAAGCTCTGTAAGAGGTCTATGACTGTAACCTGGCTTTTCAGTTGTTTCTTACAAGTGTCTTGAATGTTTTCTGACAGGCTGATTACAACTCCTTTCATCCTTCCCCATCTTTTGTGTTCTTTCACCTCTGCAGAGCTGGAAAGAAGAGAAATAAAAGTAGTATGGGGTGCATGCTTGTGTATCTGATCATGAAGGTGTGCACATATATATGTAGAAACATGTTTAAATTTAGCTGTCAAAATGCAAGATAGGAATCTAAATTAATATTGAGGTACTATTCACAAAGGCCAATGGAGTAACTTTTTATTGTGGTTGCTATTAGAAGTACCCAGTCATTATTCTCTCTCATCTTTCTGCTTAGTTGAGGACTTTGCAATAAATCCTTTCGCCTTTTGGCAAAAAGGAAGAATAATATGATGAAGTAGCTTCTTTAAAAATACAAAGAGACATGACCTTAGACTAGCTGCAAGTCAGTGAAAAGGAAACAAATTATTTTTCCAGTGGCTGAGCCCCCTGGAAGATTTCTAATGAAATCTTTGTACGTGTGAGAATCATTTTCAGGAAACATTTTTTATGATGTCACACCCACACTTGCTGAGATTTCTGGATCTGATCTTTGGTTTTAGTTTTTCAACTGGTGAGTCACAGTCTTTAGAATATTTATTTTTCATTCCAAATCCAGGATATTTATACTACAAAGACTGTCTGGCTTGTATGAATTCATGGTGCTTTCTCATGCATAGAACCCTCTTCACTGCATGTGTCAGTAATTTAAGTCACATTTAAGCACCTATGAATGTTAAATACCCATTCTTTGTGTTCAGTTACATGTCTTTTTGTGTATGGTTCTGTGTCTAATTGGAAAAATAATCATGAGGTTCCCCATCTTGTGAAGTCGATTTGAAATATCCTCATAATGAAATGGAATCTTCAGGGGAAAATGTGAATTCTTCATTATAAATAAAAACTAGTAGCGGTATAAAAGCAATTAACAGCAATCATCTCACTGAAGATCCCGCTCTCTATAATGCCAGTATTAAGCACCTCCAAGAAAGGTGGAATGAAATTCTCATTTAACAAATGAAGGACTACCTGAGTAAAGGTATAGCTGCACAAGACTTCTGCATTTCAAATACAACTTTTTTTTTGCTGCAAAAATTTACTGGATTCCTACTAAAAGGCCACTAATTTAAATTCCTTTCCAGTGCTTACATAATTTAATTTTTCTAGATTTTTCTGTTTCCTTTCTTGATTGATAGTTAATTTCCTATAGGTTTATGGTAATTTTATGTATTTTACATTCTTGATCATCTTTTTGGTTTTGAGAAGTACATATTAATGTGTTGTGATTTAGACGGCAGCAGCCAATTTGATTTTTTTAGATGAGCTACAGGAACTAGTTATGCCTTTGGCCTCAATATTAGGCAGACCACTATAATTTCAACACCAGAAGGACTAAAATCTTATTCTGCAGATTTCTATGTAGCATTACAGTGGTGCTGCTGATGAAGTTGACCTTTGCTCACTAGCTATTAAATATGCAAATATTTTATAAACCTACTGTAGAGAAAATTTCTAAGCTACAATTTCACCTTCATATATATGCTTCATAAGTTCTAGTAGATTTTGCATTAATAGCTAAGATAAGTTACTTTTGAACCCTCATCTGTATTGATTTGTATTTTTCCCGGTTTGAGGTGAAACCGAACCAATTTGGTGTTCTGCAATTTTACATTTTAGCTAGGCCTCTTCTAACTCTCTGAAATTAACAGCATATTGTGGAGAAAACTGGTCATTCTCAGAATGATAACACCAATGTTTGTGCTACATGCCAACCAATGGTATGCAGAGAGGCCCTTGCTTATACTTATTGCTATAGCAACCAAGGTCAGCCAATTTTCGTTATTTGCCCCTTAGAGGGTCAGAAACAGAAAAACGTAGAGGGGTCACACTTGTGGGGAGGAGTGAACAGGACAGATGACCCAAACCTGACCAACTGGGGTATTCCATCCCGTCTGCCCCATGCTCAGTATAAAAGCTGAGGGATCAAAGGTTCAAGCCTTCCTGTAATGGCCGATGTCCGAAGAGGACTCTGTCTGTTCATCTGCCTTTGATCCCGATCCATGGGTTCCTGACTCCAGAGCTGGAATCCAGTTCCCATCCGTCACTGAGTCCACTCTGGGACTTCCCCAGTGCCTGCCGGTGACGTGACTGTCATCTTAGGAGCTTGATACAATTTTGTATATATTGTATCTATTTCATTATTTTCATCTTTTTTTAAAAAAATTTAATATTAATTCTTCATTAAAGTAGTTTAGTTCATTCTAAACTTCTAAATCTTCTTACCTCTTCCTCTCCTCTTTTGGTGGTGGTGGGGGGCAAGGGCTATCTGTCAGTCTGGTTGCGGTGATTTCGGCTGAAACCATGACAGTATTACATTAAACTATGGATAACAGGAAACACTGCCAGAGCAGGGATTTAACTTAAAACCAAAGATGACCTAACATTATAGATTCTTAGAATAAAAGAAAACACAGAAGTATTAAGAGAAAAAGGTACTTTGTCAGGGATTAATCTTTTCATGACTACATCATAAAAAGATAAATACTATGATGTTACTGGACTTACAGTAATAGTTCCAGTGAATAAAAATATTATTGTATATATTTTTCACTTTTTCAAGGACCCAAGAATTTTGACACTTTCCTCTTAAAAGATGACAGTTTTAAAATTAAGGGACACAGACTTAGTTTTCTGCCAAACATAAATACACAAAACCTTTATGAAAATGCATAAATGAGATTGATTCTCAAAGAACACACTTGCTTAATGTCGCCTTCCCAGGAAAACTAGACAGTAACAAATTGCAATTGAAAGCAATAGCTGAACAATGGCCAAAATAAAAAAAAAAAAAAGGAAAAAGAACAAAAAAGAAAAAAAAAAGAGAGACGGAAATAAAAAACAAAGGAAAAAAGGCAAACCTAAAGAAAATATTTTCATGCCTGCTGTAAAATGCTGAAGCCAAGCCTTTTGTGGAAACCATAACTTTACACAAGACTGATATTGTTTTATACTCAAACCGGAGCGTATTATCTACCATCTCATCACAACCTTTTTAAAAATCTACCTTCAACTACCTTCAACTCTGACCTTTTCCATAAGGCAGAATAAAATGCAAGTTATTTTACAAAATAATAATAATAATAATAAAAAAGAGTCAGATCAGAACAGGAATTTTAGCAAAACATACGATAAAAATGACTAAGTAACCGTGATTGGTGTAGCATTTACCCTGACTTTTGTATTTTGCATTTCTGCCTGAATTGAAAGGTGGGTAAGGAAATTCGGATTTATTGTAGAATATAAAAGGCTGAATTTTAACAAGTGAATGCAGGCAATTAGAACCTGTGGATATTCTGATTTCAGTCATGGGAAAAGCAGTAGTGGTAATTTTGAGGTATTATGCTTCACACTTCTTTTATGAGTGAATAAGTGTATTTTCTTGATCATTGCCTTTTAACTGTTCTTTGAACAAAGAGGGCTAGAATGGAAAAAAGATTTGTATTGTTTCTTCTTCACTATACAATTTCAAAGTGAATATGTTGGACAACAGAAAAGAGCACATTTCCACCTGTGAAGCTTTCCTCTGTTTTACGTTTTGTGGCAAAATTACATTTCTCCATTTTTTATTGGAAATTATGAAATATTTGGGAAGCATATTTCACCTGTTCTCTAGCTCTGAAAGAGTTCAGTAATTTGGAAGAATACTGCAATTATTATTTCACAGAAACAGTTTTTCATATTTTGAGAGCTGGTTGTCCAGATTATCCATTAGTGGGCTATTATATATTACTCCTATAACAGATTTAGATTTTATTGACATTGTTATTGTTTTCCAGGAAATATAAATGTGGAATTTCTTCAGAGTTAAAGACAATTAAAAATAACATTTAAATGCTTGTAAGCTAGGGTCAGCTTCTTCCTCCCAGCTGTTGTTTGCTGCAGGAAGGACTTTCCCACATACAAAGTTAAATATGAATATCCAATATGTCATGCAAAGACAAGGCAGTCAAGGCAGCTGAAGGGGTTCATACATGTTGATCTATACACAGGCTTAGAGAATCTTGAGTCAAAGGCAAATAAATTCAATTGAGCAATTAAAGGTGGAATCTTGGCCTCATGGACACTGGTAACAAAATTTCTATTAAATTCAGTAGAAAGAACACTCCAGCATCATATTAGAGGTGTGGCTGCTCTGCGATGTGGAGTGCCCTGAAGGATGATACTGCTCTACATCACATTTCTGCCATCTTTTCTTTTAAGTACAGTTGAATGTTCAGACATGTGGTGAGCTGCTCTGAACACAAACATTTACAAAAGTGATTATTGTTCAGTTGCATCAGGCACTCCCTGGGAGAGAGGTGATTGTTTAGAAGGGATACAGAAGCATGTCATTGGCTGAAATTGGCTTTAAGTGCCTCAAAAAACTTAAGAAAGATACAGCAGTGTATGTGCTGGATGCTTGTACGTGGATAACAATTATTAGGGTTGCTGTGCTTTCTTAAACTTGGTAAGTGTTTGAAAATTCAAATTCCACAGCTGCCCGTGAGATATTATTCAAACATGCTGTGCCAGGATAGACATTGGCATGTGCTACAGTGAAAACAAGTCACAGTTTTCATTTCACCACCCTTCAAAATCAGCAAAAACTCGACCCATCATGCTCATTTTCTTCCATGCTAAAATGATGGATTTTGAGGAATATTTAGGTTTGCACTTAAAAAGGAATGACATTTTAATTTGACAGTAAAGCATGTCTCTAGCCATTCACACACCCTCGAAGCCTATTTATTCTTCCAGTTAACATGCATATTTTTGCTGGAATATGATTCATAAATCTATGTTAATGACACCTTGGATTTTAGTTTAACTGTTCCAGACCGTATTGCACACATGTACAAAAATGTAGTCAAATAAATTTGTCTTTAGTCTTCTGCCCTTTTTTCCCAAAAAGCTAAATATTTTTTTTTTTTTGTTCAAGTACTAACTTCATTATGAAATTCAGACAGCAAAATTCAGCATTTAGGGTTGCTGGGATTTGTGATGGTCATTTTAAATCCAGTTGCATTTTTGATCTAAATCAAAACAATTTTCGTTTTAAATATTTTTCCCCCCAAAGAAACTTATTCAAATAATCTTGTTTCTGGTACTATTTTATTTGATCAAGTATCAGTCAAGCTACTCCCAATTTATTTCACCTTTAAATAATCTCCCATAATTTTTGAATTTTGGGGAAGGAATTCCTGTTCCTGTGGCTGAACAGATGTTTCTCCTTAAGGAAGTTCCTTTCTTTAATTATTTGCCTTATGTCACATTTTTGCAAATAAATATAGTGACTAACATGCATCCTGTTTGTCTTCCTCACTGAAGTCACATTCTCTAAACTAACTTAGTCACTTTTATTGCATACAAGATCGTGATCTGCACCTTGTTCCCCTGTTGATTCTCTGGTTTACCTCTGAACTGTCTGAATTGCCCTGAGCAAAAATGAGTAAAATAATAGGAAACACCATAAAAGAGATTTAATTAAGTTCATGAGACACGTGGTGTGATATAGCAACTGCTTTTAAGGACATGCTATATGCTTCCACTCCTTACAATCTTATATATTTGCATTCTGAAGTCCTAAAGTCTGTGGGGTTCAATTTCTCCAAGTGAGAAGTACAGTAACGGAAAGCGTATAGAAAGGAACAGAATAGATAAGATCTGGAGCTGATGACGATGGGAGAATTGTTTAATGTGAAGTGATTTTCTATTAAGTTAACAGACAGTTTTATTTATTTTTTCTCAGTAATACCTAACATATGGAAGGAAATTTGCACTTCCCTAATGACACTCAAGTTACATCCACAAAGTTGTGTGATAACTCACGTTACCTCAGACTTCATCCCAGGGACACAAGAATGGAAGAAGCATCAGGCTGTGAATAGTTTCTTTGGCCCATGTGGGTTTTTTTTGTAGCTGAGGGTTTGGCACCTCTTTTTATGTGTGCCTCAGCAGCCTTCACAGGTATGTAAAAGCTTCACAGGGAAAGTAGTTATTATTTTGTTTGTCCACAACAAAGAGGATCTGAAGAAATTTCAGTGGTATATTTCTACATGAGTGGAGTATCCTACTTTACAAATTATGAATATTTTCCATAGTTTCACTAGTTGGTTTTTTTCCTTCTCGTACTGTTAGAATTAAATTCGACTTCTATTTGATGTTTCTGATGCCTTCATGAATGCAGAATTTCTTTTATTATTCTTAGGCAGAGGCCTTTAATCCTGTCTGCTATCCTCTCATATTGCTGCAGTTTTCTGAGTTTTACTATTGATTGTAACCCTAATATCACTATAAATGCCTAGTATCTTACCTCTGATTTTTTCAGCTGTTTAAAGAATTTAAAACATATTATCATTTAAAATCAGGAAGGCACTGTCTTTTATATCATTTAATCTTTATTCTCTTCAGGAGCTGCCTTAGCCTACTGTACTCTTCTTTAAGTGAAAAACTGCTAGGAGTATTTAATTCCTTTTCTGTCTACTACTTTTAAAGAATATTTCTAATTAGAGAAATTTAAAATGTAAAGTAAATGTAAAAGTTGAAAATTTCTGTGGGAGAAAAATAATATATGGAGGCATTTCCATAAAACAAACACATCTGTATCATGCTTTGTGCTCCTTTGAGCAGGCTCTGACCAAAGGAAAGATGTGAAACCAAAAACACAAGAAGATTTTCTCATTCACACAAAATCCTTGTGCATCTGTACTGTCTTTCCCAAAGGATATCAGGGGACGGTTCCCTTCACAGTGTGTAAAGGAACCAAGCAATAACTGGGTTAAAGCTTGTTTGCCTTCTCCCACTGAAATAGACATGGGCACTAGATGGGTTCTTGCATTGTTTAAGAGACAGTATAGCAGGAACAGCTGTGCTTGCCACAGGAGCTCCTGCACATTGCTGGACGATTTCCAGTGCAGACCCCAAATAGTGAATAAAACAAGCAGATATTTCGTCAGCTACTACTGTTTGCTGTAACTTTCTGCCATACTGGTAGGTTTGTTGCACATGTCCCAGCAAATGTTTTACCACATTTTTAATAACCACTTCATTCTTTCTATGCCCATGAAATGTTGTCTTTAGACATTAAGTCCTCCCTGGAGGTTGCATACCTCTTTACTCCCCACAGTTCAAGGGAGCGTGCCTTAGGCCTTGCCAGCATTTGCAAATTTAACATTTGTAATTTCAACAATGCCAGCAATAAGTGGAACAGCGGGACTGACTTTTGCAGAGATGAGATTCATCATATGTCTTTAGCATAACCAAGAAACCTACGCTCTAGCTCTGCTATTCACAAATTGGCATACTGTTGCTATGCTGCTGTTGCTGCTGTAAGATGGATATTATTTCTTCTTAGCGAACTGGCATAAGTGACTTCCCCCCTATCTCCCTCCCCTCTGCTGCCGACAGATGGAACAACAGTCGTCCTGTACTCGGTAGGAGATATGGGAATTAGTAGAAGTCATCTAGCTGTGCCATCAGGGAATGTGCTGTTGATACTTGAACTAGACCATCAGTATTTTTGCTGTACTGAGTTTGTAACTAGCTTTTCTTTTGCCAGCGGCTGTTTTTGTTTGTTGCTGAAATTATAAATTCCTTCCATCCGCTCAGTTTCCTAGAGCAGCGGTAGAAGATTTCACAGACTGCTGAGAAGCCTGTCAGATGCTTGCAGAGCTGATAAACTTTTCATTGGTGTCTTGGAGGTTTCACCTTCATTGATGCATAGAAATGTTGTAGAGGAGGCAATACTGCAATACTTCATCTCATGGATGAAAATTGAAAATTCTGTGTGTTTTTTACAGTTTATAATGTCTGAATAGAACTTGAAAGGAAAAGACAGTACTTGCACCTGGAACCTGAAATACTTTGAACCTGCAAACACTTATGAATGGGTGTTGTCCCATCGGATTTCCTTCCTCGTATAGTTCGGGCTACTCATGAGCGTAAAGGTTCTCATACAGGTAACTGCTTGCAGGGTCTGAGCATCATTTGTGCATAATACAGAGCCAGGAAAAAAAGTGAAAATGAAGTAATTTGGATGGTTTTATTTTCTTTCTGCGTTAGGTTTTTGACTTCCAGGCAATTCTGAACATGATTTATAGTTGCAACCATGTCAGTGAAAGTTAAAAGAATTTAATGCCTTCATTTGTTCTTACAGAAGTCAGATGTTACATGATATAAGATCTGTAATGATGCTGCGCATTAAAATGGAAGTGCAAGGAGATTCCTTGGGATGCAATTCCTTTACAGCTCACTGCCTTTGATTGATTTGAAAGGCTGCATTACACATTATAAATGGATTTTGACCATAGCAACATTGTGTTCTCTACTACTAGAAGCTGGATTGTACAGTACAGTGTACAGTACTGTACAGTGGCAGCTTTTTGGCTTGCCACAATAACTGACCTTGGGTATGAATCTCTGTGTCAGCCTATTATAAGATTATAGCATGCATAGTGAAATAGCAGAAGTTCTTATTGAAGTTTCTTATTGAGAAGTCCTTTGAGTAATACAGTACAGAGGGAGGAATGCAGCTGTTCTAAACACTCAGTCGAAGAGGAATGTTAAAAGACAGAGAGGGCTGAGTGACCACTGAGGGGATGGAAATCAGGGGCTTTATTTTGGGTGGGTACCTCTGCAGTTATCATTTAATCCTAATTCACAGTAGTAATTTTCTCATGAAATGCAGTGAAAACATAGACTTTCCACCAAATGTTTGTATTTTGGACAGAAATCTCACTTGCTTACATTGGTAATAGTATAAACATTGCATGGGGGCAGGAAAAAAACACAGAAGCAAACAATTTCATATTGTAAAACGGAGGTCCAAAATATCTTGGCAGTGGCCAGTTTGTCATTTACTGCCTCAGGTTTCCTTGCCAGCATTTAAATTAAACTGGACTAGAATCAAATCAGTTCTATCAGTACCCTGTTCTAACCTTTGGTTAAGCTGATAATTTTCAGCTTGTTAAAATGTTTAATCTATATCAAAACTGCATCACACTGTCACTCCTTGGCACATTGTGTGCCTGGTGAATAGAAATCTACCCAGCGTCATTTTCTTGCACAGTTACAGAATATTAATTCCATGGTCTCTTTATGAGCCACTTGGTCCTGCCAGTTGCCTAGTGTAGAGATGCAAAACATTTTTTCTTCTTTTCTTTCTTTTTCTTGTGATTTATTAGATTATTATCCAAACAGAATGCCATTTCAATAGTGCCAAATATGTATCATTCAAGAGAAACAGACATCCACAGGGAAAAACATAAACGAAAAGAGTGAGTGGACGCAGTGGTTGGGGCACCAGACAACATCCCACCTTACCTACCTCATCGTGTCAAGTACCTCTGAGGAATAGATACGAGGCTCTGCTTCAGAACAGACACTTGAGCAAGAAAGTAGATAAGGAGCAACTTACAACACAGATGCCTCCTAGGCCAAAAAAACACATACCTCAGATCACACCCTCTAAGAAAACACAAAGGGTTATAGTTGCTGGGGACTCCTTCCTGAGGGGGACAGAGGGCCCAATATGCTGGGTGGACCCTCCTCAGACGGAAGTCTGCTGCCTTCCTGGAGCCCAGGAAACTTCCTGGTTTAGTACAGTCCTCAGATTATTACCCACTACTATATTCCATGTAGGTGCAGAGGAGACAGCAACTCGAAGCTCAAAGGCTATTAAGAGGGACTTGAGGAAGTTGGGAGGCTTAGTAAAGGAATCTGGGATCCAAGTGATTTTTTTGTCACTCCCTCCCATGGCAGGCAATGATGCTGAGAGGAGCAGACGGATCAAATCAATCAATACATGGCTCCATGGCTGGTGTCACCACCGTAACTTCAGGTATTTTGATAGTGAGTTGGTCCATACGGCACCAGGCTTGTTAACAGGAAATGGAAGATGCCTCTCTCAAAAGGGGAAGCCTGTTCTGGCCCGAGAGATGGCGGGGTAGATTGACAGATCTTTAAATTAGATGTGAAGAGGGAGGGGGGTGATAACATCAGACCTGTCCTTGAGGCTCCTGAGGCAAAGGGAATATGGGAATCACAGACAAAACACCATGAAGGAAGGACACCTGAAGAGCGACACGAAGGAAAGGGAGCCATTCCAGCCAGTAAGTCAGCCCCATTAGGCGCCCAGCTGAAGTGCCTTTACAAAATGCGCACAGCATGGGCAACAAGCAAGAGGAGTTAGAGATGTGCGCATACCTCCAGGGCTATGATCTTATTGGCATTACTGAGATGTGGTGGGATGGCTTTTATGACTGGAGTGTTGGAATGGAGGGTTACAGGCTCTTTAGGAAAGACGGGATGGGAAGACGGGGAGGGGGTGTTGCCCTCTATGTCAACAACCAGCTGGAGTGTGTGGAGCTCCACCTGTGGATGGATGAAGACTTGATGGAGAGCTTATGGGTCAGGATTAAAGTGACCACAGGGGCAAGTGATGTTACAGTTGGGGTCTGCTACAGATCACCAGAGCAGTGTGACAGAGAGGATGAGGCCCTCTGTAGACAGATTGGAGCAGCATCGCGCTCACATACCCTGGTCCTCATGGGGGACTTCAACCACCCTGATGTCTGTTGGAAGGACAACACAGCAGGGCACAAGAAATCCAGAAAGTTCTTGGAATGCGTTGATGATAACTTTCTTCTTCAAATGATCAAGGAGCCAATGAGGAAAGGAGCCATGCTGAACCTTGTCCTTACTAACAAGGAGGGGATGGTGGGGAATGTCAAGTTCAAGGGTAGCCTTGGCTGCAGTGATCATGAAATGGTAGAGTTCAAGATTCATTGGGCAGCAATGAGGGTGTGCAGCAAGCTCGCTACCCTGGACTTCTGAAGAGTGGACTTTGGTCTCCTGAGAGACCTGATTGGGAGGACAGCGTGGGAAAAAGAAATGGAGAGGAGAGGGGCCCAAGAGGGATGGTTGGTATTCAAGGATCGCCTCCTCCAAGCTCAGGAGAGGTGCATTCCTAAAACGAAGAAGTCAGGCAAAATAGCCAGCAGGCCTGCATGGATGAATAAGGAACAGCTGGACAAGCTCAGGGCCAAAAAGGAGGCCTGTAGAGGGTGGAAGCAGGGACAGTTAGAATGGGCAGAATACAGACAAAATGGTCCGAGTGTTCAGGAACAATATCAGGCAAGCGAAAGTTCTTGGCTAGAACTAAATCTAGCCAAGAACATCAAAGACAATAAGAAAAACTTCTACAGATATGTCAGGGAGAAAGGCAGGACTAGGGAAGTTGTGGGCCCTCTCCAGAAGGAAATGGGAGACCTGGCTACCCAGGATATGGATAAGGCTGAGCTACTGAACAACTTTTTTGCCTCAGTCTTCACTGGAAAAGGCTCAAACCACACTGCCCAAGTCACAGAAGGCAAAAACAGGGGCTCTGCAAATGAAGAACTACCCACAGTATGAGAAGATCAGGTTTGAGACCTCTTAAGGAGCCTGAAGTTGCATAAGTCCATGGGACCTGATGAAATCCATCCACAGGTCCTGAGGAAACTGGCGGATGAAGTTGCTAAGCTGCTTTCCATCATATTTGAGAAATCGCAGCAGACTGGCGAAGTTCCCACAGACTGGAAAAAGGGGAACATAACCCCAATATTTAAAAAAGGAAAGATGAAGACCCAGGGAACTATAGGCCGGTCAGTCTCACCTCTGTGCCTAGAGCAGATCCTCCTGGAATCTCTGCTAAGGCATGTGGAAAATAAGGAAGTGATTGGAGACATCCAATATGGCTTCACCAAGGGCAAATCGTGCCTGACAAATTTAGTGGCCTTTTATGATACTGCCACAGACTTGGTGGACAAGGGCAGAGCAACAGATGTCATCTATCTGTACTTGTGCAAAGCATTCGACACTGTCCCACACGACATCCTGGTCTCAAAATTGGAAGGTCGTGGATTCGATGGATGGGCCACTTGATGGATAAGGAGCTGGCTGGATGGCCACACTCAAGGGGTTGTGGTCAATGGCTCAATGTCCAATTGGTGGCCAGTGACGAGTGGTGTTCCTCAGGGTTCCGTACTGAGACCAGTGCTGTTCAACATCTTTTTTGGAGACATGGGCAGTGGGGTAGAGTGCACCCTCAGCAAGTTTGCCAATGACACCAAACTTGGTGGTTCGATTGACACGCTGGAGGGAAGGGATGCCATCCAGAGGGACCTGGACAGGCTGGAGAGGTGAGCTCGTGCAAATTGCATGAAGTTTAACCAAGCCTAGTTCAGGGTCCTGCACCTGGGACGTTGCAATCCCAGGCACAAATACAGGTTGGGTGGACAATGACTAGAAAGCAGCCCTGAGGAGAAGGCCTTGGGGGTGTTGGTGGATTAAAAGCTTAACATGAGCCGGCAATGTGCATTGACTGCCCAGAAAGCCAACCGCATCCTGGGCTGCATCAAGAAAAGTGTGGCCAGCAGGTCATGGGAGGTGATTCTGCCCCTCTATGCTCGTGAGACCCCACCCAAAGTACTGTGTCCAGCTTTGGGATCCTCAACACAGGAAGGACATGGACCTGTTGGAACGGGTCCAGCAGAGGGCCATGAAGATGATCAGAGGGATGGAGCACCTCTCCTATGAGGACAGGCTGAGAGAGCTGCGGCTGTTCAGCCTGGAGAAGAGAACACTCTGGGGAGACCTTATAACAGCCTTTCAATGTCTGAAGGGAGCCTACAAAAGAGCCAGAGAGGGACTGTTTACAAGGAAGTGTAGGGACGGGACAAGGGGCAATGGTTTTAAATTGGAAGAGGGGAGATTTAGATTAGACACCAGAAAGAAATTCTTTCCGGTGAGGGTGGTGAGGCACTGGAACAGGTAACCCAGGGAGGCTGTGGATGCCCCATCCCTGGAAGTGTTCAAGGCCAGGCTGGATGGGGCTTTGAGCAACCTGGTCTAGTGGGAGGTGTCCCTGCCCATGGCGGGGGGTTGGAATTAGATGATCTTTAAGGTCCCTTCCAACCCAAACCATTCTATGATTTTATGATCTTCACCACTACAGTCAAGCTCAATGAGTCTATGGTCTGTGAAGTCACATTTAATTCAATTGCAAAACCTCCCTTCCAAATAGTTCAAGAAATGTCTGTTTGTGTTAATTCCTTTTGCTCAGCATTGTCACTTGTGACACATTTGTCAATACCTGATGGCCACATTGATTCACAGAATAATGGCCAAGGGCTGGAAAAAAATTTCTCTTAGGAATCTCTCCTGCTTTTTATGACATCCTATAGTTTCATCTATGTCTTTAGAAATTGTAGTCTGTTTTTAAAAAGAATGTATTATTATTATTTTTAAACTTCGTGTGGAAATCAAGAGATATTTTCACTGAATTTGTTACAAAAGGAGAAATCCTGTAAATTATTTTTATTAGTGTCAAACAGCTCAGGTAGCCATAAAAAGGCAACACAAGAAATCAAATTTCTGTGGGAGAGGGTATTGCATCCTATGAATAGAGAGTAAAATGTTAAATAGGTTTAATTTTCTATTTGTTTTTGTGTTTCTGTTTGTGAATTGCAGTCATAGAGGAACAAGTGCTAGCTTTCTTAAAAAAAAAAAAAAAAAAAAAGAAAAAAGGAAAAGTAAAGAATACTCTCAGAGCTGTAAGCTCTTTCTTAATAGAGAAGACCTGGCTAGAGAAGAGATTTCTTTTGGTTATTGTGTGGCATTCGATATTACATGACCTGAAACAGCCTCTTGGAGAAAAGAGACAAAAAAAACTGGAAAACATATTTCTCAATTTTCGAGAATTGCAAAATGTGTAATATATAAGAGATAATCCCAGGGCAGGAGGGAAAAGGCTGAAATAGGGATCATACTTCATACTAGGCAGGCTTTGAAAGAGAGGTTAAATCACCTTTACTCAGCCAAAGCAGAGTGAAGAAATTGCAAAAATCATCAAAGAGTTACAAAACGTGAAATGTAAAACGTATCCAGCTCCAGCTCTTTGTTGCTATATCAGCTTTCTTGCAACTTCTTTATCAGCAGATGGATTGGAAGGAGATTCCAATGACTTGTCCTCCTCTCACTTCTCCACTTCAGGTGTCCTTGCACTGCTGCTTTCATTGATGCTGGATTTGCCGTGTATTTACTGGGACCATCAAGGAACTTCAGTATTTACTGAAAATTTACTGGGGAAAAGTACTTTATTAAACTATGGGCATGCTTTGAGTAAAAACTAGACACCCTTTCCTAAGGTTCTGTTGGTGGACTTTATAAGACCCCCCCCTAAGACATTAAACCATGAACAGAAAAGAAACCAGTGTAGAAGATTCTACTTTGGCTGTGCAGATTGTGCTTTTGCTGTGTGTTGTATTTCTACCCAGCACGAACAGGAATATTTTATCAAAAACCATGTGGTTTTTGTTTCAGACTTTTCACTGACTTTGTGGAACAGTCAGTGAAATCAAAGGCAAACACATCCAGATTATTATCATGCTTTCAATTTTACCATTGGGAATGTGGATCTTTAGATAACTCTTTGATTCCGTAGCCTGCATTCTTTTTGCATGTATGCCAAGATAATCTCTAACTGAAATTGTTGCCACCTTGTTCTACAAAGCTGCTACCAAACCTCAGTTACTAGAATATATATCTAGTGCTCTACTGTAGTGAGTAGAGAGCCATTTTTAATTCCTAATATTTTTTTGCATGAAAATGACTATTACAATTAATTTTAGTAGCATTTCTAGTCAAGTTCTATTCTCATTAACTCAGTTTTACTTAAAATGGTAATAATAGTTTCCACCGGTGCTTTCTGATTAATGTGTCCTCCCTGGAAACTATGAGAAAAAGTATAGATCTGTTACTACAAGTGTGAAGACTGTTTTGTGCTGCATACCTATTTCTGAAATATTCTGTTAGGAAGTGAAACAACAGAACAGTTGGAGGTAGGAAACAGGAACTGGCCAGGGAATAGTCTTCAATGGGAAGGATTTTTATCTGTTCTGCTGATAATCAAATTTTGTTTCACTTAATCAAAAATCCCTCCATGCATTTGACTTGCAGTGTGTTTGGCTGTATTATTATGTTTGTATGGCTGCATGTATGGTAAACTGAATAGGATAGTAAGCATATACTTACGTGAACCACATAATAAAGGATCATATGATGAGTGCTTATACTCTGGTTTTCTTCTTTTAAGGTACCTGATCATGGGCATCAAGGCTGTGCTGAGATCATGCTTAGAAAATAGGTTCTGTGGCATCTTTGGATGCAAGTTGCTCTTTTTCCTGAGGGCCTGCAGCCAGCTGCAGCACATGGAAAATCAGGAGAATTCATAGTGTGAGGAGTTATGAGGAGCACTGCCAAACTTACGATTTGAGATTAGCAGAAAGCACAGACCAGATTAGCAGATGGATACAAGCAATAGAATGGTGTTGGAGAATAGAGCAACAATTGTGGAATCAAAGAGTCCACAGGAAATTCTGAAACTTCAGATATTCCATAATCTAAAAAGGTGCTTGTTGCTGTGCTTTCGATGAGAAGGTTGTAAGTGAATAAGACACATTTGGATATACATTGATCTGGGCAGAAAAAAGTCACCCATCTTTATGTCTTTCTGAACAGAATATGTTCCTACAGGGTTAATTTAAGCTTTAGATTTTCGTTTTTCTCCTTCAAATACTTACCTCAGATTTTTAATAACACATACAACATATTGAAGAGATAAGAAACAAATTCATGTCAGCAGTTTCCGAGTACCTGACAACTTTTCAAAGGACAGGACTGAATTAACTATGGGCATGAAACAGTTGTGGAGCTTTCCTTATTTTTGGTAAGGAAAATATAGGAAAAAGGAGAATAATAGAGGTGATGTTCTTTTGTCATCTTTTGATGATAGGAAAGCTGTCCTTCATGGTTACCCAGGAAGAGATGGCAGGGTCATGGGAGGTTAATAGGGCCCTGCAAGCAAGGAGCAGGCCCTGATAAATGATGATTCCTTTCCCACAGTGAAAGAGCAGCCTAGAAAGCTTTGGGAAAGTGAACAGAGACTGCAATCTTCTAACATTTGGGGAGTGTTTGTTATGTTGTGTATTATTTTTCTCAAAAGCACGGAATGTCATTAGGATTTTTTTCTTTCAGTCATATCTTGATTAGACAAATAATCTTCGTTCTTCTTAAATAACTTACCCATGCAAGAGTAGTGTAAGATTTCATTAAAAAATAAAATACCTTTTTTGTTTAAAATAATTTTCTTTTTTTTATTTAAAGAGAAGAAAGGAGAAACTTCAGTTTGAATTAGAAATCAAGTAAAAACTCATGTAATCTAGATGTAAATGTAAATTACTTCAAGAGCTAGTAAGTACTTCGGTATTTATCTATTTCATTATATTTCCGTATCTTTTCTGATAAGAATTAACTGTGTTTCACAGTTGCCATTTTTCAGTGTGTTCTGCATCTCCATCCTGTTGATACTGAAATGCTGATATTGAAAATTTATGTCTGCAGTGTTGAGTAAGTTTAGTTTAGTTCATTAAGTCAGAGCTTGTTGCCATTTAAAATTGCAGAGCTGGAATATAGGTATGAATTGTATAGCTTAATTTATTAAATGAAGTTTGTTTATCGGCAAGGTTGTGAAATACAAATCATACTTGAGGAATCACAAAGCAGATATACTTAGAAAAACAAACTTTGACATGTATAAGCCTGGTGAGCAAAGGCAGGAAAAACTTAAGCAAAAAAATAGTAGCATAAGTCTTCAGAATTTTTTTCCCCAGTCCCAGATAAGTACATAATAAATTAAGTAAAGTTCTCAAGTGTTCTAATTTCACATAGTTGTGTATCAAGGTAAAACAAATAAAAATAGAATCTTTTATGACGTTAAAAATAATATAGACATAACACCACAAAAATGAAATGCAATTAATATTTATCATTTGTGTGGGTTTTTTGGACTTACTAACAGTATTTTTTGAGTACAGAGTTCTGCCTTTTCCAGCTGTTCATTCCACTAGTTGTCTCCAAAAAAGTTCAGAATAACGTGCCTCTGCCTATGTATATGGTGAACTAAAAACTTTCAAAAGCTTAAATTTAAGGGTTGTCCTTGTTAGCCAGCAAATATTATGGTGGACACAAGATTAAACTAAAAATTTGGTTCTCAAAAGATTAATGCTTCCGTTGTAACAGGAGAATTCAGGCAACATTGATTGTTCAGATTTATGTGGCACCACTACTCTATGGCAGCTGGTAGGATCTCTTTTGCTGTTTCACCTTTGAAGAAATGCTACTGTTCTAATTGTTGAAACTGTTACCTGGCTTATAAAGCGGATTTCTTAGTATGAGAGATAACAGTGTCAATAACAGTTTGTCAGAGCAAGTTAGGATACTTACAGCAAAGCACACTTTTTTACCCTGAAGGGTATGGGGGTTTTGCTACCTCTTACTTTAAGCTCTTCTAGGCTGGTCAACGCTATTATTGCATAGCTTCAAAAAAGGATCCTGCTACCTGGGTAGCTTTCAGTTATGAGTAGATGTTTGCTTTGTCATTTCTCTTCTTCCTGCAGTACAGGGAAAGAAAAATACTACTGGATGTATATCACATTTAAGCAATAAGGCCAGCTTAAGCCTTTTATCATGTAGATGAGGATGGATAGGGTAGTTAAAGAAGTCCCCTGGTACTTTAAACAGTGTGATCCTTATCTGACATTAAAAAAAATCTGCCATAAAGCTCTCCTTACTATTTCAAGCTAGCATTTTAAAGAGAAAATGATTGACACTTTTCTGTTTCGATTTTTCTGTATTTTTTCACATCTAGATTTCACTTAAAACAAGCTAGCAGTCACCATGTACAGAGTAACAGAACTGAGGTAATCAGTGCAGTAATTATCTGTTCCTAGAACAAGTTGAGGGCAGGCTGGGGCTGTCATCCCTACACAAAACATATGAAAAAATGAGGAATAAAAAGAATGAGCAGAGTAACTGATTTTTGTTTGCATTAGTTTTGGCAAGGAAGCAAGGATTTGAGTAATGAGATTCCAGTCACTTCTGCTCCCTTTTTTATATCCAGTTATGCACTAAGTTTATTCTGAAATAAATGAGGCTTTAGTTTTTCTTGCTAGTTACATTAATTATGCAGTTTTTATGTTTTTAACTAATGGTGATTATTCCTGTATTAGGTAATTCATCTCTGTGTTAGAAACCACCATTCACAAATACCTTTATTAGGTGAGCACATCACAATCAGTAATAATGGGAACCACCATCATCATTTATTAAGTGTCATGCCACACAGTTCACTGGTTTACACGGTACAATCTACAGGCTTGGGAAGTGAATGTATTGCATGTTTCCTAGCAAACAAAATGAAATTGTGATGCACTGAGTTGCAAATGTAGGTTTACCCTTGCCCGTGTATACAAAGGATCAAACCTCTCCAGAAGTCTCTGGAAGTGTGTTGCAGATGCATTCAATGAAGTTGAAAAAAATGAACCAGACATTTTCCCTTCTTTCTCATCACTCAAGACAAAAATCTTAATCTTTACCTCCCCTCTTCCAAGCAGATTGTGATGAAATGTTATTATAGTTTGTTCTGCCTACAATTTTTAATTATTTTATTTATACATTAGATTTGTATTTCAAAGAAAATAACTAATTTGCCCTGGTAGTATATCAGGAGAAGAACTGTCCAGATTGGAGTTAGAAAGTTTCAGGAAATTTTAAATTTTATTTTATTCTAAAGGTCTATTGAGTAGAGGGCTGCGGATCATTCAGCCCTCTCATTCAACTCTCATTCATGGCTTGAGGACAAGGTCACCATACAGTCCTCAGTCCAGTACCTACAGCTCAAACTGGATCCAAGGGACACTCTCTGATGAGGAATTCCAGGACTTGAGTACTGCAAAAAGACGTACTGGATGAACACCTTGGACAAAGTAAAGCTAAAAACATTGATTCCCCAGGCTTAGACAGTACTCAAAAATGTATATGAGAATTTTGCTTGAAATACTGTTTGGATTTTGTCAAACTGAATTTTCTTAACAGCTTCACATAATTTCTGACCAGACCTAAACCATAGTGGCAAATATAATATTTGTCAGGCTTTTGCTCTTGGAAAACGTTTCAGCTTGACACCTGACTGTAGCCATCTCTGCTCACAAATAGATGATTTTACCATAATGCAACATTACTATGAATAGATCTTACTTTTCATGTGAACTGTTAAACAATATTATGATTATGAGACAGAAAAAAAGTCTCTCTTTTCCAATCAGCAGAGTTATTATTTAACTCAAATTATATATTTAAGAAATCAGCGCTGGTTAAAGGAAGCATAATCTTGTGGCTTTGCTTTAAAAATCCTGATGCCACGCTTCACCCTGAGAGCTGTGTGGATTTAGAAAAGATTTGCGAATGGGTCAAAAATGAAGTTGTGCAGATGTGTATATGGCTCTAGCTGTTGTTCCTCCTTAGATGTCAAAGAAAGTCATGATCATTAGAGTGGAATGGTCCCTTAGGTGATTTGTGCCACGTCCGTGAACACTTTGAAGATGACTTGTTTGTTTCTTATATATTCAGTGAAGTACGAATTATAACCTTTAAATCAGGTTATATCTGTCTATGTGATTTTTTATAGCAAAGTGGTGGAAGTATGCTGTAGGTAGCTTTTGCATACTCAGACTTAACACTGATCTCAACGTAAGTTCTAAGGTACTCCTTGCAGATGTCTTGTTTCTCTGTTGGCACTGGTAGCATCATTTAATTACAGAAGAAGTGGACCTTCTGAAGAAGATGGATGAGCTAGGGAACGAAGGGTTCTTCCTTCATCCCTTCTCCAAGGGCTTTTATTGAATATGTCCAGAAGTCTAGCATTCTGGGTAAAAAGCTATGATCCTATCAGCCTGATTCTTTCAAGGAAAAGGCTTGGGAAACAAATTATAATTTTAAAACAATGTGTTTTCAGTTTCATCATTCCTATGTTGTTTTTTTTACTTGTTTAGTTGAGACTGGATCTCAATCATATTGAAAACATCACTATACTCAAGAGTTGCTTAATTGGGAAGGTTGTGATCTGTTATGACTCCTGAATGAACATTTCCTAGATTAATAGGGATTAGAGTGAAAGGAAGGAAAATAGTTATGAGATGTGTTAAAAGGTCAGATTTTTTTTTACTTAATTTAATGGCACGTTATTTTGTAGGAGGCTTGGTTTAGTCCCTTCCTTGTTTCTAGAATATCTCTAATATTGCAAATTCTCATCAATGCTACCAACTTCTGGTGCTATATATGCATATCCGTCCCAAAAGGTTCTCTATTGTGGAGGAATGGCTGTCTGCAAGAGGACATGACTTGATTGGGATGAGCAATCCAGTTTCAGACACGGGATCAGGGGAGAGGCCTTAGCTGTAGGCCGAAAGCCTTGGCCTCAGGCCCACAGCTTTAGCAGCGGGCCTGAGAATGGCATTGGCCTCTCCCTGATACTGCTTATTTTAGGATAAGCATATCTTTTCTAGCCTTTGTTTTAAGATTGGTGAAGCGGAGCTGTCCTTGGGAACTAAGGGAGTAGTGTTGTGTGCAGGAAAACTTAAGCCAGGCGGAGGAGAGCAGGTAGCCAATCATGTGAACACCTGCTAGCGTATGTATCTGCTGTTTGCCTACATAAACTCTGCTAAAACTTGCAATAAAGGAGGACGACTGTACCCATATTGAGATTCCATCGTTACTCGGGGCCCGACTTCCCACTCCGACACTCTATCTTTTTGTCTTTCACTGCTCTGCAGTGGAGCAGAACATTAGTCTGGGTACCTTTGTCTGTTTAGTTGATGATGTATCCTCTGATTTCATAATTAAGACAGGGATTCTTAGAGTGGAATTTTTCCTTGGTCACAGAAAAACACGTCTTGAGGAAATAAGTTTTCTTTCTGATTTGGTCATCAGGTTCTGTCACTGTTGTATTGCAATGTTTCCTTTAATCACATTATGGTTGCTAAAGAGTGATGTTCTAAATATGTGTCTTTGAGTTTAAAAGGATCATTTTACAAGTCAACAATTAAACAACATCCTAGGAACCAGTTCATAGAAATGATCAATGAAGGTTTTTTTCCATAGCTGAGAAGCTGACTACAAATACCTATGCCTAAGTTTTTGAACTGGCTGTTCTAATAGCTGTTACTGGAGTGTTGTGTTAATAAATCAACAGTAAAGGATTTCAATGCTATTTGTGACTCCCTCTCCTCTCTCAACCCTTCATCTGAGTTTTGGTCTTCACATCACAGTCAACTGTTTGAAGATAAATATCTATTTAATATGTATAATATACATAAGCAATAAATCCTACTCCTTTACAGTATCCCTACTCCTACAGAAGGAACTTGTCTTATTCTAACAGTGACTACATCAAATCCCAAGTGCTTAGCCCTCAGAAATAAGGATGAATATGCTTTTTTGGTTTCTCCATACAAGGAGCTGTTTTCCAAATTGCTAAGTTGCTGGTTAGTGTTTTTTTACTCCCATATTTACAAGCAAATTTAATGTAATTACAGGATTTTTCATGTCAGGAAATAGGAAACAATTTTCCTTCAGGCAGATGGGTGGAGATCATTAGGGAAGTGACTGCATTCACTTCTGGATAACAAATTCTCTGCACTTCAGCAATTAAAGGCATTACTGGCAACCTTCCTATCTCCTGCTCCTTTTCTGATACCTTGAGGCATGTGGTCCTTTGTATAGTGTCATATTTTAAAGGTGTTTCATGCCTTCATTGTACAGAAGATAATAGGGTAGATGCTCTGGAAAATGTTTTTTTATTTCAGTCCCTATTGCACTGTTTCCCACAATTGTGGGAGACTGGATCTGGTGAGTGATGCAGTCCCTTCAAGCCCTGAGTTTATGTCTTGAGGCATTAGGGAATTTGGGCATAGAAAATAAGAGTATCTTGGTACAGCTTCTGCCTATGCAACATACAAGATTACAAATACGTGATTTTAATGGACCTGTGTATCTCTCAACTTGAAACTGACAGATTTTGATCCTGTGTCTCTTGAATGCATTGTTGCTACCTTTTCATTTCGAGATTTCAAACTATTTTTCAAAGGAAAACAGCTTAATTTTCTTGGTGTTGGTTGTCCTGCTAATGTTTTAGCTTGTGGAACAAAATAACAATGAGTGTTTTTAGCTTCCAGAAATCTAAGCATTTTAAACATAGATGCGAAGATATGAGGTATGTCTGTGACTGTTTTGGACAATTTCTATATACAAAAAAATCAGAGCTAAGGTGAAAAGAGAGCTTTAGGGCACTGAATAGTAATATTTAGAGAACAGGAGATATTAGAAAGTAGAAGATATTGGAATCCTGTACCTGTACTTCCCAGCATGACATCCCAGAAAACGTGCTCTCCAGTAACCCTTGCAGGGATAGTTTGTTAGTGTTTAAGAGGTTATAAACACACTGATGATATATAATTATGAATCAAAGTATTTAATACTTGGAGTGAAATATCTGAACTATTTTTCAACAAAGTCAATATTGCGTCTGAGGTTTGTTCACAAAAATTAAAAGAATTTGTACTTTGGCAGTTTTGCAGAAACTGCCTGCAGGCCTAAATATAATTGTGATTTGTTGAAAGAAAAGGAGGGAGAAAAAATGTGATCAGCTGTCTCTTTTGGCAATTGAAATCTCAGCTGTTTCATTCAAGACTTGTGTGCAATTTTTCAAACTTTCTTAAGAGAAATACACTAAAGGGAAAATTGTTTTAATTTGAAATTAAGAGCTTTTTTAGACCAGGTCTAAAATGGCATAATTCCAGCAGAATTTTACTCAAGGAGGCACAGGAAATGTGGGGTTTTTTTTAGGTTCATAGATCATGATTTAGACATATATGCAAGACACCTGCAGAGAATCTCCCTATAAAAACTGGATCTTACTAAACTGGCAGATATGATTTAAAATGTTCTGCTATTATTATCTGCTTCCCTTTCAGTTATACTGATTAAAATCTGGTAGTACTGTAAAGAGGATATGGACTGGGTTGATCTTACCCCAGCTGGGGCAAAACTGATCTATAAAAGGCTTGTCTGAGCCTGTGCCTTTGTGCTAGAGACCATCATCATTCCAGTCATGCTGGCCAAATACATACAAAGGGAGGAAAGTTTGACAAGCAATGAAGTTTACTTTTTTTGTTCCTTACTTTAGTGGAAATGAGGAAATTCAGCCTGTTTTAACCTATGAATGATTGATCTTTCTCACACAACCTGCTGAGTTGTCTTTATTTCTTTACATAGCCTTACGTACGGTGTAAAGATATTTTCATTGATGCAAAGGACCTCTTTAGTTTTAAGTGTATAAAGAAATCATCAACTAAAAAATTATCTTTGTCATTTGCACAAGTGAAAATCTTCATGAAAATCAAATCTGAATGGTAATTTTTTTGTATTTGAAGGGTTTATCATTTACAGCTATTTTAAACAGCAGTGAATTGTAATCTTAATGGTGCACATTGAAAATATATACTTAAGATTTTCATGCTATTTCGAGATATTCTGCATCATATTTCAAATCTATCACGAATACCATTGTGAAATACAAAATATAAAATAACATTATTGGAATAAACTAATGCCACCTATTGACTTGAAACTAAAATAAAACATCTGCTGTTTTATGGGAAATATTTAGCACCAATGTTCTGCTTTTAGAAGTTTATTTAAGATTCCAGATGGAACTTCATAATCTAACAATTTCCAGGATATAGCTCAAGACTAGATTTCTAAAAAGAGTATAGAATATAATGAATGAAAATGAAGACAAAGTAAAATATATTTGCAGCAAAACTATAGCACATTCTATTTCTTCGCTCTTTGCCTTACTTTTGCTTTTTTTTTGGTAGCATCTCTACATACTTCCCTTTATTTTTTTTAGTGATCTTCTTGTCTTATTCCATCTACCCTCCTCTCCTGTATTTACAGATGCACAGAAAAAAGTATTCAAAATCCTTCCCCCTCTCTTAATCCTTTTCCTTTGATTTCTTGACTCTTCATTTTTTTCTCCTTAATTTTCTAAGACTTTTTGTTCAGTATTATTTCACAGCTTTCTCTTTCTTCTTGCATTTTTGTCATGTTTCATGTAAATAATACTCTGCCACTACCTTTTTCTCAGAAGCCCTGTTTTCTTCTTTTATTTTTTCTTTTCTTTCTATTCTTCTCGTCTTTTCCTACTTCTCATGCTTCCTTAATCTATTATCTTCTCTGTAATTTTCTTCTGTTTCCCATCATTAACTGACTGCTTGCCTGCTACTAACAATTCAGCTTCTAAAAGATGGGTTTTAGAAGTGTTCTAAATCTAGGTCAGTAGCAAAATATTGGTTAAAAGTTATAACCGCATTGGTTTTATGTTATATTCAATTGGTTGTAGGCTACAACCCTACATTCCAGCATTCTTTTATTATCTAATGTTTATGCTGTAATGGAGCACAAACACCTCATTCTTGGGTAAGAAGTCTAGTACAAGTACTTGGACTAATTGCTATGGTACAAGTACAGAATGAGAAAAAGTAAGAAATAAGAATCATCAGCACAATTTTTATTCCAGAACCCTTTAGTTTATCTTGTCTTCTCATGTCTTGTTTCACTGTGTTCTGGTAGATCATGCTACAGAATGATTAAAAATAAATATTCAGAGAGATGGATTAAATATATTCAGATGCAATCACAGATTAAAGTGTGATTCAAGTTTCAAGTTTCTATTGTTGTCACTCAAGATGGTACTTAATGCGAGAAATGCATTGAGATCAAGGTGAAGCTCTGTAGTCAACAGCAGGGATAAGAGCTTTTTGAGTCTTAATTTGTGTATATTTGTGTCTGAATAGCAGCTTTTCTTTTCTTTTTTCTTTTTATTCCTCTGATTTACTAATAGTACAGATAGCCTGAAATAAAGAATGTGAACCTAGTGCTATGTGGAAAGCAGAAGAAAGACCTGGAAACCAGTACAGAATTAAAGAGATCTCTCATTCATTAATTTTCTTTGCTGAGTCAGCCATTTGAAAACTGGTAGAGAAAGTAGATAAGCAGTCTCCACCTGAAATATACACATTATTGATTTGCTCATGTAAATTAAGATTCAGATTACTTAATACTGATTTTTCTAATTTTGTTTTCCTGAGTATTGGTTGCAATTTTTTGGTAGTTGTGTTTTATTAACTGTTTTTAAAAATTAATTGAATATATATAAAGAACCCCATTCCACCGGTTACATGGGGTTTAGGGAACTCTTTAGAAGGACATATAGATCCATCATTTTAAAATTTAAAAGGTTGTCCTACAGCGGAATTACAGACAGGTAATAATGAAGAGAGATATGAGCACAGATGAAGATCTAGCATGTTCTCCCTTCCAGTTGTTACCCAAATAAAGAGAGAGCAGGGAGGAATGACCTGTTAAGCAATGCTGTCCTGACCTTGTAAGCAGCTGGTGAGCAAGCTTGCCCTGCTGTCATTCTGTGGTTCTGTAGTTCAGGTGGCAGAGTGAGGCTGCACCTTACCAGAGGCAGCTGAATCTGGGGACATACAGGTCCTGGGGGAGGTACTCGTATCCCAGGTCCAGCCCACTGCAAGGCTGAGCACATACTCCCAGCAGAGACACATGCACAGTACTAAAATGGCTGAGTGCACAGGCCAACAACGACAGAAATATGTCTTTCTCAGCATAGCTCTTATCCAAACAAGAGCGGCACAGACTGTTCCTCTGCTCCAGATTATTAGGTTTGAAGTCCATTAGTGGAATATACACGCACATATGCAATACACAAGTCTCTTGTATAGCTAGCTTTACGCGCTCAATCCACTTCACAGCAAGCCCCTTGACTTGCTAGCACCTGGGCACTCAGGACCCCTCCAGCTTGTGGTCTCTCATTCTTGTTGCACTTGGCCAGGTTGTCACCTTTTCCCTCACACTTTTTTTCTCAGATCCACCTTGATCCCGTCTTTTCCCCACCTTTGACTCTTCTCATCACTTAATAAATTTCTCATCCTGCAATCGCCAGAAAACATCTTTTTGATTAGTTTTATGCACTCTCCCAAACCTCTGCTGCAAGTAAGTTCCATGCTCATTGAAACATCAAGACCCTGTACTTGCATGCCATTACAGGGAGAAGGATCCTTTCTGTGGCTCTTTTTGTTGAACTTCACAACAGGAACAGTAGTCCAATTGGTCTCATTGGGTGGTCTTAGAGATTAACTATTTCTGTGTGCTCTCTTTGCAGTGATTACTAGGTTATGAGGGGTCCTCTACCTTTCAATGTCCCTCCGATTTTTCCCAGGTCTTTGTTTTAGTTAGGATTAGCCTTTAATTGGATAATTTAACAAAAAATACTTCCACATTTCAGGTAGGATTCATTATACTTAATAATACAATTAGGTATACTGCACAGATAGGTTATGTTAGTTATATCTGAGGAGAAAAATAATTGCAAGAGCACACCTGTCTTGAGACTTCTCTTAGAGGATCTGCTTTTTGGCTTCTAGAGACTATATCTCTTCGTTCACTATAGAGATAACTTGGGTGACTGGTTTTATGTAGATGTCAAAATTTCAGATGGCTAAAGAAGGTACTATGACCCATATATGTATTTATATATATATATAAAAAAATGACAGTAATAATAATATAATATAATATAATATAATATAATATAATATAATATAATATAATATAATATAATATAATATAATATAATAATATAATAAGTAAATTGTAATAATATATAATGAGTAAATAATTTACTGATTGATAAAAGGTAATTGGATGGAAGTCTAGTCCTATGAGGAGGACACACTGATATTTGAAGTTAGTGTAGTTTTGTTTGTTTGAGATATGACTTCTACCACCATGTCAAATATCAGTAAAAACATTTAATTCATTTTTTTTCTAAAGAGGTTATCTCTGTGAAATATTAACTATGGATAAATTATGCTTTTTATTTCGGACATGATGAATAAAATAAATGGAATTACAATTATATGAGTAAATGTTATTTCAAGCCCTCAAGCAGCAGGAAATAGCTTCCTAACAAAATTATGTAACAGCTGCTATCACTAGTGATCAGCGTGATAATGTTTTCTCTCTCTTTCTCTTGTAGCAATAAGAGTTATGTAGCAGTATTGTCTTCAGCAGGTTGTATAGTGAAGAATAATGAAAAAAAGCAGATAAAGGGGGCACATGCATATATGGAAATGGTAAGACAGTCTGTGTTCTTTCATTTTGACCTGGAACTGTCTTCTTTGTACAGTAAGATAGTGTTATTACCTAGGGTGTTGGTTTTATTGTTTTATTTTTGATCACTAGAATAAGAAGTGATTGTTCGGGCCTTCATGAAATAAACATTTAGTTTATATAGCATCAATGCTTGTGAAAGCCTGAAAATTCTGTCTTCAAACCAGAAATAATATGATTTTGTCAGAGTTACATTTTATATATGGATTGTAACGTAGCTATGTAGTTACAATCAACATAGTTACGTAGTTACAACTGGACATGGACAGGTCTGACTTTTGTTGGAGAAAGCCTTTGTAATTCCTGTATTCGTGCTTTAAACATGTTGCTATTAATAACATGTATGCTGAACTTGTTGATTGTCAGCAAAACGTACCTCAGGCAAACATTTAAGAACTTATCTCAATTACTTTGAATCCATTCTAGCCATAGCCACCAGAGGAATTTTCTGTTTCTAGGAGCCCTCCCATTAGAGCTGGGTGAAACGTACGGTAACATTTTTGCAAAACCAAATTTGTTCACATGGTTTTCCTTTAAAAATAAATTAAAAGTCAATCAAGTCCATACATCAACTTCTAGTGAAAAGTCAGAAATCTATCATAATTTTCAATGTTTTGTTAAGCACTAACAGCATTTCTCACAAAAATTGAGTAGCATATTAATTTCTGAGCGGTAATATATGTGCACACTTACAGTCTGGAAGAGGAAACAGAGTTAGTCTGTATTTATTCTAAGAGAGTAACTTGTTTCCCTTTATGTGTATTTTCAGCCTAGAATGAACAGAATTAAACAGAAAGGAAGGAATTTATATCTGATTATTTATGGTAGCAAGACCCAGACTACCAGGAGTAACTTTACTCAAGAGTTCAAGGGCTGACTTAAATTAGAGATCAAGGCAAGGAATAAAATCTCCTCTGCCAGAACCTTTTTGCCCTCGAGCCTTGCATGTAAAAGCAAATAAAAATCCACCCTACTGGATTGCAGCACATCTGGTAAGACAAAAAGTTCCATGTTCATTACAAGAAAGAAATTTTAATTCCTTGTAGTTCAGCCATGAGCCAGTAATTGTTACTACATCTGTTTTATTACTTAGGAACCTTCCTCTCACCCTCCTCTCGCCCCTCCCCTTCCCTTTCTTCCCTTTTCTTTTTTTTTTTTTTTTTTTTTTTGAGTGGCTATTGAAATACAAGGAAGAGTTACAGATGGCATATTCACCATTCACAGCTGTCAGGATAAAGTATATAACAAAGAAGCTATGTAAATAATAAGTCCAAAGAGTCCTACAGTCGCCTAAGGAGCAGAAACAATAGAAGACATTGCTTCTGGTTCACGTAATTAAAAAATAATTTATGGAAAGGCGTTCAGGTGGAGGAAGCAGCCTGAAATGCTGCAGAGAGTTCTAGTTACAATGAGAGAGGACAGAAAATAATAGATTTGGAAATGAAATAAAATCTGCAAATGCATTAAGACATGCTTCACCTTTAAAGAATAACAATCTCATTCCTTGTGTCAAATAAACCTCCTTCAAAATATAAATTCCAGCCTGGACACATAGTCCTCACTAAAAGTTCAATGACCCCATCCCTGAAACATGGTAGGTTATCACAGAACCACAAGATTGTTCGGGTTGTCAGAGATCTCTGGTATTGATTGAGCCCAGTCACCTGCTCAAAGCAGAGCCAACTTCAAAGTAGACCAGGCTGCTCAAGACTTCCAGTTCAGTTTTGAAAATCTCCAGGAGCCTCTCTGGTTAATACAGCTTGGTGTTTGAACACTTGCACCTGGATTATTTTTTTTTCTTTTTCTCCAGTCAGAACTTGCTTTGCTGCAACCCAATTTCAGAGATGAGTCTTGTTCTGTCTTTTCTGTTACCGCGCTTTCTGTAGTGGATGGCACTGCTTTAAAAAGTCACAGATAGTGCATGCATGTAGGCAAGTTTAAAAGCTCCTTAGAGTAAGAGACGTATTAATCTAGCTGAAGGTCTCCCTGCCAGTGGGAAAGGTACACTTCTTTCGCAGCCCCACCACACTCAGAACTGGATTTCTGATATTTTACAATCATCTTATATTAATTTGCCAAGAAGAAAATTTTACACTTCCCTCCCAAAATGCCCTGGCATCCTCTGCCTACTGTCTTTTCAGTTGATATCAGTTCACTCACCACTGAAGAAGTTATTCTTTTTTCTTCCCCTTCTTTACACTACCCAGCCATAGCATATAAAAGTCTTTTTTTTTTTTCCCCTCAAGAATTACAAAATGATATTTTTTTGATATTTGATTATTTGTACCTGAAATCATTTCAGCACTGCCCTGGAACATAGATGCAGTTGGCATAAGTCTTTCTCACAACACATTGCAAGATAGAGTTGGCTTTGGTGTTTCTGATTTCCCAGCCTGCTTGTTTGACTAATTAGATGTTGTGTACTGTAGATGGTTTTGAAGTTGTTTATTCCCTGTCTAATGACATTACATGTGTCACAGCAACTGGTAATGTGAGGCACTCAGTTTAGGAGATATACAGGGAACAGCTGGGGTTAGCCACTGCCAGTCTACAGAGAGCCTTGTTTTCTCTTTACTCACAAAAATTATGCTAGAAAGGGAGAGAAAATAGGAAAAAAAAAACCAGTAACATATTAACACTCAAGTGTCCGTTACGTTAGTAAGTTGTTACTATCTATTTAATAGAGAGGGGAGACAAAGACACTATCTCTGGTTCTGTGCATCTTGACCTATCTTTAGTTCTGCGATTTTGGCTTGCAACATTTTATTCCACTTCAGGCAATACCTACTTTTATTTTAAATTTCTAGCAGATATTCTAGTAAATTGTAGCCAAAAATAAATAGATAGTTTTGTAAAAAACAAATGATAGCTTTGTGCTTTCCAGTGGATTCTTGATTTATATCATGCCTCTCTTCTAAAGTAGTTTCATATTCCAAATGATCACATCTGGCAGCTGCCCAGATAAAAGAGCCCTGCCAGCTCAAAGACCTATGGCCAGGATATTAATATTCATGCTGTGTTTTGCCCTTCTCATTTGTGTACTTAACTCTCTGAGACAAAAGGAGATCCATGGGGACCATTGATGTGGGAGCTCCAGCCAGTTGGGCATCAGGACTTCATTAAAAAAAAAAAAAAGAGAAGAACGCAAATTTTAGAAACACAGGTCCACTGTTACCCTTATAGAGGTTTATTAAATAATAGCTAGCACATCAGGTGGGAGTATATCCTGACATCTGCTGGAGCAATTGACTTTCCTAGCTTTAATCCAGAAGAAGGTGATAGGTTTGTGCTACAGTTTCTGGGAGATACTTAAGAAATTGTAATGCACTGCTGAGCAATTGTAATGCAGTGCTTACAGACATCTCTAATGAGGAAAATGAAATATGCTGCACTTTACAATTAAAAGAAATCCATTTGTAATTATGCTTTTTTTAGCTATTAGAGGTTACATTTGATGAACTTAGGGTGTATGAGTTTATAAAAAGAGGTTCTAAATGAATACACATATTCCAAATGAAATTTTTAAGAAAATTTTATATTGGTTTTGTTAGATTTTTAAATTTTTTTTTAAAAATATACTCATTATAATATGATAAACAAGAGAAATAATTACTGGAATAATTGCTGGAAGCTAAATTTATGTGTGATACAATTAGCATTCCCAAAATTGATTCTTACCTCTTCCATATCTTCAAGAATCTCTTTTGTTATGCTCTCTGTGAAAAGCAAGCAAGTATATAATAGCTAGACGGTGTTTAGTGGAAGTTTTTAGGTTTATGTAATGAAAAACAGTGGTCCAAACCTTCAAAGTGTCCCTAGAACTCCAGATAAAGCTAAAGGCACTTGACAATGATCCATATTGCAGAAACTCCTCTAGTAAAAAAGTGTTATATGTATGGAGAAAGCTTGTATTCTTCCTCTCCTTCATTCTAAATCGATTTGTGGGTTGTTGGATTGTTTTTCACAAATATATAAACACCTTTTACAGGTAGAGTGTGTTCATAGGTTGTTGTTTTTGTGCAATTAACAGCATGTTTTATCATGACCATACATAAGAAGGAAAGGCTCGTTGCATATAGAGAAGTGTGGAAAATAGCTTTGAATACAACCAGGACTCACTTTAACTGAAATGCTCATGGTAAACAAAAATTCTGGGAATGGGACATGTCATGTCATGAAAAAAACACAAAACACTGCAAAGATCCTAAACAGATTTTTTTAAAAAGTTAACAGGGTGTAAATGAAATAACATCTTCCCAAATCAAACTTTTCTGACTTCAAATTTTGGACAGATTTAACTATAATTGACCAAGAGAATTATAGAAAGTATAGGTTCTTTATTCTAGAAGAGAGCAGAAGAGCAGGTCAGGGCTACAGATAGCTGCTCGGAGTTACAGATGACAGGACAAGGAGCAAAGGCTTCAAGTTGCGCCAGGGGAGGTTCAGGTTAGATATTAGGAAATATTTCTTTACTGAAAGGGTTGTCAGGCATTGGAATGGGCTGCCCAGGGAGGTGGCTGAGGCACCATCCCTGGAGGTATTCAAGAGACGAGTTGACATGGTGCTCGGGGATATGCATTAGTGTTGGGTGATGTTTTGTGTGGTGTGGGTGGTGTTTTGGGAGGTTTGGGTTTTGTTTGTTTGTTTGTTTTTGTTTTTTGTTTTTTGTTTTTTGTTTTTTTTATTGGTTGGACTAGATGATCTTAAAAGGTCCCTTTCAACCTAGGTGATTCTGTGATTCTGACAAGGTCACTCACTATCTCTGGGCTTGAACATCTTTTTACCTAACAGTACAGAGCAAGGATTTTTATGACAGCTTAACCTTGTGTCAACCTTTGTGAAGAGTGCATAGCAAGTAATCATGAACTTTTGGAGCTTATACGTGACAGAAAACCAAGTATTCTTTAGGCTGAATAAGCCTCTTCTAATCATTTAGATTTTTCATCTGAAGATGCGGTGGGTGAGCATCCACAGGGACCATACACAAGAGCATAAAATTTGCCCACTATTGCTATGAAAAATCCAGCTTATGTTACAAAACTAAGATTTAAAGAAGCCATTTAAGTTCCCAATTGGTTTGAAAAAGTGACTTGATAATTTCAGACTATGTGCAAAGATGATTTTTATTGAATATTGAACATGCAAGCACATTAGAACAAAGGTTAAAGACTATTTGCTCTTCTGCTATTCTGGTCAGTCAGTAAAATATACTTTTCTATTGAGCTTTTGCAGAGAAGAGCTAGTCCCAGATCAGAAATACATTTTATAAAAGCAGAGGATTATATTGTATACTTTCATATTACATATCATAAACTGCATGGCATAACTTTTGGCATCAATTAGTAGAATAGGGGTAGAAAAATCTAAGGAATTCTAAAGCTAAACAGTCTTGTCTATATACACACATATCCATATGCTGTGGAAATATCTACAGAAACATGAGTATGATTTGACTCATCTCCGACACATATGTATATGTACAAAATTACCTTTGTACTTTCAGATATTCACGACATTCTCTAGACCAAGATCTCATATATATATGAGACATTTTTCCAGAAGAAAATCCAACTCTCATTTTCTTGTACTAGATTGTGATAAATGGATTGGCTCCTTGGCTACACAAAATTGAACCATCACTCTTTACAGAACTGGAGTTGTTCTGCTGCTGTAGCACTGCATGGGGGTACTTAGAGGGGCGAATCATTAAGTAATTATGCAATTTGCAAAATGATCGACTGATTTGTCTAGTTGCTGCCAAATGAGATAATTATAGCATAGGAACCATCTTTTAAAATAAAGTGATTATTTTCAGCCCATTCTCAAGCTCTGTGTACCTGTATTACTAAAACAAAGTCCTGTTCCTAGCATGTATCCTATGCTAGTAGCAGTTCAGGGTTTTCTTCTTATTATCTATATCTATGTATCATAATTTGGTGTCTCTGGTGCTCAAAGACAGATATTTGCCTTTCCTTCTGTCTTAATACTGTAGCTCCATTCCTGCTCAGGTATTCCACCTGAGCTGGTAATCTCAGGTGGGTAAATTGCTGGGTAAAGCAAGGGTAAGCTGGGTAAATTGAAATTCCTATCTGCAGTGCCTGATTTTGCATTGCAAAGGAATGAGGACCTTTTTTTCACTCCACAAATGACAATATTTTTCATTATCCCTTAACATGCCATATAGCCAGAAGAGAACCACGGTGGTGGACAACTATGAATGTGTTGTAACTGCCAAAGACCACTCTAGATCACAACTCCATTTCAAAACTTAAGTCTGTACAGGTAGCAGGGTTCATATCATGATACAGTTGGCTACCGCTACCTGCCACAATCTAGGATTTTCAAAACAGTGACTGTTTCACAGTGCAAATAAATTTAAGCATTTTCTAATGACTAAACTTTCCTGTAAGATGTTTATTCACCGCAACTGTTCCATGTTGTACAGCAAAGTGAGTGTCTTTTGGGCTTAGTACATCACAGACCACATAAGACATGCTGCAAGAAGCAATATGGTTGTACAGAAAAAATCAGGGATAAATACAGAAACATGCAGCTGAACTAAGGGTAAGAATTCTCTTATAAAATTACAGCTTGTGTTTAATTTAGAATTACACAAATTTGTCAAGTATGATATTTCTTAGGACCAGGAGTACCTCAGAATTGTTAATAAACAAATGCTTTCCAAATAAATATTTTTGCATATTTGCCCACTTCTTATATTCTTTTACCAGCAAAATCTAAAACTAAATCCAGAATATTTAAAATGAATCTGCTTTTGCAGAACTAAACCTAAAAATTATTCCTTTTAACTACTCTTGCAATTGTTTGCATGACAAAAGAAAAGACATTTCTTATTTTTTTTAAAAAAAGGTCTTTTCAGGTTTCTTGGGAAATGGCAGTTTCAGCTACACCTGCTATTTCTGCAGCTCAAATACTTACAATTTAAATATTTGTAAAGAGTGAGAAAAATAACTCAATTTTCTATAGCTGATTCTGAAACCTTTGTTCCTTTTCTTTGAATAGGAATAGAGAAACATGTAGTTTGTCCTGGCTTTTGTCTAACTGCAAACAAAAGATTAGGTACAGCTGAACACGCAAGGGGAAAGACAAAAGCAAGCATTGTCAAGCACTTGCTATTAGTTGGATTTTGTCTGAAAATGCCAGAGTGCTGCAAAGCCTTTCTGTCTTTTGTTTTAATAATCATATCCAGTGGCTATGGCTATCTTGTTAGCTTGCTCTCCAGAAAACTGAAAGGTCAAGACACACACACACATATGGTTGGGGCGATATCATAGGCTTGGACATCTTCTGTCAGAAGGAAGGCTTTGGGATCACAGCTAAGATGCAAAAAGCCTAACTGTTTGAATCAAAAGCCAGGTGATTTTGAGATACTATTTCCACCAGACTTAAGAAAGCATTCTTTGGGTGTATCAGAAATGGAGTAGAGAGGAGGAAACCATTCAGAAGACTAGAGAAGCTCCTGTGTGTCACCGAAGAAAAAAGAGTTAGTTTTAAAAAAATTGCATTTCTCATGCCTGTTTGTGAAATTATTCTTTCCTGACATTTTCCCTTTTCTTACTGAAGTAAAACCTCTTGTTGCGCTTTTAAGATTTTATAATGTACCACATTTTCCACCACTTGTATTCATTCTTCTAGTATAACTTATTATTTGTTATTTTTTAATTTATGTTTTATTATCCAGCACAATAATTCCTGCTTCCTTTTCTTATCCGTGTCTGGAGCCTTTCTGTTCTATTATGCTGTACCAGACTGCACTCTAACTTCACTCTTAAAGAAATAAACAAACAAAAAACCCCAAAGGAAAAAAATGCTGTCTTCTAGTCACAGTGCTAGCTTTTCGTGTCTGCTCTCTGTACAACAAATTTTATCAAAGTGCCTTGTGTGCCTATTGATGCACATACAATTTTTCATATTCTGTCACATTGTTACTAAAGAAAGACACGCCACGAAATCAAATCCAGTGCTTTCAATTTGCTGTATTAATAAGTAGGTAAGGTCATTCTAATTGTTCTCATTAGAGTTACTGGCTTTTGGTTCTGTTGTATTGAGAGAGGGTGGCTTACTAAAGGGCGATCAAGAGCAAGTCAGTGCATTAGTGGATGGGTGAGATGGCACAGCAGTTGTGAATGTGGTAATAATGTAAGTGGACATTTATTCCTAATTGAGCTCACATTTCTTTTTCTTTTTCTTTTTTTTTTTTTTTTTTTAGGGGGGTGTGTGGGGTGTGGGGTGTGTCTTTAGGGCAGAGCTTTTATCTCTGTAGCCCCAGCACCTGACTGCAGCAGAGTGCCTTTCATATTTTAAAAAAATCTCCAGCAAGAAGAAAGAAGGTGAAGCAGGGAATAGCTGCAGCCCACAGTACTTTTGCATTGGCTAGCACACAAAAAAACCTTCTTGTGCTGTAATGTGTAAGCATGAAGAAAATTAGAGAAAGTTGTACCACAAGGCAGATTTTAGACAACAGGATTGTACCCTGCAGCATCCCTTGTCGTGTAACTTCTGCTTGTAAAGAATAACAGCTTTTCTTTACTGATCCCCAAACATATAAATTACACTAGATTCACTTAAAATACACTTCTCTCACAGATCTCCTTATATCTTAACCACATTTTGTAATAGAGACCAGATGCTGTCCTTAGCATTTTAAACCTTTATTTTTTGATCAGATCACAAGTTCACATGCTTGTTATTAAAATTTCATGTAGGGAAAACAAGCAGCTTAATATAAAATTCAAGAGGCATAAAATGAACACTGAAATGTCATCGTAACAGACTGTCTAGTTTTAGGGAAAACCATAAATATATCTCTTAATACACTAAGGTTAATTTATTTTTTGTAGTTGTTTGTTGTATGGAAAAGTTTCTGTTTCTTAAAAAACTGTGGGACAATCCCATATTTTAGTTTATAATAAGGCACACTAAATTCAACCATTTTAATTGAATTTATGGAGATAAGTATAGTTCCCATTAATTTGAGTACCTGATAATAACAAATTTCATCAAAAACACAGGAAAGGATGTTTCTTTTTTCTCTTCTCTAGTCTTCTTTGAAGACTCGATAGGATTAATGATCGTTCTATTTGGAATTGTTATATTTCATATAAAAAGATTTTTAATAAAATAATTTCTGAGACAAATAATCTGATTTCCTATCCTGTAACCAGTCCCTACTACACAAGCTTTTAATTCCGTTAAATAAAATATTAACAGACAGTAAATTTTTGCCTACTCTACTGTATGAGCAATTATTATAAAAATATCAGGGTTTTTACTCTACCAATGGCTTCATTTGAAAGAAAAAAAAAAAATCCACCTTAAATCTAATTCTACAAATTCTAATTTTAATAGTAGAATTCACTGCTATTAAAAGAGACTCAGAAGTCTGCTCTTAGGAGTATGTCTTAGAAGGTGTGGATTGAAATGCAAGAGATAAAAGTTAAAATAGCATTTCATGGCCATGGTGAATGGCTCTAATCCCTGATGTGCCAAGCGGAGGGGTCACTTTTGTTTTTCTCCAGTTGAAACTGTATGATGATTTCAGTCAAATACATACACAATTTTGTGATGTTGATGGCATGTTTTGGGAAAGGAGTATTTTCCTTAATTTGGTGTTTGTAAATATAGTTTTCTTCCAACTTGAGCACATCCACACACCAGATAAACTAACAGCCAAAAATCTGCCCAGCTCTCCAGGCATGCATCTATATCACCTGTAAAGGAATATTTTAAAAGCATATCCATGCATTTGCCTCCTTTTAGCAATTGAGTAATTTGGAAGAAAAAAATTAAATCTAGCTCTCTTTAGTTGTTTTTAATAGTAGAATTTATTGTTGTGAAAACACAAGCATGTTACTGCTTTGCTAAAACAGAACAGAAAGTGTGAAAGTGATCATGAGATTAAATGGTGTATTAAAAACAAATGAGCTTTGGCACACAAAGTGGCTTTTCCATGTTCCTGATGTAACTTTGATTCCTATGCTCAGCAGAGCATGACTGAAATAAGGACTGCAATGCTGTGTTTCTTTTTGCAGTGAGCTAAATAACAGTTTAGATTTTCCTTAGCTGAATCTCCATCTGAATTGGAAACTCCACCCTGTACTGGGGAAATACAGATTCTGCTAATTAATATATGGTTTGATATAATCTAATTAGAAATACTTTTGGAAATAGGAGAATAGTTTGTCTGATAAGATTGAAGAGCAGAAAAGCAGACATATACAAGGTTCAAATTCAGATTTATGTGGTGGATTTCTGTCTGAAGCTTGTCACAGTCAAGTCCCACTCATTTGTGAACACTGAAATAAGAGGGATTTCTTGAAAAACTCTGAGCCGGGATGTTTTTGGTTTTTTTTATTTGTCATCAAATCCATTGTGAAGCTCATTTTGGAAGACAGGTAGCTTGCAAACTGAAGCAGTGAATAAATCCTATTCTGCATGAATGAGACTTAACAAGACTCTGCCTTAGCAACCACCAAGCAACTATCAGATGATCTAATAGCAAGGATAGCTGGCAAAGTGGAACAGCTTGCAAGCAGACGAGATCTGATGGTTTGTAATGTGTGGGATGAGATTATTGGTTCAAAAATAAGAAGCATTGGCATGTGCTTGTTTAAGATAGGGAAGACATGATGTTAGAAGCAGAAAACATTGCAATTCCTAGATTTGCATAGCAGCCTCACCAAATAGACTCATTGGGTGAACAGTTGCCACTACAAGAAAATGAAATCCTACTGCAAATGAAAGTGTGAGTTGTATGAAGGCAATAAGCATTTCTATTCCCGACTACATATAGAAGGAGTCCTGCCATGATTTTTTTTTTTTGTTACCCTCAGCTTTAAAGACAAGAACTTCCTAAACTGTTTTCCTATAGGAGTCTGTTAAAGCCTGTCAGACACCGTTAGTCCCAGGCTTTGTCTCATATAAACCCGTCATACATACCCAACTGCTTTGACTGCTGCTCCTCCTCCTGAAAGGGGAGTGCTGGAAAAGAAAATGATCCATGAAAATCCCTCTTCATAACTGCCCTTGCCTCTGCTGCTTCTGGCAAAGAAGACCATCAACACCCACAGCTGTTTCCTGCATATTTACCTTCATGGCCTGTTTTTTATCCTGGCTCTCAGTTTTTGCATTGGGGTCTGTTACATAAGTCAGATGACCTGTTTTCAAACTGGGCCATGTTGGGATTAGGGAAGGAAGAAGCAAGAAGATACCCCAAGCAGGGATGGTGCATGAAGTCCCAGCAGAAGTTCTGCAGCTTTTGACTTTCTCTTCCATTCCTTCATGTCTGTCTTCCTTGATGAAAACGTTTCTCTCTGTGGCAGCAAAGTTAATAGGCACAGGCTGACATGAGATGAGCAAGGGCAGCTGGTTACAGCACAGGCTGGCATGCACTCCTTGTATGTAGTAGTAGCTCATTTGTTGGGACATGGATTTCAAGGAAAGGTCGATCAATTTCAGGTATGAGAATTACCTACATAGAAATGATGGAGCTAAATTGGTATGAGCTTTCTAGCAGTGACAGGATAGCCTCAGCTGCAGGCTATCATTCATCAGTTAGCTTTCTCCTTTCTGTTGCTTTCTTGAAATAATCCTGAAATCACATATCTTCTCTGTTTATAGAAAATAGATGCTTTACTTGTATAGGGATGTCAGGTTAAACCACTCTGAGTTTGGGCTACCAAATAACTAACTGATTAGAGCAGGTCAATAATTTACAGACCTGAACATCAAACATCCCTACTAATCCATGTGCCTGCATGTTCCCAAATGTGCTGTTCGTTTTCTTCATTTTATTAATGCATTCAAATAAAAAATCCATAGAAAAGAAGTAATTTTCCCAATGGACATTATGTCTAATTTTCTGGCCCTAGCTCACTCAATTAACTATATTGTATGGTCCTAATTGTTAAACTAAAGATGGGGAAAACAACATTTGAAAGTGTATTAAACTGTTATAAATTTTTTTAACCATTTTTATTTTAAAGACATTTTTATTGTGAGTGTGATTCAAGTACTACTGTGCTGATGAGCTTCTTGTACTTCCCTTTCAAATATTTTTCTGCAGACCATTGTTGCTTATGATTCCTATCATAATCAAGAGTGTAATGACAATATTGATAACCATCCTAGCACTCTTTTAACTGCCCTTGCCCAGAAGATGTTTAGCTAAACTGAGGAATTACTGAAGGATTCACTCAGACCCCTCATTACAGGATGCTCCAAAAGCAGCTAAATGACGTAATGAAGTGGCAGATTTGAGAAGCTGCTCTAAGGAGGACGTTGTCCTTCCCAAAATCCAGGGAAGACCGAAGGCTAAGACTGGTGAAAGCATATTGAGGCTTTATGTACAAAGCTGCAGATCAGTACAGAAGATTTGGTTATGTTCAGTCCCACAGAAGCTTTGGTTACGTGGTGGCAATTCCAGGCTTTTGAATCCACAAATCAAACGATTCCACAAATGAATCCACGAAGTATTCATTTATCTAAGGTTGCCTGGTCAGGTCCATCAGCTATGTAAGGAAGGATATGTAAAAAAATGAAGCAGAAAATGTGTGCTAAAAATAATATTTGTGGGTTTGATATTTAAAGATCCAATTAATCCCATTAAAAATTGTAATTGAAACTGTTTTCCCACTAAATTTATCTCCTAGCATACTCTTTTTTGAATAAAATGGATTCATTTTTAGATGTGTTATAATAACATGAACTTTTTAGCAACTTTTTATTTTATGGAAAACATTTATATCCAGGAGTGGCTGGAAGTTTTAATTGATTTTTCACACTTCATTGCAGTTAGTTTTTGCAAATACTTCTTGCTTGTTCTCTGTAGTGTCCCAAACCCAGATTTAATTTTGATGTGGTAAGAGGGTTACTGTGCCTAGAATGCCAATATATTATTAAAAACATTTTTAAAGTTTAATAATAAAGTATGTTTATTAATTTTGTGGATGTTAAACTTCAATTTATATGTTCCAAGTATCTCCTGAGTTTTAAGCTGTCTATGTGCCATGAATGGTTGTACAGATTCTGCATTCCTAGCCTGAGTAGTATCTTATTTTTCAAATCATCTCAATGAAAACAGAAAGACTACTTAAAGAATAAGTTTTTGATCCTGAAATCCCATTTGATTTCAAGCAGAGAAATTCTTGCTGAAATGACTTTTGATGTTTTATCCATACGACCAATATGTGTATGAGGATTTACAGGATTTAGCTTACTATGTGCTGCAGAAGGAAAGTCTGATACTGTATCTGACCAACAGCTCATATTTAGTAGATAGTTTAAATAGTAGTTCATATTTTCAAGTGCAATACATATAGCTAACTGTACACTCTAGTAGAATTTCCTGGGTTTAACTGGTAAAGTTTATGAGAAATAGGATACATGAAAATAATAATGTATAATATCTTGTGCTAGCAGATTTTCCTGTAAATGCCATATGGCAGCAATTGCTGCACTATTAATATCTAAGTATATTTTCACTCCTCCTTATATTATGGCTTGCAATACAATCAATATCATTTGTTTGATCAAAGATAAATTTTGTGTGTATTTATGAAATGAGGTCTGATATTATACATTGGCTGTGGTAAGGGAAACAAGTCAATGTGCATCACCAGGCAATATATCAGAATGGTGTGGTGAGGGGAAAGTTGAGGGGAAAGTTAAGGGGAACTATGTCTCTTCTTTCACTCTAGTACTGTCACTGAGGAGAAAAAATTGCTCTTTGGACTGTGGCAAAAGCATATGTTTTTCCTTTACCCCTGCCCATCCCACTCCAGCAGCAAACTCAAGTAGAAGCTCTAATCTTTATTGGGTTTATGTCTGCTGGGCAAATTTTAGGAGCATGGCTTTAAAACTGAGAACAAACTTGGAGAAAATGTAGGCTGTGACAGAGTGACAGTGACTGGAAGAATAGCATAAGTGTTATTTCTTCACAGGTTGCACACATGGGAGTCAGTAGCCTTTCCTACACACAAGATTCAGCAGCTTATCATCAGGACCAGAGAGGCAAGGGGGAGCCCAGCTTTTGCTGCCCGAGGACATCTTCCTGCAGAAGAAGTTTAATTAAACTGTGTTCTCCGCTGTATTTTATCTTATAAAAAGCTGGCCAGTGTTTCAGTTAATACCCCTGTAAATTCCTTTGCCAAGTGTCATTAATTTGACAACAGCCTTGGGAAGCAAGGGGTCTTGAGGTCAAACACGTTTTGCCTCCCTGGGAACCTGGGACTGCCCCCAACCGCAGCAGCCAGAAGGGGAAAAGAGCAAATAGGAGTTATACAGAGGATATTTCAAAGAAAATATTGAATAATTGTTTTTTTTTATAGGTTCATTTTCAAAATATATTTTAATCTCTATAAAGTAAATGCATTGTTCACCCTAAAAGTTCTTTTATGTCACCAAGTTTCTGTTTGGGAAATCAAATTCTGTTTATATCTGATATGCGTGTATTTACAGCCATATTGAATTTTATGTTAAAATAAATTATATGTCCATGGAATTTTATGTTCACTTTATTGAAGTTAAAACATATGTCAAATGGGAAATGACAGTCTTAGCGCTCCAAAGCTAAGGACCATCTTGTGCTGATGCATTCAGTGCCAGATCATCTTATATTCATTAAAGTGAATGAACCTTCAGAATCATGTACCAGTTGAGAAGCTGAAGTTTTATATTTTCGTCTGAACTCGGGAAACTGTCATTTAGATTATAAAAAGAGGGAGACAATGATGAAAATGCAAACAGTTGAGTAATGTCCTGAACATGAAGCTCCTGTAATAGGGAATAAAATAACTGAAACTAATTAACTTTAGCACTAAAAAAAGGAAAGAACAGATTTATCAATGAAGAAAGTAGCTCTTAGAAAGCAAAAGGACTCAGGCTGTTAATTGTATGGATCTGAGCCATGCCTGGGGAAAGGAAGCTTCCTTTAGCAGAAGAATGACTTATCTTCTCTGGGCTTCTGCCCCATATTTGTCCGTCCTCTTCCAAGAGTGTTCTTTATCCCTTAGGAAAGCTGGGGAATGGAACAGAGGCTTAATTAAAGATTGTCATTCCTCTAAAACTTAGTGAACATTATCTAATTTACTTGTTGCAAAATTATTTATTTTACTGCCTATTACTATATCACTAAATTTCCAAAATTTCATGTTGCCTAGCAGATTGTCAGAGTAGTTAATATTATTTAACTAATTGAAGAAGTAACCTTAAAAGATAATCTAGTTTCACAGTTTATTTTTACAGAAATAAATATCCCTTTTCAACTTAGTTCCCAATGTGCTACATATGAAGAGTTTTCTCAAATTTAACAAAAAAAAAATCCTAATTTTTGAGATGAGAATAAGGAATAGAAAATTTAATCTGGAAACAATAATTTTTCAGAAGTAAATGAGCAAATAAAATAAATATGAAATTCCTAGAGTAGAGCAATAAAATTTTGAAAGGTGATGCTTCAGAAGCAGGAGATTTTTCAAAATATAAAAAATACTCTTACTTTTCAAGCTCCCAACTCATATAATATGAATTAATTGCAACTTTTCCAAGCATTTACCATTGCCTAAAGATCCAATATCAATGAATTCTTATCAGAGAGGTTCAAGGAATTCATAATTAAAACTAGATAATGGCAACTGTAAAGTCAAACTGACTTTACATCTTACTTAATGTATTGGTAAGTAAAAAATACACAGTTTAACACACTGAATTAGCTAATAGAGGAATACTTAGGTACTCAAATTATTTAAATTGAGTATAGTTTATATGGGTCTATTTCAACACACCACTTGTACTGCAACTGTATGATGATGAATTGCCTTTCAACTCTTCTCTCCTTGGGAGAAATTCCATTGTTCAGAGAAAGCCACAGCAAAATCAGCTGGCAGCTAGACTAAAAAATAATCACCCCAAAAGGGACAAAATAACAACAGTAATTGTTGGGTTTACTAAGATGTATTAGGTACATACAAATCTTACACACCTTGATCTTGAATCTAAATTACTCCTGACCCTTGAGAGGCTTAGGGACTTGGGTCTTTTTAGTCTTGAGAAGAGAAAACTTAGGGGGAGCCTAATCAACGCTTACAAATACTTAAAGGGAGAGTACCAGGAGGATGGGGCTGGTCTTTTTTCAGTGGTGCCCAGTGACAGGACAAGAGGAAATGGGCACAAACACCTAAACGTGAGAAGGAACTTCTTTACTGTGAGAGTGATAGAGCACTGGAACAAGCTGCCCAGAGAGGTGGTGGAGTCTCCTTCTTTGGAAATATTCAAAACCCTCCCGGACAAGTTCCTGTGCAACCTGCTTTAGGTAGACCCGCTCTGTTGGGGGGGTTGGACTAGATGATCTCTAGAGGTCCCTTCCAACCCCATATGATTCTATGATTCTATGACCCCATGGACTTGTCTATTAAAAGTATGTATGAGCCTTTGAACTATAATATGTGAAAGTTTACAGCTTTTGATTATGATTAAAAGAAATTTCAGATAGCTATTAAAGCTACCTTAATATTTCCTCCTGTCTTCAGCTCTGATTCTCCAGATGATCCCTTTTCAGCAAAGCATTTAAGCATGTGCTTTAAATCTCTGCTAAATGCATACCCCTTGAAAACAACAGAAAATATTCTTGTAATATCCATATGTTCCTCTTGAATATTGAGATGCAGTGAAATTTGGTCCTCAGATCATGATGAAGTTATAAATGTGTATCCTGTCATTATTGAAGACCATCTTACCAGTTAATGTGAATTCTTGTAAAGGTTTCATGTTGATCTTAAAATTAGAAACCTTAATGAGTGCAGGGTACATAGGAAAAGAAAGGATAATTCCCAGAAATAATGTGTGTGTACTTGCCTAGATTACCAAGAGCAAACTTGGTAAACCAAGTAACTTACTACAGTTATAAATCCACACACAAATCTGACTGTAAGGAACTGCATCCATATTGTCCAAGTAGACATTGTGCTGTGATGCTATTATTGTACCTGTTCTACTGTAATTTCTAAAAAACTATTTGAAAGGCACCGGTATTGGACTACTACCAGATAAAACAGTTGGCAACACTGTGCCATGGTCATTACAAGGACACAGGGCAGACTACTAAGTAGCACAATGAAATGTATTTCCTTTTAAAGACAATGATTCGTATCATATGTGAACAACTGTGTCACCACTTCCTGTGATCCTCTTCTGTCAAATTAATGTAAAGTTATTAATGTGGGTCATATATATATTGACTTCTGCACCAGGAAGAGGAGAAAACTATCGTGCTAGTGTGAATATTCTCACTGGCTGCTAATCTCTATGCTGCAGCTAAATCATTATCCCTCTTCTGTCTGCTTGGCACTCAAATTGAGAGATAATGACTATGATAGTAAAAAGACTGAGACAGGGGATATTAGAACCAGGTTTCTCAGCACAGGAATAAAGTTTTTCTGCTATCGTAGGTAGACTTAAACCAATTATTTTTCTTGCAAGATTCTCCCCCCTACTCAGCAAATTCAGATGGTGTATCCCATTTTTTTTTAAGCTTGTTGTGCAGAATGATGCATAGTTTCTCAAAGAAAATGGAAATATTTTTAGACAGTAAGATTCAGATTGCTTGTTTCAAAATATTTGTACCACAGATAGGATAAAGGTAATGTAAAGTTGATACAGAATCCTGCTTTGAGTCATTTCACCTGTCATCTAAAGATTAGGTTCCAAGAGAAATGTATAAGAAAAACTTGAGGGTTTTGGAAAAGGCTTTCGTACACATCAGGAAGATGAAAACAGGGTCATGTATTCAAGATCCATTTTGTTAAGGTTTTCATAGTTGTAGAGTTGTGGTTCAGCAAGTGAATTATTTCTTAGAGCAAAGTTTCGTGAGGACTATCATGATTTCATTTTGATAAAGCATAAATAAATACCATGTTTAAAACATGCAGTTACAGATACAGAGACATAAATTAGAACTGTACGTCAGACTCAAAAAGCAACTGATGGTCATCCAAATTGTGAGTGGATAGCTGGCCAGGAAATCAAAGTTCTCTCCTGAATACCTTCAGCTGTACAAAATAATCTAGTGATCTCTCCAGTTCTAGGTTTGGTTTGGGGTTGAGGCTGGGTTGATAACGGCAGGATTTCTGAGAGGATAAATATGTAGTTTCTCGTGGTATTGTGTCAGCTCATGTGGACAATCAGAGAAACTGGGTGCTGGAAAGGAACTTGTGGAGTCACCTCAACTATGTCAGCACTGTGCCTTCTTCAGTTTGACATGGAATCATGGATCATGGAATCATGGGATTGTCAGAGTTGGAAGGCACCTCTAGACATCATCTAGTCCATCTCCCCTGCTAAAGCAGGAACACCTAGAGCACATCACTCAGGACTGCATCCAGGCGGGTCTTGAAGATCTCCAGAGAAGGGGACTCCATGACCTCCCTGGGCAGCCTGTTCCAGTGCTCCGTCACCCTCACCGTAAAGAAGTTTTTCCTCATATTTGAATGGAACTTCCGATATTCCAGCTTGAGCCTGTTGCCCCTTGTCTTATCACTGGAAACCGCTGAAAAGAGTCCAGCTCCTACATCCTTCAACCCACCCTTTAGATACTTATAAACATAAATAAGGTTTCCCCTCAGCCTTTGCTTGTCCAGGCTAAAGAGTCCCAGCTTGAGCCTTTCCTCGTAAGGGACATGTGTGGTAGAGACCCTAATGCATTTCCGAGACATGTCAGGACAGATTTATTTAGCACTTGCAGAAGACTGAAATAGGGTTTCTTACAGAAAAAACATGCCTTGTGGCAGGCAGCATCCTACCTTTGGTATGTAAGGTTGTAATTAACTCATCCTCCTACCAATCTTTGTTCATGTGACATCACCAGTAGATATATGAGACACTCCTAAGTTGTCACCTAGAACCAGGTGATGTAACATCACAACCAGTCCAATCAGTAAGTCTACATTGCTGCTCTACTGAGCTTTTTTCCCTGTGGGTATGCATCCTGTTCACCAAGAAGTAAGCCTTGTGTGCAGCCCTGGGAATAATTGTTATGAATGACCTATAATTTTTCTTGAAGACTCCAGAGCCTCTCTTCAAGACTTCTTGATCTAGAAGCAGCCTTAATCAAAACCTCATATCTTGGGGATTATCTCGAAGTACGTGTCCAAGGTTGCAAATCTGGACCCTTTGTAAGATATAATTTTTTCACAGCGCAGGACCACAGAAGCAGAAGAGAGCATATGAGCATTCCTGTAAAAGCCTGAAAAAGCATCAAGCAACCAAAATATCGTTAATCAAATAGTGGATGTAAGTGTCTTCCTTTTGTTGTATGAAAACACAGGTAATGACAGAATCTAAAGGCAGAAGAAAATGCTATAGTATTGTTTCCATTTCATTCTTTCTCATCCATTTTTTAATACTGGCTTTTAACATCTGCTAGGGAAATTTGTACAAAGTAGTTAGGCATCTAATAATCAGTGGAATGGCCTTGTTTGGACAAATGGCCTAGTTTAATGCCACATTGTTATTGTATTATTCTTTCTATTAATCATTTCCAATAGATAGCAAAGCAAATTGACCTCTTAAAACTAGGGAATCACTTTTTATTATATTCTATTATTCATACTTTGAATATTCCTCTTTCAAATCAAAAAGAGGACTCAGGAAGAAGGAAGTACTTATTATTATGAAATTCTGTTCTAAAATACTGTTTAAGTAACATTCTAGCAATGATTCCAACCGCTGAATGCCAGAATGATGAGCTTTTATCATATTGAAAAGCTCCTTAATTATGTATTCCATAATGCTCTAGAATTATTTGGATGGCCTCTTTTCTGATTATGTATCATTTTTCAAAACACATTCTCTGGTATAATTCTGGGTGCCATAATGATCATGGCTACCTGTTTATAAGGAATTAGTGGAACAACAATGGTCACTGTCAAAATATGTAGCATTTTCCCTCGGCAGCAACCGAAATCTGAACTTTGCTTTTACTACAGCAAAGAACAGCCATGGCTAGGAGAGATAGAGTGAAACGTTGATTGTTGTGTGTACAAGGACTTTATGATCTATAATGTGCAAAATTCTTTAGCATAGCTGACATATGGAAAGAATACAATTATAATCCCTCCTCCACTCCTGTTAGATATGTTGTTTTAATCTATGTAGCCTACCTCCTTCAACATAAGTATGTCAAGTTAAAAGATTATTTTCAGACAGAGGGAACAGTGGGGATAAGACAAGAAGTGGTGGCTTAACACTGCATCTCTTCTGAAATGTCAGCAAAGCCCTGTCAGAGTTCAGAAAGGTGCTGGCACCACCATCATGATGGGCAATTTGAAGAAGAATATCTTAAGAATGGTGGAAATATTTCTGACTGTTCTGAGATTCTGTGTGTCTGAGTAAAGATTTACATAGGAGTAATCTCAAACTCACCTTATCAAAATTGAGTTCAGCCTTGTATTTTCAAGTTCAAGGTTCTAGATTGTCGCTTCCATTGAGCAGTACCTTTTTCCTCCTATTTTTCTTACATGCACAGAAAAATATTTGTCTGGATATTTTGCTCTATATGCTTCCAATTTTTTTCTTTATTTCTGTGTGTATTTGTCCATTTTCTTGAGGTGTCTAGAGCCCTCTGCTGGTACCTAGCCACTTCAGGAATATCTACTGTGGTTTTGACATGTCAAGCACTGCCTTGTTAACCAGAGGTTGTCATGTGTGTGTAGTTTTTTGTCTACGTATTCTACTGCATAGTGTGCTTCTCCTGCATATGTAAATGTATTTTGCTAAGAAGATAAGGCTGGTATACCTTAAGAACAGTTATTAATACCATATCCATATAGTTTATAGCAAGGGCTTTGAGGCTTTACTTCTGCAAGCACAGGGGAAGTGCTTTACTTTGTTTCTACAACCACCGGGGATTCCTGGGCTGCCTGATTGTTCCAGAGCCTTTGATTTGATTGGGGCTGTGCCTTTCCTCCCTGAAAGCACCCATAATGAAAAGGATATTTTGGGAGCTATGAAGGAACTCCTCAAGAAAAGAGGCAGCACGGTGAGGGAGGGAAGAATGGGGAGACAGTCTTGCCAGGATGCTGAGAAGAAGAAGAAGTGAAAGAGCACTGTTAAGAGGAGAGAAATATGATTATGCAGCACCAGAACTGCAGTAGACTCTGCAGAACAGAGAATAATAGAAGCAACACAAGAAGACAGAATTTTCCCTTTGAAGTCACAGACAGGAGACTCCCTACATGGGCATGCAGATCTCTGTCTTTCACAGGTGAATTATTAATTGCAGTGTGTTTGAGAAAGCTTTTGAGCAAGGGGGCATAAATCCTACTTTTCAATTTGTTTATTGAAAGAGAATGCCCAGTCTGCATGTAATCAATTTAATTTTCTTGTTAATAACAACATCCAATTAAGAAATCATTTAGAAGTCTATAATGCTAATTTAACTGGGTAACATTTGGATTTTTTTTTGTAAAAATGAATGCTACCGATTTTTATGGGTTTCCTTATCAGACATTTCCACTGTATAAACTAGTTAATGTTTTCACAGTAATGTTATGTCTGAAGTAAAAATTTCTTGGCTGATCTCTATTCTGCTGAAACTGGAAAGCCATACATTTTGTTAATCTTCCTATTATCATTAAAAACAAGATGATGATTTGTGAAAGCCACTTTTAGAACATCACAAGATTTATTCAATCACGACAACAATTCTGAAAATGGAGAACTCGTATTAGGTGTTTTCCCAAAATCTTCTTGGAACAACAAGAAATTCAGAGTGATAATTCTGAAATAAAACAAGTATTAAAGAATTGGCTATTACAGCATAGTGGGATAAAGGCTTTGTTTTAAGTACATGCACAATTAATTAACATTGAAAGCTTGATATTTAAGTTCCTTTATCCTTTACTGAAAATTGCAAAAATAAGTATCTTTAGACAGGATGCCTAAACCTATAGTTGGAAACAAATAACTGAATAGTATTCTAATCTCCTGGCTAGCTGGTATTTCACATGGGCAGGTGGTGGTTTGTTATCTAAATCTGACATAAGGACCATGAAATGGACACCATCTTGGAAGGAACCCAGCAAGGAATTTTGCACCATGGAGGTGCAAAAATCTGTCTTAATATTGAAGGTGCACTTCCTGCCATTCCCTCAGTGAAGATGTCCTCTTTCTTTTGCAAGGCGGGCATACCTTTGATTCTGTGTAGATGGAGTAGGCTTTACATCACCTTTTCCCCAGCAGTTCTCAGAGACAGTAATTCTAACTTGGTTCAGAAAAGAATAAGATTAGTTTCTCTGCCTCTATTTGGGAGTTGAAAGAAAGGGATGAGAGGAGCAACAGGATTTTTGCTCACATGTCCCTACAGAATCAATTCTTTCTATCTCTCTCACTAAAGCTACATTATATACTGCACTTTGGCACAGTGGACAGTTTTTACTGTAGTTTTTTGCATGCTTTGTGCACGCATTGCATCACTTTTTATTTCATATATGAAGCAAGAAAACTCATGTGATGAGATAATTTCTTCATAGAAATCTGTGTTTATACCAAGTTTATAGGTTGAACCAATTCTGAGTATCCAAAAATAGGTCACAACTTGTTTTTTTTTTTTAGTAGAAGTATGTTTTCTTCCTATTTCTATAATCTGAAAGGGATTAAGCCAATTTTATTCAAGCATGATTTTAAAGACTTTCTGTACATGATTTAACATGAAAACTCTAAGGACCTCTTCTCTCCTCAAAACATGTCTTTTTTTTTCTCTTTTTCTGTTTTTGAATGATACCATTATGATATTCTAGTACTTCAGTTCATGAATATCTGTAACTTGAGGGCCCATGACTGTGCTAAGAATATGAAGACAGTTAACACCAAAATATCTGTACTTACCTCCTGTGATGAACAAGATTAACTAGGATTTAGGACTTTTGGTATAGCCCTCTACTCCAGAAAAACTAAAAAACAATGCATATCTTGCTATTTCTCTGGCACCTCTTATGTTGGTTTCATTAGTTGTCTTCTGAAGAGGCTTTTATCTAGTGTATTTTCCAGCAACAGCTCGACTTTCATTGCAATTTTTAGTCTTTGTTATTGAATTTTCCACTTCCACTTTGTGTTTTCTTGTGATGTCAAGAAAAAAAAGTTTTGTCTAGCTTCCTTTACACCTGCAGTGTTAAAGGCAAAATTACTATGCTTATCTGTCTGAAGCTGGGATTTCAGCTTTCATTCAAAATGGTCAAAAAGTGGATTCAGGTACAGAAGTGTTCCAACTACCTATACGTCAATACTGCCGCATTTCCAGAATTTTATTTAGTGATTATTTTTTTTCTGAACTGTCAGAACATATACAATTATTTTTTTTCCCCAATTTAATTCTGAACTGTCTTGATCGTGCCTACTTTTTGTCAATATTTGTGCATTTGCTTGCATAGAATTGCAGGGACAAATTATTCAGTCTTCCCTTTAATATATCCCCACATCAAAATATCGTGCTTTCCTGTATTATTTTTTTACCAGTCACACAAGTGCCTCTCACATACCTACAAATTCACTTGTTACAGATTCTCCTAAGAATATTCGCGGAACCTCAATTATTATATTTGAGGAACCTCATAGTCAAGGTGTTTTAATACTAGACAAAATGTTCTCCTCATTTCTACCTGCGGAAAATAACTTTAAATGTCCTTATGGTGAAACTTTATGTTACACTAAAGACTGCTTGTTGAAACTGTGTCCCTAAATGTGGGAAAAGCCCTACGTGAAATACACTGAAGATGTAGGAAGGAAGAATGTTCTTATGAACATCACAGACATGTCAGGCACAGGTTAGCACCGGCACACAAGGAAACCACAGCCAAAAGTGGATGCAGCAGGTCTGTTTTGTTACCTATAGCTGGTAGCTTATCTGAACTTTGCTCTTATCACTATATATTAGGAGTGAAAGTTTCAATGCCCAGAAAGACCCTTGGCTTTGCAACGAAACCTATCATATGCATTTATAGTTTTCTAAATGTCATCATTCCCAGCTCTTTTTCAAAGAAATAGGATGAAAAGCACAACCACAGTTACAAATACGAGGCAATTAGACATATATAATCTACTTTCAATACAAGTTTCAGTACTGGCCATTCAGACAATGGTCAGATGTGGTCTTGTGACTCCAGTTCTCAGTGTTGTTTTTTCTCTATTATTGACACTTGCATTCATTTTATTAAGCCTGAGCCAGATGTGATAGAGTTTGTAATGACGTGGGTATTGGTCTCTTCTCCCAAGTAACAGGTGATAGGACAAGAGGAAATGGCCTCAAGTTGCTCCAGGGGAGGTTGAGATTGGATATTAGGAAAAAAATATTCACTGAAAGGGTTGTCAAACATTGGAACAGGTTGCACAGGGAAGTGGTTGAGTTGCCATCCCTGGAGGTATTTAAAACATGTGTAAATGTCTAAGGGACACGGTTTAGTGGTGGATTTGGCAGTGTTAGGTGGCCAGTTAGACTTGATGATTTTAAAGGTCTTTCCAACCTAAATGATTCTGTTTCTATTTTCTGATTCTGTGAAAAAGCATCAGTGTAAATAACTCTCCAGATCTGGATTATTCAATTGTATTCCTTCTATTTTCTCAATCTCCCTCACATTTAGTATTTTACTTCATGAGTACTCCCAATTAATGAATAATGCACCGTGAAAGTCCAATAGAGTGCCCACATAAGAAAGGACTATTTAGCTCAATTAAGACTGAAAGTGCTTAATCCATTTAGTTTCTGGTTTACTGTGTAGTCCAATGGGAATGCTACCAAAGCAGTCCTTCTCATCCCTCCCCCACCCTCTTCCCCTCTCTCTCCCCTACTCACATGTAGATAGAGCAGTAAAGCTCTGAAAAGGTCATTTAGAAGACCAGAAAAATAAGCTTCCTAATTGAATTTGTTACACTGTACTAGACTCTACAGAAATGAAGCAATTTGTAAAATATGTGTGTATAATCATACATAATCATAATCATAATATAGAATGTATAAAATAAAATTTAACCTTAATGTTGATAATGTTTGTATTGTTGATCTTATTACTGAAAGTTAAAGTTGTTAAGTAATGTGAGTTAACAGGAGAATTTTAGAGAAAAAATCAGGCAAGTTTCTGTCCTATTTCTGGGCTTCTGTCAGTCTCTGAGGACATGAAACTTGGGATCAGTTCTGGTCTTAAAGTAGGTTAGGCAACACTTGTTCCCATTTCATCCAGGAAAAAACTATCATCTACCAAGCTGCTCTATATACCTATTGGAAGTAATTTCTTAAGAAGTATTTTCTGATGTATAGAAGCCTTTTTTTTATCCAATATTTTCTGGGGTTTTCTTAATGAACTACCAACATATTATACCATTTATGTCTCAAAAATAAACATATTTTCCAAACTAGAAAACTAAAATTTTAGTGAAGATTTATATGGCAAGATTGGTATAAACTGAGAATCTGATTTTCTAAGGTAATCTGCTCAAATTTCTAACAACTGTAAAGCAATTATTTCCTTTAATTCAATTTAGATAAACTTTTAAGTACTGCGTAAGTTAGTGCCAAGGTGTAGGTGAGTGCACTTCACATCAGTCACACCATATTTAAAAGAAAATGTTCTTGCTTTTATCTATTTCTTGATCAGCCAGCCAACAGACACCTTTGGTTCACATGCAAGGAATGAAAAAATATGCTTAGCTTATTTGTTTTGGCCTCATTTTTTCAATTATATGTTGGTTTAGCCTACATTTGCTTTGAGGTAAACTCTGTGTGTATTATGATTCTGTAATTGTCCAATGAAAGATGGACAATTGTCTAATCGTCCAACACTAAAATTCTTTAGATTTTAGGGCAGTGCCACACGTACAGTGCTGAAAAGGTGGGAAGGAAGGAACAGCGAGAGGGAGGGAATAAGAAATGGAGTAAGGGAATCCTTGAAGGATCTAATTAATTCTACATTTATCTTGGAAAGCATTACTTATCTAATGCATAAATATTATGCAAAAGCTCCTCTATCCTCATCTTGACCTACTCTTGGTCAAGTCACACCCTTTGACACAAAAGAATCTCTTCCTTTATTACATTCAGTAATTTAAACCCTTCTAGAGATTTACTGCATGTTGGCCATCATTATTCCTTCTGCTGCCTTCCCATTCACATTTTAGCCAAGTGTTTTCTTGTTAGCTGGACCCTCTGGTTCAGTTTAGGCATTATTTCAGCTCCTATTCTGAAATGTGGTAATGTCAGAGTTGTGCTATGGTGTGCATTAGTAACAGTCTCATCTTAGAGTAGCCTGATTCTCTCCTTTGGCCTTTGGAGATAGCTCCCAGACACCTATCTGAGAGCTTGAGATTCACTTTAGGTGGTAGGTAGCCAAAAAATAACCATTATAACACTTTATACTACCATTTCTTTCCTTTACGTCCTCTAAAGTTTTCCTTGGCCCCATTGTAGCATAGCAGGGACTTGCAAATATGTTGTGTGGTTTTGTGTTAAGATCCCTACAAGTAGTCTTCTCCTGTCATAAAGATACAGAAAGCACGCCCACAGCTGGGGAGACCCTCACTAGGGTGGTGTGGTGTAGAACTTCTTGGGATGAGATATAAATGGTATTTAGAAATTTCAAGGCATGTATTAAGATTTTGAAAGTGTCTATTACTGTATTTTGCTGTGTTTCTGATACTGTTCCTGAGCATATTTTGTACGGTTAATTACATGCCATTAGTGAATCAATAATTTGCTTTGATTGTGATTTGATTTAAAGTGTACAAATTGATTGATTTTCTTCGGGGTCAACATCTAACCCATTAAAAAACTATCAGCACTGCTTCAGGCTGATGAGTAGGCCAGGTTAGTGACAGGGTTTACTGGGTCATCCATGGGAAAAGGAAAGAAAAAATAAATTGGTGTTCTGATGATGAAGCAGGTTATAGTTCTAAATAGATTATAATTCCAATTCAGTAGTAAAATTTAAATATTTTCATAGTGTTCCACAAAAGCTAGTCCATGCAGGGGCAGGATTTTCTTTCAAGAAATTTTATATATTTCTTATAAGCAAATTATAGATAAAACTCTGACTTGATACAAATTTTATGTATAAAAAGTGCTTTCCCTGACTCTTTAGGTGGGGTTTCTTAATCTCTGTGTTGAAAAATGCAAGTATGGTACTGATCTGATATTTCATTCTCTGTGGACTATTTTAATGATTAATCATTAGGAAAAAGGCTGCCTGTACTTCAGATAAAATATTCCCTATTTATAAGACATGTGGGATACCCCGGGGCTGGCTTAAGAAAATGTTATAGGTCAGATAGTATACTAATATATTATGAAGATGAAGTACAGATAGTTATCCCTACTACTCTCCACAGTAGCTTTTTTATCGTTGATATTGTTTTGCAGTTTTTATTAAAGCTTTTGAAGAGCTTTGCTTTGGTATGTTATTTGGTTTACCACCCTGAAAAAGCTTACATAAAAGAGAGAGATGTCTCAGAATTTGTGGAAATATGAAGATATGTAAGATGGGAGAGTTCACGGAGAATGTCAAAAATTATGGTAGTCGCTTCCAGTTTTAAGTAACTGGTCTTTAAGAAAACCATGTGTATTTGTGTCCTGTGGGCATCTACGTTACATACATATCTCTTGGAACTTAATATTGCTTTTTAGGTACACTATCTGTAGCAGAGCCACAGCTATATCAATATACTTTTTTTTTTTTTTAGCTTACTTGGGTCAATAGAGTGTTAAACATTGTCTCAGACAGTAACAGTATCTTTTTCATGGGAATTTACTAGACTACAGCTGATCAGTTCTGTCCACCGACTGTGTAATAAAGCCTGTGAGACATTATATTTATACATTTTTATTAACTGAACTGCAAGCACACACACACAGAAATAGAGGTACAGCAACAAAAAAAATCACAGGCTGTCAATATATATCTGTTCCAAGAAAAATACTAGGTATTTGATCATCTCTTCACTAGGGAAAATTTAAGTTAGGTTTTTCTTGTTTTCTAAAAGCCTGTGGTGTTATTTGTCTCCACATCACAAAAAAAACATAGGAGGTGTCACTGGAAAAAATAAAGTGAGGTAAGCAGTCCATAATACAGACCACATGGTGTTTTCTGGGGCTTCCTATTAGAGTCAGTTGCATTTTCCTTCTTGTGGTTTAAAATAATATAAGTAACCTTACTCTTAAAACTTTTTCTATCTGTCGGTGGATGTCTTCCCTATATATCACTACAAACTGGTAAGAAAAGATGCAAGAAACCATTTGCTCTCAGGAATACAGAAGAGTGACTTGATTTTCAAAATAAAGAGTAAAAATTAAAAATAAGTAGCAAAAGAACACAGTGTAGACTGAAAAAAAAGAGATGACCATGAGGTTTATAGGCTTCCCCTCTCTGCCATGCTGTTTACACTTCAGCCAATTTGAACATGACTGATGTCTTTGTTTTAGATATAACTTCTTCTTTTTTCAGCCATTACCCTTTCAAAGTTAAAGTCAAATTTTGTCTATCTGTGAAAGTATGCCTTTGTTATTTCAGTGGAAAATAAAGATGCAGAAATGCTTAGCTAAAAAGTTCATATCCTTCAGTAAGTATTGGTGTTACTCTAGAAGAAGAGGCAAATTGAGTACATGAAGTTAAATTTTGCAGAGGAGATAGGAGATAAAAAGGTCAGTATTAGTTCAGCAAATAATGAGACAGGTGGGGACAGAGAGAAGTGAAGGCTTACTCACAATAACAAGGGTTACACGTAAAGATTCAGCAGTAAATAATAACCAACTTTACCTTTCCCTTGGTTGAAAACAACGCTATAATGTTTTTGCTTGCTACGTCTTTCCCTAACACATCCTCAGTTTATTACCTAAAATGCATATTAGATGTAGAGTACAGAAGGTGCAAATTGACTGGAAAGCAGAGACTCAAAGAAATTACAAGAAATCTGTGCAGGAAACAGGGGAAGATCTTACTTCAAGTAATGCAGTGCAGCGTGCTGAGTCCATGTCACCTGCTTCAGGGCAGTAAGAGTTCATAAAATCAAGCCAGTTACACAGCTATAGATCCTCTATAATGTAAGTTGTGTTTTTTTTTTCTTTGCCATGGGCAATAGATTTTCTATTACTGAATGTGAACTAATGAACTAGCAGAACAAGTCCAAGTTATCAACACCTATTGAATGTGTTTCCACACTGTAACAGATAGGACAGCTCAGCAGACAGTGTGCCACCTGCCTGACACCAAGTCACGTTTTGGCTCCAAGGATGCTCTGTGTATTTGTGCTGCTTGCTACGGCTGCTCCTCTCCTTTTGAAGTGCATTGTAAACATGTCCAGTGTGCAAATCTCAGCCCACACAGGAATGTGACAGCTACTTAACAAACCAAGTGGTGTTACGCAGCAAACATGGAAATAAATTTTCAAGCGATCTCATGAAATACCTTTATAGACGGCTTTCTATTAAAGCTGCTCTGTCCATCCAAGTTGAAAGTCCGTGGGGTCCCCACCACTCTGAATCTTGCACATTTGTGCAAGGCATTTGTGTGTCAAGATAAAGTGAGTCAAAAGGGACATAAAATCCTACCCTTCTGACAAGGCAGTATATGCTACTCACTTCTTATAGGTGTCAAGCTAGGGTTTCTACCTGTGAAACTAAAGAACCTGAATTAGAAAGGCAAGGGGGTTAATTTATTTCTTTTCTGTCTTAACCATGTGCCCTGAGTATTTTGTTGCTGGTTGTTCACATATGGTTTGGAATGGTTTGCTGTCTGTAATTAACCAGAAATTTGATTTTGGACTTTGATCATCAAGAAACTGCTGAATGTATCCCCTCATAAAATATCTAGTAATATAATTGTAAGATTAATGTGAAACAATCTCACACAGCAAAGTTAATATTTCTGACCATAAGGAACCCTGGTTTCTGACTATTAACAGCAATTTTTATTGCATTCTGTCTAGAGGATGTTGTATCAAATGCAGCTAGACAGAATTGACTTGCTATGGGATCTTTGGTTACATGCAAGCATAAGACTTGGGAACATAGTTATAAATGCACTTCTTAAATCATAGTCAGTGGGAAAATAGAGTAAGTTATTCAGTAGGCTCTATAAGCCTGCAATGGTCTTAGCAGGTATTTTGCATGTATTTTCATCTGCAGAGGTTTTTAAAGAACTTTAATACGATAAGCTTAGACATTTCCATAATCCTGTACTAGATTTCTAACATACCTACATTTCTTAAAGCACTTTGTGAAGATTCACAAATGTTTCAATAAATCAAATATTACTGTAGTTCTTGATGAAATGAGGCCAGTGCAAATTTGCTTTCATTATCTCTGGCTTTCCTCCCCCCTTAATTTTAGAACCTACTGCCAATAATACTCAAATCTGATAAAATTTTAAGTGTCTCAAATGTAGTATGTTGCACAAGTATCATGCAAGTTGATGGAGAGAGAGGAGCATTCCCACTGAATGCTTCCATGGATGGAAAGATGGAAGGTGAGCTCAGCAGTTCCCTGACCTCAAACCAGTCAGCGAGTGTTCCCGCAGCCATCACATGTGCTGCCACTGGTCTAGCTCCAGTGTGGGGACAAAAGAGGGAGGTGCACACACTGGCATACATTTGAGGGGACATGCAGAAAACTGGAGCAGGGATATATGAAGGAACTACCAACTCTGTGGTGCAAAATCTAGTGGGATAGAAAAGCTCATGGTGATGTGACATAAAAAATATTGGATATAAATCTGAAATAAACCAAGTTTCATTAGTTCTTGTGCATGGAAAACAAATTGTTTTTTATATGTCCAGTGTAATAAATTGCGATAAGTTCTAGTGATACTTCATATTTAGAAACAGACCCTACTTAGCTTAAATTATGTTTGATGAATGCTTTTGTTGTCTGAACAACAGGCTGATAAAAGGTAATGTTACAAGATGAAATGCCTCAGGAATATAATTGTATTTATTAAGAGAAATTATTAGTTAAAAGCTAGTGGCAGGTTATTATATTATTGTGCTTATATATACGATGACATTAAAAAACATGATTAAATGTATTTACTTCATTCAATCCCGCTTAAGGCCCCAGATAGTAGCCATTACATGTGGTGGGCACTGCATGGCCAGAGTGTTAATCTGCAGTAATCTTAAAGTATGACAAAGAATGTTTTGTAAAGTTTCTGGATTGGAACCATCTGAAATAGATCTCCAAAACCTAGTGTTCAGGAAAAAGACATTATCCTCATTTGCTATATTGGTCTTTGTTGACCAAGAACCTGCAGCAGTTAGTGCTGTGCATCCTGAAACTATTTTCAGTGTCCTCCATGACACAAACTTCAACTGAACTACACAGTTATTTCCTGTCCCTCTATCTATTATGTATGAGCCAAGCCAAAAAAGGAATCCAAGCTGTTCCAAATGCTGCATATGAGCTGGCAAAGTTATACAGCAAATTATATTCAGCAATGTGAAATGTGGAAAACATGTGGCACTTCTGAGTCTCCTCATTAGCCCAACATCATAGCTTTAATTGTAGATTGCAGGAAAGGAAAGCCCAGTATGAAAGCAAAATAAACAATTACTTCTTCAAGTATCAATACAGGCACATGTAGTACCGATTCAAGGTCAGTTAATCCATCTAATTGCAGTGATGGTCCTCCAGGAGTTAATGTACAATTGAACAATGCAAATGAAAAGACACACATAATTCTAGTTTAATCTAAACTACATAACTCAGATCAAGACACTGGAGTCTGATGTACTGTGATGCAAGGGGCCACCCTAACCATTAACAATGAACTTGGATACTGCAAATTTGTAAACAACAGTGTATGTACTTTCTTTGCCTGTTTCACTATTTCATTCATATTGAATGCTTCTGCAGCAGTTTAGCTCTACTCAACTTTCAAGTGTTATGCAAGAAGAATGTAGAAATCTAGAGTTTTATAATCTATTTTTATAGATCTCTTCATTTTTTAGCGCTTGGGTATATATAGGCTATCAACACATAAATGTATGCCATCGTCTGCTCAGATGAGTGTTCTCTTTTATGGATGTGTAATTGTTTGCTGTTTAATTTCACTGTCAGAATTGTTTGCTGTTTAATTTCACTATTGCAAACAATCTGTACGTGCAAGCATTCTCCTTTTAGGTGGTAGACAGGGTGATGCTTCATAATTTTTTTTCACTCCTAGGCTTATTTTACTGGCATACATCCAGAGAAATTAAAGTCTTGACCTATCTCTCCATTACACTATGTTTTTTAGGGTTTGGGTTTTTTTGTTTGTTTGGTTGGGTTTTTTGAGTTTTGGGGGTTTTGTTTTGTTGTTTGGATTTTTTTTTAATTCAGAGGATAATATTAGAGAAAAATGCTGGGGAAAAATTTGGTTTTTTTTTTTTCAGGTCTGGCGGGTGATATTTAGCTGGATTTTGTTGTCATCAGATGATTCTTTTACCCCTTATACAGAGGTAGAATGTGGTTGGGGAACACCAACGCATATCTGACTCTGCAACTGGGATCCACCACTTTTTTGAAACAGAGGCACTGCATTTTTACCTTCTGTTACAGGGATGGTACCTAACCTAAGGTTCATGATGACATCTTGCATAAGTCCATTCTTGTTTTGTTTGGAAATGCTTTGTTTCTTCTGTGGAAGAAGGAAGCAATTAACTTAGAGAAAAAACGCAGGAAATAGGATTTAAAAATTCCATTGACAAGATTCACAGAATCAGAATTGAAGGGGTTGGGAGGGACCTTCGGAGATCGCTTAAGTCCAATCCCCCTGCCAAAGCAGGTTCCCCTAGAGCAGGCTTGACAGGAATGCACCCAGGCAGGTTTTAAATATCTCCAGAGAGAGACTCCACAACCTCTCTGGGCAACCTGTTCCAGTACTCTGTCATCCTCAAAGTAAAGAAGTTTGTCTGCATGTTCAGGTGAAATTTCCTGTGTTCTAGCTTGTGTCTGTTGTCCCTTGTCCTGTCACCAGGCATTTCATATGCCAAGGATAAATATCTGGACAACACTTAGCAAAATGCATGCCTGTTAAAATGTAGGTGTATGATACCAAAAAATAAAAGAGCCTGTCATTCAAAAGCAACCAATTAAGATGTTTTTCAGTTTTGTGAAATGCTATTAGATGTTTTGTATGATTTTTTATGCACTGTGCCACAAAGAACATTGATTAATTTATGTTGCTCCTTTTCTAAAGGCCAAAATAAAGCACTTAAGAAAGTTGTTCTCATTCTCTGTCCTAACTTTTTCTCCTTCTCATGGTATCTCTTTATTCTTTTCATTATGGTAAAAAAGAAAAGGTCTTCCTTCATTGAAATGGAAAATAAGCAAATATGAAGGCAGTGTCTTGCCTTCATTATAGCCTTAAGAGCTATTCAGTCTTTGAATAAATGTTTCATTTGTTCACTAAGATCATAAATTAGAGCTACTTGCAGATGGTCTACCAAATATGCCCCAAAAGCTCTTTAGGGTCAATTTGTCTTACAGTCTTCTTGTATGCCCAAAGTCTGAATATATCTATCCTGTTCAAGGTATATCAATCAGCTTAAAAATATCCTGCAAAAAGATACCTCATTAGATTATTTTCAGGTTTCAAATACATGATTCAAGCACTTCCAATTTGATTCTGAATATGATTCAGCTGGTGAATTAGAAGGGAATAACAAAATGCCACTATACCAATGAGACAAGGGAAAAAATTATCAATCTCTCAAAATAAGACCTTTAATAACTATGAAATAGATTGAGTTCTTAAATAACTCAGAGAAAATGGATAATTTTCAGTATGATTTTCATTCCAGATTTCCCAACACATATTTGATAAACTTAGTAATTTTGAAAATCTTCAATAGTACCTTGAAGGAACTTCTAGGCTAACAAACAATAGCTTCAAATTAGGGAAACATAAGTATACATGACCTCAGAGGCAAATTTAAAATTCATTTGATTAAAATTCCCTGAAAATATTGAATCTACAAACCAAAAGGATGAAGAACCATTATGCATTTATTTAGATGCATTTAAAAAGAAAATTTTCAAAGCTCTATTCATAATAACTTTTAATGTTATCTCATAAATATCTCTTCATTTTTCTGAAGTGTTTAGCTAGGAACAGAAACAAACACACATCTTTGAAATTCAGGGGTCACATTCAGTTAAATCCCTTTTGAAATAATACATTAAATCTGGTCACAGGTGCATTAACTGAATTATTTAGTTAGAGATTTACTGGTGTTTCAGTTGTGCCTCAGTTCAATGATGAGAGTCTGGATTTTGTATAGAAGAGACAGTTCCTGTCCCAAAATATTTGCAATCTATGGATGCAATGAAGTACAGGTGACAGGTGACTGTGATTTGTTTTATAAGCTTCAGTCATTGCACAGCAATTGGTCATCCACTATCAAATATTTTACAAGTGACGCTGCTGTTCCTCTGAAGAAGTGATTTCAAGTTCATGATATCTCAGTGATACTTCACATCTCAATGACTTCCAAATTAAAATGTTGTGTTTGCAAGAATGACACTTTTTTTTTTCAGTTGACATACATAGAAACTCAGCCTGTGAATCAAAAAGTCAGCTTGGTTCTTCTATCCTTCTATGTAAATACATCAATAATTATTATTCTAGCTTCATTCACTTATACCAGAGCAGCTGATATTTATGTGGATCGTACAGATAAAATGAAGTTGTTATCTACAGTAATCTGCTTCCCCTGTCCTTCTTCACTGCTGCTGCAATATCTGGAACAATGAAAATACTACGATACTAATGAGGCTGACATTTAATCATAATGTTGTAAACTAAGTTCAAAGCAAGACATCATTCTTAATTTACAGGTGTTTCCTGACTAATATTGCTAGAATTAGCTATGCAATACTCAGAAATTTCAGTGGAGAAAGAATAAAGACAAGGATCAACACAATTAACAATTCTACTAATGTATGTGATAAGGAAAATTATTGTCTTGTTTCTTTATAAACACTACATTGTTACTGAGAATTTTAAAAAGCCAATAAAAATAGCACTTGTTTTTTCCATAAGAGAAAGATACAGCCTTGAGGATAAATATGCATTATCTTTACTCGATTAAAAAGTGTCAATTTTTGCATAGTCTTTGCAAATTTTTTGCAACATCGTGTGTGGATTTCTTAACCCTGTGAGTAGAATACATGAAGAACTGTGCAGGGTTTCTTTTCTGAGGGTGACTATATACAGAATGTTTGTAAGGCTGCTAGGTCTTTGTTACGAAGTAATATAAACATTAAGAAATATTTGAAATTCCAAATAATGTCAGTAGAAATCCCAAAAATTTTTTTTTGTTTTGTTTGTTTTGTGTGTATGTCTGTGTGTTAAAACACATGCACATGTAAGTTGAAGTCAGATATCTCTAAGGGACAATAGAATATTTATTCTGCTGTGAAGCAAGTGGCTATTATACATTGCGCTGAATGTGCACCCAAGTGATTGTCCTTTCCAGATTTAAACATCATTGATGTCAAAGGAAATTGAGGAATATGGAGAGGAGGGAATATGAAGAATGAAGTAAAAGACTGTTTAAAGTTAATACTGTAAGCTCAGCCTGACTAGGAAGATATATCAAACAGAATTGTTGTACTTCATTCAGAATCATACCCTTTTCTTCAGCCCATTACTTCTCCATCTAATCCAGCAAGCTATCTGTAATCTGTGTCTGTGTATCATCATTTACTCCAGAAATGTGTTCCAAAACTCCAAATATGACAGCTTCTATATGAGAAGTTTCAGCCTATTTCAGAAGTAAAATCCTTCAAACCACGCTACTTGATTTCTGGAATAACACCCCTCTCTTGTCTGTGCGACCTATCAAACAATTAGAGGTAAACCAAAAAGGAAACATGAAAATTAACTTAGAGCTAAATTTCAGTGCTGAATGCCTCCTACACTCAAATCACAGGGATGTTCCACAGAGGAGTTATTATAGATATTTTAAAAATATTTGTTTTTCTCTGTTCACTACTTGATACATCCTACCTTACATGTCCTCACACATCAGACACGTCCACTGGAATATTGTGAGAATTCTTGGGTAGGTTTAGGTGCGTACAATATTCACGACTGCATCTGAGCTAATTCTGTAAAATCCCTTCATAGTCAACACAGGGAAGTAGGCATTACTTGAGTTCAATGAGTTCAACTTACCCGCCTTGCAGGATCAGATATGACGTGATTTTTTTTCTCTTCATTTTTCTTCCCTTCTTCACTTTTCTTCACTTTTTTCTTCTCATTGTGGATGAGAAGCTCAACATAAGCCAGCAGTACGTGCTAGCAGCCCAGAGAGCCAACCGCATCCTGGGCTGCCTCAAGAGAAGTGTGGCCAGCAGGTGTCAGGAGGTGATTCTACTCCTCTACTCTGCACTCATGAGACCCCACCTGGAATAGTGTCCAACTTTGGAGTCCTCAACACAGGAAGGACATGGATCTGTTGGAACAGGTCCAGTGGAGTGCCATGAGGAAAATCAGAGGGATGGAGCACCTCTCTTATGAAGACAGGCTGAGAGAGCTGGGGTTGTTCAGCCTGGAGAAGAGAACACTCTGGGGAGACCTTATAACAGCATATCAATATCTGAAGGGAGCCTATAGGAGAGCTGGAGAGGGACTTTTTGTCAGGAAATGTAGTGACAGGACAAGGGGCAACGGTTTTAAATTGGAAGAGGGGAGATTTAGATTAGACACCAGAAAGAAATT
>JAOQGH010000001.1:147093679-147144393 GCA_025769975.1 Gallinago jamesoni
CAGGATAGCTTCCAACTCCTCCTGTTTGTTTCCCATGCTGCGTGCATTGGTGTAGAGACACTTTAGCTGGTCCAATGAGACACTTTAGCTGGTCCGATGGCACCTTCCACTGTGGACTTCAAGGGGATGTGACAAGAGTTGCAGCATATTTACTTCTTAATTCTTAAAACTAGTTTTTACAGAAAACAAGATTCTCAAAACAAATGAAAGCTGGCCAGTTTCAGGGTTTGCAAGCCCAGGAAAAGCATATCTAGAAGGCTAAGTGGGCTGCTGGGAAATTAATGACTTGACAGAGATGCTAACAAGGTGAGATTCAAGAAATATTTTATGAAAATACATCTCAGATAACAGTGACTTCAGTCTACTGATCTCTCCATTTTTTAGGTAAGTTTTTAGAATACAGTAATCTCCTTTCCATAGATCACTTGGGTAGCACCAGTAGGATATTTTCCGAAGAAACAAAAATTCTGCAGAAAATGTCCTGTTGAAATATTTTTGTGTCCTAAAAGACAGACCTACACCTGACTAATGAAAAGTATCTCAATGAAATCAATATGATTGCGCTTTATCTCAGTAAAGAAAGTATGTTTTATATGTTGTAAATTGAAAATAGAACTCCTCAGCAATTTTCAAATGCTGTGTTACTATAAAACTTATTCTGCTTTTTAAGGATGCTTGTGTAGAGAGATGTGAAGGAGTGAAAGTAGGTGTGCTGTCAAATTAGCATTCTGTTCATAAAAACAGTGGTAGACTGCTAAATGCTAATGTGGACTGTAGGAAGTCCTAAGAAATATTCAATATGAAATCCATTTATGTTGATAAAGTATAGCTTCTATCTGCTGCTGAATCATCTTCTTGAGGCTGAATACTACTGCATGTGAACTTTACACTGAACTTAAAGATCATAACTGACAAAATGTAACTTCTTTTTGTTTCGTTTTGACTAGTTTATTTTACAAAGTCATTGCTGTCTCACCAGCTTGGATCTTGGCCGTTGTCTTTATGGGGAGATGAGATGGTGTACGCTGGCGATGGCATTAGTATTTAACCAGAGAGAAAGTGAGAGACAGAGGAAAGCACTGCCAGATTTGCTATTATAGAGGGGATTTGGCTGGGTTTTTTTTTTTTTGAGGGTGGTTTTGGTGTTGTTTTTTTTTGTCTGCAGTAGACTGTGAGTAGGAGGCAAGAAATGTGCAACAACTTATATTTAGGAGAGTGTAGACTGGGACTAGGTTATGATTTTCCTGACATCCATATATCTTGTTCTGGTAGGATAAATAAGAAAGAAATCTGATGAATCACTCAGTTCATAAGTTTGCTGAGAAGGAATAGTGAAGTACTTCTTTCTTTGTTTGCCTTTTTGTTTCGCATTTCTCAGACTAAAATTAGAATGATCATGGCCTACCTGCCTTCCAGAAGGAAACCCAAGAAAGTATGTGTCAAAATGTTACCCACAATTAGAACAAAGCAACTGTCAAAATCTGCAAAGGTGTCTTTATTCCTGAATTTTCTCAGTTGACCATTGTTTCATAACATGATACAGTTTAGCAATTCTTTTGAAAATAGAGCATTAAAAAGGAGCATAACCACATTAGATTAGCTATTTTTCGCAGCCCTGTAGAATTTAGAAAAATTGTATGGACATAGTTCAGGCAATGCACAGAAGCTTGATGGGGTGGCAAGATAACTAGACTTGTCTTTCTTCTATTAATAATTCGTGTCATGAGAAATGGAGCAAACAGTATTGTTAAAGACACCAATGGAACATAAAGGAGTCTATAACGTAAACCAGAGTCATCAACACCACTGTTATGGCATCCTGTTGAACAGGTTTAATAAGGCTACTATAAACAGAGCTACATAGCTGATCCTACAGAACCAGTGAGGACTGCTTATTTTACTGGAATTCTTGTAAAAGTCTCTAGTAATTTTAAGCAGTTTATGATACTATGATGACAAGATTGTTTCAAATAGGATCAATTGAGAAAGAAGGAAAGGGTGAGTCTGAATCAACTAATATATTTGTACTGAAATAATTTGAAATGTCTTTTTCTGCTAATTTTACTCACACCAGTGAAAATCAATAAAACATTACAATTGACTAACGGCCCGAATCTCAAGAGTGCTTATGTGTATTTCCAGACTAGAACTCATTCTGATAGAGACGGCTAGACTTTGTAAACTTTAAGTTGTAACTCTTGACGTTTTTGCTAAACTATTACAATATTTGTGAATGTTTGTTGTCCCGAGGCAGCATCTAGTCTCATAATGTCCCATCATATAAACTCTCCAGCTAACTAAGGTTCAAAAGCAGAATTCCAACTGGTCTTTATTAACAACAGATGGAAGGGTGTGATGAATCTATCACAGGTATCAAACTGTTGAAATGAGCACATTCTATTATTTCAGGAACCTAGTTATATGGCATTGACCCTTAATATGCTAGACTTAATGAACAATTGCTTTTCTGACTGATTACTATGTAAATTGTTTAAAACATATTTTGTTAATTGTGGTAGCTTTGAGGAAACAATGAAATGTTGTTGCATAATCTGCCTTTTGCCTCACAGGTATTTCCTGGTAGAAATGATCATGAGAAATGTAAAGTTTTTTAAATGATGTTATACGCAGGAAGCAGGAAGGCCCTTTAATTATGCCCTTAAGTACAGAATATTTGCTTAATTGCTTAGTAGCCCTTGTATCTTGAAAATTTAATTAAGCGATGATTAACTATTCATTATAATATTTTCCTGTTATTATTCAGTACAAGCTGCACATTAACTTTTAAAGTCTTTATCATGTTTGGAATTAAGCAACCCCAATTCTCATCAACTGCAAAGACCCACTGTGATACTACAATAACTTATCTACTTCCCTTTCTCAATTAAAAATACCTGATGCATCAGGCAAATCAAAACGGCCTGTGGAAAAAGGCTGACATCTTTAAAGAGTGGCAGCTAATCCTGTTTTCTGCATCAGGCGTCTATTAAGCAATATGTGCTTGGTTGCCCTTGCTCAGCTGGTTCAATCTGGAAAGCTATGGTATGATACTCCAGGCTGGGCCCCATAAGAGAATACCTGGGGTTTAGAGCCTCTTAACTTCCATCTGAATGTGAATGTCCATGCACAAAAACCAGAGGAAAAGGTGGTGTTCTTTTTATAAAATAACTAATTGGGACCTTGGAAACTAAATTAGATACCCATCTCTATCCTGAAGTAATTCCAACCAACTCCTCACTTCTCTGGAGAACGTCTTGGTCATAGGGACTGTACCAGCACAGAGGAAGCTCTCTACAGCTCCCTTAGAAGCTGTGCTGCTCTCTACTGTGAACTCCAAGAAGAATTCAAGGTTGGTGATCAGCAGGCTGTTGCTGGGCAGATCTGAGATCCAAACCTGGGCCACAAGATTACGACATTAGTTCATCTTTGGAGCAGAGATTTGCATACTAGACATGTCACGTTTTTTGTTACCACTAGATAAACTTGGAATTTTATTCCAGGTGCCACCCTTACTTTCTACCCTAATGAATTATACTTGCCATCTGGAGAATGGAGTGACATCAAAAAGATTCCTCTCCTAAAATAATTTAATAATCTAGAAAAGGAGAGCTGAGTTTGAGGCTATTCACCTCCTACCCATCCTGAAAAGTATTAGTTTAATTACTTGATTTGCAGGAATCAAAGGAAGAGGAGAAAATACTTTTGTGGTAGTCAATAGCTGTGCTTGACTGGTCAACTGATGCATTATTTCCCGTGATGATGCTCTGTATCAGGTATTTTTAGAACCAATGGATTGAATTTTTGACAATTGGAAAATTGGAAAATTGAAGTGTTTATAGTAACCATATATGAATTTTCAATTGTCATTTAAATCCTTGAGGTCCTTTTTTAGACTTTATCTATATATTTCCCAGCCTTTTCAACTAATGGGACATTCATGAAAAAAATCTGGAATTAAAAAGCTTCTGAGGACATGATTTGTGATTTTATTGCTGTTGCAATGTCATATTCTGTATATAATAATTTGCATACATGTTGAACCCAGAAATCTCTTAGTAATGGTGCTGAACTTGTATGTGTGGTAGACAAATGAAATCAGAAGTAAGAGGAAAGTGGGGTAAAACTTGTAAAAAGAGAAGCAGTGGAAGTCAATTCATTCATAAGCTTACCTGTGAATTAATGAAGGAAGATATTTTATTTGACAGAAAGCTTGGTTCTGTATATCTTACTAAAGTTCTTATTTCTCATTCTTATTTTGATGGCCATATTATTAACAATACTACCTGAACCTGCAGGGTACTTGGTCCAAAATTAGTGGGAGGCTTCTTTTGGGAAATTTCACATCTGTCTCAAATAATTGCAAATGACATCTTTATTAGATAGCATTAACAGGCTAGAAAATTCTCATGTTATATATCATTTTATGATTGATGATATCAGTCATGGAGTTTAACATAGTAGACTATGCATATGACTAGCTGATACATTAAATATATTTGGAGAATTTTTATTTAATCTTTTTATCTTAATATTTAGATCTTAATAATAAATTAATTTAATATTAAGATTTAATAATATCTTAATATTTAATAACATTAATATCATAAGCACATTCTGACAGAGGGAAACCTACATACATCTTACACTTTTGGATCTGTCTACAGTCAGGACTGCCTAAAGGCAAATATACATTCATCCTTGCTTCTGGATTCTGAAAGTTTACTTATAAAGAAGGGCATTACTAAAGAGTTTGTTTTTGACAAACACTATGCAAAAAGACCATAGCATTTGTAGCTCAGTAATGATTTTTGATCTGAGTACTTAACAGAGATGAGATTTATATAAGAAAAGAAACTGTAACCTATTTTTCTAGCAGGGCTTTTTTTAGAGATGACCTGTCAAGCATACCTTTAGATTTTTTTTTCTTTTTCTTTTTCTTTTTCAATTGGTGCTTTATTTGACTTCTACAACCCACAACTTTTCTAAATGAATGTTTTAGCTGTCTTCTTTGTCTGTTAGTGATTGGGACACAATTCTCTAGATACTTACTAATCAAAGGAACTGCTCATTCAACAACAGCATTAATCTCTGCACAGGCAGCTGAAACAACGATTTCAATCACAAGATGAGGAAAATGTGGTGTGCACACTTCTCTAGAGAAGAGGCTTCTCCTGTAAAAAGTGCTATCCTTATTAAAAAATTGCAGTACTAATCTCACCAAGACGTAGCTCACCACAGTTCACATGTATTTTCAGATGATATCCGAAGTATGAACATATTGATAAGAAACTTTACAGAATAAGTAAACTAAGATCTTTTAGTGGTTAAACTTGTCAAGAGTTATACCTTAATGATTGCTTCTTTATTCTACAAAAATGAATAAAGGCTCTGCAGTTAAAAAACCCTATAATCTATGGCTGTGTCTTCTGAGGTTTGGGCCAGGTTTTGCTTTGTGTAGGTGTTTGTTCGTGTGGGTGTGTACCATACTGCAGAACATGAGCTAATAAAATGGAATTAGAGGTCTTACTAATGCTCTAGCCAAAGTGCTATTAAAGTGTCTAATTACTTTTTACTAATTTACAGTCACTAGGAGTGCTGAGATGCACTATTTTCAATGCTTCTAGGAAGGCAACCAGGCACAACACGATTGATGAAGTTTTAATTTCATATAGATAGCAATTATCCACGAAACCATATTTAATAAAGCTACTAATATTATAGTTGAACATTTTGTTAATGCTTGCAGAAAACATGATGTTTACAGTATCATACTTAGGTTAACAGCTACTTAAAGAGACAATGTTCTGATCTCAGGTAATATATTAACTAAAGCATAAACTACCTTTCTTTACTCATGATTCTTGTGAGAAACTCATCAAAGATGAAAATCCTTTGTATTTATATTCTTTCTTCTCACATCCATGCCAGCTCTGTAAAAATGCATTGTATTTCTTTGGAATATTCCAGGCAGAAATAACTTACAAGCTGCATGTAAATTTCACTTCTCTTATGTACTTTCATTGCCTGCCTATGGAAACTCCAAGGTCTCGGGCAATTTCCCTTTCTAAGATGGTTTAACTGGGACTGATGCCTGAGTTTAATTCCCAGGCTGCTGAGTTGAATCCTTGGCTAGCAGTGTGTTTCCCACTTTGTCAGGAGTCCCAAGCTGGAACAGCTGGAGGCTGAATTTATATCTGTCAGGAAGAAAAAATATATTGCCTGGTGGTGCTGCCCTTGTTAGTCAGGAAATAAAGCAGTGGTTTTGTTCTTTTATAAATCTGAAGTGATAACGCAGTAATGATATATCCTAGGAATGGATTACTTGTAATTGATTTTCTCACATTTTGAAGGATCTAACCTCTATTGATTTTGTTATTTAGAGCTCTTTCTTGCCTTTCTAGGGTTTGAAAGAAATCAGTGTCCCAAACTCAAAGCTGTTGTCTAGTTTCAGTCAGAAAACTGAGTATGTTTTTGACTTTTTTTATTTATTCATCATTTTATTGGAAAACATTTGCTCCGAAGGCTAATGATCCTCTATTTCCCTATGAGAGATACAGAAATTTGTATGTGTGTGGGAAGGGAGTTTAATCTAATGTATGAGTGAAAAGTCATTTAAAATTATTTTCACTTTTGTTTCTCAGAGAAAATAAAAGCTGGGATAAACTGTTGTAGAGTAAATAAAATATTATTAGTGAGAACATGCATTTTCATAAATCAGGTTCTAGACAGTGTGGAGAATCTGAAGTAATAGAAAAAGAACTTGCTGAAAATATTCCCTCAGATGTGTTTAGTTTCACTTAATTGCAAGCCATTTTTTTCAGCAAAATTGGTATTTTTATATATAAGTATACACATACTTAATACCAGTTGGCTACAAAACTAAATGAAGTATGGTAAATGTTAAACTTGTTGCTCATGTCACTATTTAGAACAAAAATATATGTATCATTAAATATCTTTTACATTATTCTTAATTACTTGATTATAGAGGTGATTGACTAGGGCTTTACTGGGGATTTACTATAGCAGTATAAATAATCTTTTACTTGATACTTTCCTACCCTTATTGTTGACTTCCATGCATGTTTTATACCACTACAAAATGGTGGGAACATAGACAAAAATATTTGATGCCTGTGCTACCTTAGCTGGTCAGTTTGAGACTAATCCAGCTGTATCTACATGACAGTAACCATCCTGTAATTATACCTTTGTAAGTCCAAGTTTAGGTAACTATTGTTAAAGTATTGAGAGGGAGAAAGGAGTAACTTACTATAGTAACATCACTTCCACCCATCTTGTCCCTCAGATCCCAGTGTTTAATTTTCTTGGCATACCATTACACATAAAGGTTCTAACTTAACTATGAGTGGCTTCAAAGCAGTACACAGCAATAGACACAGCAGTAGATGAAGTGTAATCAGAAAGAAGTGGTGGTGGGACATCACAACACTCCCATCCACCTGGCTAAAATCACTCATTCAAGGGGTGGCCATCTTTGTATGCCTCTTTGGACTGGTTACTGGCCTGTGTTAAGGAATTATTTGGAAAAGCAGTAGAGGCATGGGCCAAAGCCCCGCACATGTGACCATGTTACCACTTCTGCTGTCTGTGGAGCAGTGTCCAGACCTGAGCCCGTGCACTGACATTGTTAAATTGACATGTACAGATATAGCCTGAGTGTTTCTAGGACTATACTCTCTCAGGCATGTATCATTTTGGCTTAGGTTTCCAGACATATACTGGATATCTCAAAGCCATGTAGTACTTTAGTACATAAAGTGTTTTCTTAAAATACCTGCTGTACTTATCAACTACTGAGATGTAACAGGAGCACAGGGGCACATTTTAAATTTTTGTCTATTAGGAGAGTAAAGAATGTTGATTACATAAGCTTTCATTTGGAAGAGGACTGTTTTATTTGGATTAGTTAATGTTTAACTGAATTTTAGGTCACTAACAATTTGAACATCTAACAAAATGTTTCTGTTTCCCCAGGAGACTCCTGAGCTTTGAGAAGCAAAAACAATAACAAAAAAACCCACCCCCCAAACCCACAAAAAAGCCAGAGCTACAGTAGCAGCTTGTTCTTATCCATGGTTCTGCTTATGGAAAATTTTCACAAATGAATTCAAAGCATGCTTTCATGTACTTGCTGTGTTTTATGTTGTTATGATAATAATGCACATGTTTTCAATAATGGATTATTTTCTTTTTATGTCCTAAAAATTTTATGTCCTAAAGTTAATTTATCATGATCAGCATTAACAGTTTTCTTCAAAAGAAAACAGAAAACAAAAGAAGTGATATGGTGTTTTTCAAGCTTTGAGGGAGTAGGGAGATTAATAACTATGCATTTAATTTTTCATTCTGTGTCATTATCCTGAGAAATATGGTTATTAGGTAGAAAGGTGTCCTGGTTTCAGCTGGGATAGAGTAAACTTTCTTCCTAGTAGCTACTATGTTTTGAATTGAGTATGAGAATAACATTGATAATACATTGGTTTAGTTGTTGCTAGGTAATGTTCATATTAAGTCAAGAACTTAATAGTAATATCTTATTTCCTGTAGTTAGGAATTTTGCCTAAGGAAAATTTATGAATATGGAATTTCTTCTTTAATGTCAACTCAGTTTCCCTAGGGAAAATTCCTGCCCTTCTGGGCTTCCCTGTTGGGCATAACATCACCGCACCTTATTATTCACGCAGATTCACACGCAAATCAACGAATACCTTAGAATCATAGAGTCGTTTGGGTTGCAAGGGACCTTAAAAATCATCTAGTTCCAACCCCTTAACATGGGCAAGAACACCTCCCACTAGACCAGGTTGTTTAAACTCCCATCCAACGTGGCCTTGAACGCTTCCAGGGGTGGGGCATCCAGAACTTCTCTGGGCAATCTGTTCCAGTGCCTCACCATCCTCACAGTAATGAATTTCTTCCTAATATCTAATTCTAAATCTAATCTAAATCTACCCTCTTATGGTATAAAACCATTATCTCTCATCATCACTACCCTCCCTGATAAAGAGTCCTAGGACTGACCCCTGAGGAACACCACTCGTCACTGATCTCCAGTTGGAATTTTATCATCAGTTTACAGTGTGGTGCTTACAGAAAAGGAAAACATTGTCAGGAATTAATAATTCATTTTATAATGGTAACTTTTGATCTGGATGAAGATACATTCTTCAGAATAATTTAGGTTTAAGGAAAGGTGTACATATTGCCACAAAAGATACTATTTCAATAGCTCAAAGAGAAAAAACGAACTTTACCAGCTTCTGTGAGATTCAATAAAAAATAATTTTCCTCAGTGATAATTAAGATATTATTATTAAATAATTAATGATTAATACATTAATAATTGCATCTGTATTTGTGTTTGGATCATCACTAATGATTTAAGTGAGGCTTGCCTTCTCTATGTGCACTGAATTACTTTTTGAAGGCTCTGATTTGTTCTGGGAATGGTTTAGCTGGGAAGAGTTGCCCCTTGCAACGCTGCTTTCCAGCTTCCAAAACTCTACTGCTAACACAGCTCAGATGCTTGTGTGACACCTCCTGAACTGTTGCAAATTACATTCCGGTGAATTAAAGAGAACTGAAACAGAGGGCTTGTTTACTTTAGGAAGCAGGACTGTAAATTGGTTCACGAACCACTGAGCCATCCCTGTGTGAAAGACATAACTTTCAATAAGCACCTGGGAACAAAGTCAGCTGAAAGTGGGAGCTACTGGAATTACCACAGCTAAATTTTACTTATCTGTGAGATAGATCTTTAAGATTTTCCCTGTATGACTGCATGAATATAATTATGTGCACTCGGCATTCTTGGAATTTTTGAACTCAATTGTTAAAAGGGGCTGTAAATACCAAACACTTACTTGTACTTTATGATGAACAAAATCTCTAGGAGACAATTGCAGTTATTGTCTTCCTTTTTATTTTTGCTTGTTCAAATCTAAAGAGCAAACAATAAAATATGTCTGGTAAAACCAAACAATAAAAACAATTTGGGACTTTTGGACAACGCTCCTTTAATAACATGTTACCCCTTCTCCTAGTTGTAGATAAATTATATACAAAAAGCCCAAAACAAATAAGATGAATATATAGCTTTTCAGCTTTGAAAAATATACATGAATTTGTCATTCAGGCACCGTAGGGTTAGGTTTCTGGGTTAAAATGATATTCAACTAAACCATTTGGTTTTGGTTTTTGACATTTTCTAAATGTTTTTCTTTTTAATTAATTTTATCTTTATTTCCAAATGAAATATTTGCTTGGATGAAAGAATTGATTTTTTTTTCAGCCAAAGTTATTTACAAATTTGGCACAAAATTATGATTAATTTTGAATGTCCCAAAGTATCACAATTTTACACTGTTTTTTCAGGGCAAGATATTTCTTCAGCTGTAATGATAAATCTTGCAGTTCTGTGCTGAAAATGAAATATTTTCTTAGTTTGGAATTAATATTGATGTCTTTATTTTTTCACTATTTAATATATCTAGTAATGCAGTTTTTCATCAAGGTCACAGTAAGACTATGCTTCCTAGTGCTTTAAATGTGCAAAGATTTAACGCCCTGAAGAACTTAGTCTTGGTTACGGATTCTATTTATCTGTTCAATTCAAGATCACTTAAGTGCGAAGCCAGCTGCTGTAAATAAAATCACTATAGCTGGAAAAATATTTTAAAGTATGCTGTAGAAATAGCTCTTAAATAAGTAGCTATGAACTATCTAAGCTCATAATCAGAAAATACTGTCTTTTCTTTCATATACAGAAAAGCCACAAAGGTATTTAAACTTATATTTTTGAAGAGAAGAGGGGTGAGGTCTTGATATACTTTGTAAAATGTTGTTGAATTGTGAATGTCAGGTAGTGCAGGTGGCATATTGTGTTGACAAATGACAATAGAGATAATTTCATTCATCTTCATAACCTCATGCTTCAGGGAATGAGCAGATCAGTGCTTCCATCAAGAAATAATATTTGTGTCTTCACGCAGTGTTACACTGTTGACCATATGTATTCTGTATGCTGTTTCTTCTCTTATTTGTCTTAAGGAGGACCCAACTGAAAACCCTTCAGTGCTTTTGCACACTTCAGAAGTACATGGTTTTAGGTCTTTCCCATCTGCAGCCAGCCAGTGTCCTACACACAAGTGTGCAAAGCCAGGCTGCTTCCTTTAAATATGTGTCTCCATTTAGAATTAAGCATTATGGCAAATGGAAAATTCAGGAGGATTGAGATTAGGTACAATCCAAAAAATATGTACCCTCCTCCTGTGTTAAAGAGCTTGATTTTTCAATCCCCAGATGCATATTTAAATACTGTCTTTCAGTAGGCAATATTCCACCATCAAAAAAAAAAAAAAAGGTCTGAAACTTTCAAAATAACCACAAAATGGATTTATTAACCCATGATTAACTGTGTTGACTTAATTGTAATAACTACCTTAAAACAGAAAGTTGTAACTAATGTGCTACAGCTACTTTGGTAATATTGTCTGTTTTGTCATGCAGACAACCACTGTAGAAAATGTAGAATTATTTTTATTTGTGATTTTAGTAATGAAGTAACCAACTGATATGTTTATTTTTTTGTTTCTATTCCATAGAGACACTTTTCATGTAGGAATCAGCAAACTATTTTACATAGAAAAGAAAACCAGCACAATGGAATCCCAAACTTGACAGAGATCCACACTGATATGAATTTTTCATACTAATAATTATTTGCAGTATACTAGTTACATGGACTACATATTGCAATTATACTGTAAAACACCAGCTTTCAAAAATAAAAAGAACATTTTTGTCTCATTGCTTGAAAATTCTCACTGCACACATCTGCATTGTGCAACAAGATGTAATACTAATGATGAACCAGCTCCAGACAGATTGACACAAGCTAGTACACACAGCATAGCATGGTAACCATAGTTATTGAACTTGGTCAAAAGTCTGTCCACCTGCAGTACTTTAGATGTTATATGGAAAAACTTAATTTCTATGTGACTGTAAGCTGTCACCAAAGAGGACAGTTTTCTTCCATTCTTCAATCCAGGTGTTCTTGACGAGATCACCACAAAGTTATGCCCCAGCTCATGCCAGCACAAAGGAGATGACTGGAAGGTGAAGACCTCTTCCACCAGAAAACTACATCTGTGTTGCTTTTAGCTACTAACAGAACTGAATTTCAAGCTCTGCTTAAGAGAACAGATATTTTTCTACATGGATATCACGGTGGTCATGTGATCCAAGTGCTGTCTGTTACATAGTATGACAGCACCATATCTGTTATTCATGCTTCTTTTCCTAGTTAAGCATTTAAATATGCCCCTTGAGCAAGACAGTTTTCTTCTCCCGTAATGAGACAGAACATCCTTTCCCCAATATCTGTCTATCTTTTGCCTGGCATTGTTGTATTGTAATGAAAGTTTGATAAAAATTAAACTAAATAAAACATATTCTATTAACTTCAGCAGGGGAGGATTTCACTCTGCATATTTTCTCTGAAATGAGCAAAAAATGTTTTTAGTATTCTTTTGTAAGCACTTGGCACACATATCAAGTCCAACAGCAAAGTGTTCTTGGGCATTAGGAATCTGCAGTTTAATGAACAGTATATTTAATGTTTACATGCCCTTCTGAGGCAGGAGAGCCAATGTGAAACAAATCCTAAATAGGATAACTGTGAGTAGCATGTTGTTACTAGGTAAGATGGATGACTTATTACAACATCAAGCAAGACGTATCCACCCATTGTCCTATCATGTGTGTGTGGTTCAGATGGCTTGCACAGAGAGTTCAAAGCTGTGACAAACATATTGTTAGGTTCACAATTAATAAAAACTCACTGGTATATGCGTACGATGTGACTGGATGACTGACCAGTATATCCATATCATTTACTGTAGATTTTAGAGATTGCCCATGTTTTTGACTGGAAACGTACGTCTGCCAGTAAGATCAAGCAGCCTTTGCTGCAAGATTATTGGTTGTTTTGTAAAGGGTGTGAGTAGAGCTCTGCTACAGGAATGTGGAATTCAAACAAACTCTGCTAGTGACAGCAGCCTTAGACTCCTGGAAAAGAGCTGCCAGAGCTTTAAAGCCTTTGTCATCATCACCAGCCCATACACACTAATCGATCTGGGTCAGAAAACAGATTGCATGCTGCCTACAAAAGCTTCGTATTTTTTTAAAAATGTCTGTCAGTAGATTTATGTCTAGGAATATTCTGCAGAAGCTGTATAGTATTACTGCACATAGCATAGCATCTCTGGAGGCTGCCAGAAGGAGCTCAATACCTCCTCTGCTATACACAGTCATTTCAAAAGCTTGATCAATCCCTAAAATCATACAAAAATAGCTTGAGGTTGTTCTGTATTCAACTGTCTTAGAAATCTATGCCAGAACGTATTGGTGAAATGGAACTGTGAAACAGAAATACTTTGCTTTGTTTGGATAAATGAATCAAATGAACCAAAAAGAATATCTATGTGATTCAGTGTATAAATGTTTCTTCAAAGTTATCTGCATGTTTATGCATTTTATTTCCTGTTCCACGTCTATTTGTGAGTTCCTGCAAATGAAGGCATATGGACTCTGTGGAGTTATTGCTGGGATGAGATTACTGAGTGGAAAACATAATCTGAGCAGCAGAGAAATGGCTATCAGACCACTCTTATAAGCTAGTATTATCTTTCTGCGATCTGAGAAACTGTATTGTTCATGCAGATTGTTGTAAATTCAAGTTAACTATCAATGAATTTATGAAACTTCCCTCTGACATCAGTAACTGCAAAAAAAAAAAAAAAGGAGAAAGACATGTAGCTCTGTAGATTTACCGAAAGATCCAGATTTTATTACTTTCTTCCTTCTTTAAAATTTCAAACGAGGTCTGCAAATGGTTTTTGGCCTCAGCACAGTCCTGTGTAATGAAGCAGAAATGTCCATTGGAGAATGAAAAGCAAAAGAAGGAGTAATTGCTTTCTAAGATCTTTGAAATTAGGGTGAGAGGCATTAACTCTGCATGTTAAAAAACATGGTTTTCATGTTCACTGTCTTTCTTGTTTGTGAATGCCTGCATAAGTGATCTGTACTAATGGAATCAGTCATTCTTCATCCTTTCCATTCCCCAGGACACTGAATAATAGGCTTAGATGGAGTAAACCCCTGACCTCCAAGCAAAGCAAGACACTCAATCGAGTGGAGTAAAAGTGAATTTCAGGATGAGAACAATCAAAAATGGATTTTCCATTAGCTATAACTTTTAAAGCTCTGGTGCACCTAACTTGCAGCAGAATTGTTAATAATGTAAAAAAAAAGTTGTTTTTTGTTAGGTTTAGTCCTAATTGTAACAACCTCTATCTTGACAGTGATGCTTTGCATGATTGGTTCCATTATGTCTAGCACTGAGAGGCTGAATACTTTCATCTGCATAATGCTGTGATGGAGTATAATTAGCAAAATGCTATTTTGAGTCTGAAGTAGCTTTCTGTTGCCCTACCCATCTCCAAACTATTGTCTTATTAAAGAGCTGAAGATGATATCGTGTCTTCTGTCAGCAGTTCGAATTTTGTATATTTGACCATGTGAGCTAAAATACAGTGAATTAAAGTAGCATATCCAAACACTTTCCTAAAGACTCTTTTAATAAAGCCATCTCAGAGAGCAGTCTCCTAAATAGCTCAGAGACAGGAGTTTGCATTTGCAGTTGTAAAACAGCTACAGCTCACTGAAACATCACTCAGGTTCTTGTTGCATATATGCATCTTCAAAAACCTCACAAGAAGAGTCTGTTACCTGACATTAGTTACTCTGTGGTCATTATTAACCATTATTAGACTATTCCATTACTCTGATGTGGGTTATGTTATCTTGCTGTCAGGCAGATCAAGTGATCACCTGGCTTTCATGAATGAGTTCCTGGTTCATTCATAGCATCAGCTGGTATATGCTGACCTAAGGGTAAGGGAGTGCTCAGGATGTCATGTCCTTGACCCCTGCGCCTCAAAGGAGGATAAAATCAATGTTAGAATCATAGGCTGGTTGGAGTTGCAAGGTACCTTAAGGATCATCTAATTCCAGCCACCCAGACATGGGCAAAGACACCTCCCACTAGAGCAGGTTATTCAAAACCCCATCCAACCTGCCTTGAACACTACAGTGATGGGGCATCCACAACTTCCCTGGGTAATCTGTTCCAGTGTCTCACCACCCTCACAGTAAAGAATTTCTTCCTTCATCTTCCATCTAAATCTAAATCTAAATCTAAATCTAATCTTTCAGTTTAAAACTGTTACCCCTCATCCTATCATCACACTGCCTGAAAAACAGTACCTTCCCATCTTTCCTGTTGGCTCCCTTTATGTACTGTTTTTCTTGTTTCCCTTGACATCCGTGGACAGATTTAACTCTATCAGGGCTTTATCTTCATTAATCTGATCAGTGGCTGCTCAGATAATTTATCTGTGTTCCTCCCTGGATACTTGTCCTTGCTTCTACCCTCTGTAGGCTTCCTTTCTAAGATTGAGTTTGTCCAAGACCTCCATGTTCATCCCTACAGGCCTCCAGGAGTTTTTGCTTGACTTCCTCTTTCTTGTGATGCATCACTTTTGAGCTTGGAGGAGGTGATCCTTGAATATTAACCAGCCTTCTTGGGCCCCTCTTCCCTCCAGGGCTTTATCCTATGGTACTCTGCTCAGCAGGCTCCTGAAGAGAGCAAAGTCAGCTCTCCTGAAGTCCAGTGTAATGAGATTACTGTGCGCCCTCATCACTGACCTAAGGATCTTGAAGTCCACCATTTTATGGTGACTACAGGCAAGGCTGCCCTTGATCTTCACATTCCTCACTAGCATTTCCTTGTTGGCGGCAGCAAGCTCTCCTTGTTGGCTCCTCTGTCACTTGGAGAAGGAAATTATCATCAGTGTATTCCAGGAACCTCCAGAATTGCCTATGCCTTGCTGTGTTGTCCCCTCAACATATATGAGGGTGGCTGAAGTCCCCCATGAGGACCAGGGCTTGTGAATGTGAAGCTGCTCCTGCATGTGCATAGAGGGCCTCATCCACTAGGTCTTCCTGGTCGGGTGGCCTGTAGCAGGCCCCCATTGTAGCATGACTTGTCTCAGCCCATACGCTCTCAAGTCAGCTCCTCATCCAACCCCAGGCGGATCTCTATTCACTCCAACGGGTCATTGCCATAGAGGGCCACATCTCCTCCTCATCTCCCCAGCCTGTCCTTCCTGAAGAGCCTATATCCTGCCATTCCAACACTCCCATCATAGGAGCCATCCCACCATGTCTATGTGAAGCCAGTAAGATCATAGCCTTGAAGGTATGAAAGGTATGAAAGAGTCTCCAACTCTTGTTTATTCCCAGTGTTGACATGCATTTGGAGGTTGTATACTTGTGGGATAGCCTATACAGTTAATATAGTTACAGTACAGCTCTGTACAGGTGAACAGCAACTCAAATGAGCGTATCATACTTGAAATACTACATTGATATAATTACAACATCATTCTAGAACTAGCATTTTTGATAACCTTCTCAGGAAAATAAGGATCAGATGTCCTTATCTGATTACAGTAAATAACCTACAGGCATCCCAGTTAAGTGAATTACTATCCCAATTAAGCAGCAGTTCTTGCTGATAAGTATTATTAAGTTTAATTCCATTCCTTGGGAAATGTCCTGATTAGGGCTATTTCTCAATTTAGTGGTATGTAATCTAATAGTTAAAGAAAAAAAAAAGTGACATTTGAAGCAGAAATGAGAAAGAAAATTTGAATAAATTGGTAATATGAGCGTAGGTTTGGATGAAGTACATCCTGTGAAGCTCTGAAGAAACTAGAAGAAATATTGTCACAATTGCTTTAGTTAGTTTTGATATCTCACAGAGAATGAAAGAGTAAGTGCTATGAAATGTGGGTTTTTTCTTTCCTTTAAGATAGTATCCTTTTATTGTAAGAAAATCAATCCCCTGAACATAGAGAAAATTTTAAAAGATAGTTAGAAACTGGGGAGAAAGAAAAATAGCGGCTACTTGAAAAACTAAACTTTTCATAGGGGCACATGATAAGAGAGATTTCTCATAGCTGATGTAGAATTTCTTCCTGAAATAAGATAGGTAATGATAGGCTATGCAGACAGCATGTTTGACCTGGTGAAAATGTGGGAAGCAGGAGACCAAGCTCAACCAAATATGGTGAGTTACAGCAATGCTGGATCTATCATACTTAACACTACCTGTTAATTATGTACATTACCTGTAATTATGTACACCAATGTATAATTGGGGGGAGAAATGGAGAATGATTTTTCCTGGAATATTTCAAGAGTCCCAAGATTATTTTTTTTTCCTCCTGGCAATGTACAAACCTAATCTAAAATAAAAAGTTCCTATTTAAAACTCAGAAATGTTTATTTCCTGAAAAGAGGAAAAAGAAATAGAAGTGTAAGTAGGGGAGGGATTATGGTACATAAGGAGAGATATTGGAACAGAAGGAGAAATTCCAGTCTAGAAGCAGGGTCTTGACACCAGGGTAGCAGAAGGCAGCTAAGTACACAAAGCTTCTATTGAGGGAATGGTGCTATTAGAGGGGATGGAGCTGGTCAGTAATGTCTCTTTCCCTTAGCCTTTTTCAAGAACTGCAGTGACTTTACCAGTATATTTAAAGGAAATGCATTCAGTACAGCTAAAATAATATAACCCTAGGAGGTCAGTCTTTATACTGAAGATGTTACGGATTAACAGCTTGCAATTTTTAAAGTGCTTAGCAAATGTCCTAGAAAGACTGCCAGAAATCTTCTTTTCTGCTGTGGCAGTATAGGTTTAGGGACAGAGGGAGTTTTCTGAGATCTCCTGATCCACCCCTTGCTCCAAGCAGGGCTAATGACAAGTCAGGTTGCTCAGGGCTATGCTCTGCTAACTGGGAGAAGGAGCTGGTGGCAAAAGATCTATGAAGACATATGAGCTATTAAACCCCACAATTCTCTTATACTATCTAAGAACATAAAACCAATGCTCCCTTTAATTTGTGTTCTTACTGAATCTCTGAAATATTAAACAGATAGTTTTCTCCTGTCCAAGATTTGTCTATTCCAATGGGTATTTTAAGCTGGGTAAAGGCTTTCCTCAGTTTGGGCAACTCTGGATAAGTCAAAAGACATGTATTAACATGAAAGTTAAGTATAGTCTGTCTTCTCTAGCACAAAATCTTTCTACATTCGAAAGCTCACTGAAACAAATGTGACCATATTAAACATAGCCTCTGGTCTACCTGAAACAAATTCTTAATAAAATTGATATTATAAACTTGTTAGTTATTCAGTGTGAATAGATTTATTTTTTACAGTGGAGAAAACAAAAAACAAACAAACAAAAAATAACCCAACACCAAACCCCCAACATATACATACTGTCCAATACCTGGTTAGTGTCTGTATCTTTCTGCATCAAGGATTCCAAAAGGGATTTGCATATTTTGAAATAACATTTTCTAGTAGTTGTTGTTGCTGGGTTTTTCTCACTGCCCTGTCTAAATCCTTCCTGGGAAGGTAGAATCTCTGAAAAAAATACCACATAAAGCTCATGGCAAAATGCAAGTGCAAAAGGATGTACTTTTATATAATAATGGTGCATATAATAGTCTGGAGTGCAATAGCGTATCTTGCATAACAGTTGTCAATAGTTTTACAAGCAGCAAAATACTTGACACTTCCAGAAATGTACAGTGTAGCACATAAAGTATAAATTCCAGTGTATTGCCACTAGTTAAAAGAAATAATGAAAAAACTGCTTGTAAACTAGAATCCAATTTCCCAGGCAATCTAAGCAATTGTAAAAAAAAAAACTTCACTAGAGAGTGGTATGGTCAAAGAGGAAAACATAATCTAATACATCACTGAACATAACTTTCTGCAGGATGTGACACACTATAAAGGTCATTATGCCCATCACTACAGCCTAACATTTTGTAGCAGAGTGTGATCTTCCTTGTTTGTGAAGCATATGCTAAACAGAAAGAGAGTAGGAAGTTGGCTGTTTTAAATCTGACAGCCAAAATAACCCTCAGTGCTTTGTCTTCAATTCCAACTGATCAAATATTCAAAGGTATGCTTGAGGGACCCATAGCTGCATGGTTTGTGCATAGATATCTAGACTGATAATTCTAGGTGCCACCCATCCTTGTGCTTTTTCACTGGTTATCTTCTCACTCATAACCGCGTTGTTTTTTCAACCATGTAGTTAAATAAACATACTTAAAGTCCACTCCTTTTACTTTTTATTTTAAGACTTTTTATTCAAAAAAAGAACTCATCTTGACTTTCAGGCTGCCTCAAAACACCATGGATTCCCCTCAAAATGAATGCCCTCTGAATTGTTCACATCTGTGTATTTTCCATAGTAGAAAATGAAGTGGCTTTCTACTCTCCATAAAAATCTGAATGTTGGTATCCCCTCTTTGCTGCAATCAGAAAGCATTCATCTAAACAAAGCTCCACTTAATTACTGTTAACTTCTGAATGCTACATTTATTTATTTATTTATTTTCTGACAAAAATGAAAGTGTTTTGGTTTTAACACTGATGCCAACTGATAAGCAGTTTGTTAGTTTTAAGATAAAACTATCCCTAAGCAGTGCTGAAAAATTGCTAGTGGTTTAAATAATAAAACACATTCTGACTCTCTCAGAGGGCAGGGGAACTAGGTAATTAAGTAGTACAAAAATAAGTAGTACATTTTTAAAGCAGCACAGCACTGTACAGATTAGGGAAGCATACTGAGAAAGTGCCTAGGATTCTTGGTACAAGTAGTAGAAGAACTCAACAAATCTAACACATAATTTTCTAAAGCATGAAACCTACAACATATAGACCTTGAATATAATGGGCAAATCAGATTGTGGTTTTAAATCCACCTGAGCCTCATTAAATTTTTGGAATTGGACAAGTGCTTGCCTCTGCCTTTCATAACTAAAGAATATCAATACATTGGCCCTTGGGGAAAAGTCAGCTAACAATCTTTAACCAAAATCATTAGGCAAATACTTACGATGAATGAATTGCCATTTAGAGTCAGGATCGAATAATGATTTGTTAAATAAGTTATGCTAAGGGACTGATCCACCCAATTATTGCATATGGAAATCATGTTTCTAATGTTAAACAAGCTCCTCTGCTGATAGAAAACTGGGAGACCTGAAATCCATTTTCCTCTGCTAGAAAAGTACCTCAAATGTTGAGCTCGGTATGTTTAAATTTCACAAAATTAAGACTTTGAGTTTATGAAAATGGAGTATAGAGTTGTCTTTACAGTTCTCATTTAAAAGCACCTCTTAAAAAATACGGATACATAATGACCAGTAACAATTACTACAGTATAGCAGGGATATAAAATAAAGTGGGTGCAAGTAAGCAGATATATGGCAGATCAGTAGTAATGGTTTATTAAACATATAGTGCCTTAGAGATGGAGGAACTTTTCCAACCTGAGCACCACCTTCCTTCATCACAGTTGCCAAATGAAGTTAGGAGATGTGCGAGTTGATGCAGGCAGGATGCAGGAAAAACCACAAAACCATGGATTAAGGGCAAAGAACAAATTTAATCTCAGCACCTCATGGATCAGGGAACCTCGGAAGCAGCACCTGGGCAGAGGCAGGCAAGAAGGGGCCGCAGGGCCTGTGGAGCAAGAGTCCTTATTAACATGAGAGTCCTGGTTAGCAAGGGAGTGAGGGAGGGAGAGAGCTCCCACTTGCTGTTTCGGCCTGTATATCAAGGATTCTGGCAGGCAGAGTTTTCTGCTGTGCTTTGATCTCTTCAACAGCAGGGCAAGAATCTCAGGTGTGTTTGATAAGGTGCTTCTGAGTCCATCCAAGGCCTATGTTATCTAAGTGCAGATGTTCTACTTGTTGAGCACACAAAACTAAGCAACAATTAGTGCAATAGATGTGTTTTCCAACACCCCACGTGTGAGTCACTTGAGCATATTTACAGTCCTCCTCGCCAATCTTCCGTTGCTTTCCCACAGGAGAAGTTAAGGCTGTGCTGTTAAAAAGATCCCTGCTGCCAAAAATTTTTACTTTTCACATGGAACATCCATGGGAGTCATGGCCAGCGAAGGCCCTGGAGGAAGAGGGGCAAGGAACCAGTGAAGGAAACTGTTGGGGTCTTATGGGTTTGTCTGTTCAGTTCCATGAACATCAGTTTTTTAAAAGGTTTCCTCTGTAATGAAAAGTGAACTGCATGAGAGGATCTTCTTCAGAAGAAAATGGATTTCCAGTCTCACAGCTTTTATCACAAAGGATTTACCTGAGCATGAATATGAGAACACTCCTTAATTTTTGTGAAGGTGAAGTGGTGATTTCTGGGTAGCATGAGCAGAGGGGTGCATAACACAGCAGTTCTCATCAGGAAGGTTCTTTGGGCCTTATAGTGTGACTAATGATGGCCATCAGGGTGGCAGGACTTTATTCAGGTTTAATCAGCACAAATAAATGATGGCTGGTGCCTGCAGACAGCAGAAATCTGGGCTCATAGTTACAGAACATAGCTGAGAAGTTCACTGCAACCCATTTCTGTATTTTCTTTGGTACCCAACAATAACATAAGAAAGTGATGTGGAACTGCTTTTGGTCATTGGTTCATAAACTTTTCTTGTATTTTCTATGAGATCTGGTTAAGTTAGATTCCTAAGATTCCAGGAATGTGTCCTAAACATTAACCTATGGTTGTCATCATATTTCTGCTTTTGTCTTGGTCCAGTCAATTTCAAATTATTTCAGATTACTTAGTGAGATCAAATGTGTCACTTCTTTCCTGGGTATGGCATTTCTTGAATGGTCTATGGCCTGGTTGTGTAGGACACTTGACAGGAATGAATGGTGCAGAGAATGGAGGAAGCACGAGTTTAAACCCTATTAGAATGAAAAGCTGGTCTTCTTAAATGTCCTATCTGAGTTTTGCAACCATTAGTTAGTACGTCCCCATTAAAGAAATAAAAAAAATATTGAAGTTGCAACTTAAAGTTGGTGTGTTAGATTCTATCAGAATTCAGTAAGCATGTTGAACTTGGAGAAACATACAAATTAAGAAAATTAAGAAAAATTTGGTAAATCAAGAAATCAGAAAAGCTGGTTTTTTTTTTTTAAAAAAAAAAGATTTTTCTGGTTGGGCCTTGAGGTGAAAATAGTAGCAAACCATTCAGTCTTTCAAGAACTAAAGCAATTCTCTGAACATTTTGAAGTAGAACTCTAAGGTTCAAAAAAAATATTAAAATATTAAAATCTGAAATGTCAATATCATTAGAATTTTTTGGACATATGTGATGTAATGTCCAATGCAGAGATTCATCACCCTCCAGTGCAGTGTGAGAAGGTTAATCTAAAAGAACTCTTGTACTGAGCAGGGAGATTCATGAAGTTAGTCAACTGAAAACATTAAAAAGAGGGATGCCACTGAACTCTTTATGCTTGTAGCTATCTGAGCTAATGTTGTTAGGAGGGAAGTGCTCCTGAAATCCTTTATCAAGTGCTGGTTCCCATAATTATGTTTAAAAGATGGAGATAGGATCTACTCTTTGATCATAAAATAGAGATGAGAGGTGAAACCACCAATCTCTGATAAAAATAGTGAGACATTTGTCTAAGTAATAGGGAATCTGGGTTCTATCTTTTTTCTTAACTTTGAGAGTTCAGACCCACACTTAATCAGAGAAGGCTATTTATTGAACATATTTCTAGGTTCCTTGTCCAGTTTAAGTGAAGTTGACCTGTCCACCTTTTCATAGCCAGTAATAGGTCATTGTTGGTATGTGATATGTCATGATATTAAAGGCAAACATTATGAGATCCTGTGCCCCTGTTCATGAATATATGAGTCTGGTGACTACTACTCTCAACATGGTACTGGGAAATCAAAAGAACAAATTCACAGTTTACATCTTAGAGGGCAGGGCACATAGAAATGAGGGAATAGCATTTGGTTTCCGGTCCTAGCTCTTGTCTTTAATGCAGAGATTAGTAAAAAATATTCTCCAGGTATTTTAAGTACACAAAATAAGCAACTATGAAACCAAAGATCCAAGCAAAAGTAATTTAATCTTCTAATTTTTTTTTTTTTACCTTTTCTTATTTAATCATGAACATGTAGGTAGTGGTTTGTTAAAATATGCCCAATTGTAGCTTTTGTTGTTCCACACTATGCCAAATTCCCATTTCTCATAAGGCTGCATACAGTTATTCTCTACTGTCAGAGAACATCTGAGAGTGGACAATCTTTTTCTTCTATATCACCTGGCATGCCGACATTTTCTGGTGCAGGTTTGCCTTCTACTTCTACTAGATGAAAGTAATAGAAAGTGACATGATAATATTTCACCTGTTTGTATTCAGTTGTCAGAGGCACCAGCATGGAAACACGTAATGCCAACTTATGCTCCCACAAATGGTTTTGTTCAGTTTCTTTTCTTTTAGAGGCAGTGTCATTTAAGATATGTAATGACCCTGACAGCTAAATAAAGATGTATTACATGTAAGTAAGAGTAATTAAAAACTAATTCTTTAGTCACTATCCTAAAATTTTGTGGGATTCATAACAATTTTGAAGATAGCAGCAAAATATCTTAAACTCCCCCCCCAGCTTCTAAGATGAACTCAGTTGCCACTGACGTGACTGTATACTATGCCCTTCCATCTTCCACTTGTCCACCCTGGCAATTCACTCACAGATCCCTTTTTGCCCTAATCTCACACACAAAACCCTTTCCTTAGATAATAAGGAGTCCTTTTTTTTTTGTTCGTTTCATTTGGTTATTTAAAGGCATTCTCAAAACTTACTAATTTCTGATTTATGTCTGTAGAGTTTTACAAAGCATAATAATAGAATTATGCACATTCCTCACACAGAAAAATGATGTGAAGTTTCTACTGTATTTTATAGGTTGATGATGATTTCATTTTGCGCTGCCACAACTAGTAAATGTGGAGCAAAACCCACTGTTGACAGAAAAACTTTGTATATGCTTTTTTAATTTTTTTTCCTTAATAATACTAGGGTCTTGAGTCTTGCAATTTCTTACAGTTATTTTATATGACTTTTATATTATTTATATAATGTATGATGTTGAATTGAAAAAGGTAGGATAATTTGTGAAGTTTCCCTGATACGTTTTCATGGAAAACTTTTCCCGGGGAAATCATATAAATTTGGAAACTTTTTGCTTTTTTTTATAAACTAGCTTTAGAGAAATTTCTATCCAGATATTAAATATGACAGATTCACTTTTTTACTTTATCATTTAATGTTCGTCTTCTTTATACCTTTTAGGGCACATCTGTTAGGGCACAATGAGCACAATAAAACAATCTGCAGAACTTATATAAATATATTATGACTAAGCCCGATAGATGTACTAATGAGGGTTTACTGCTTGTAATATTTGAAAGAACCCTGTCTAAGGGGCACAGATCTGGGCTACATGAACAAGCTGCCGAGACAGGTGTTAGCTCAGATGTCTCAATCACATACAATTTCCCACTGTAGGCTTAGGTAATGCCTTTGGGAGAGTAGATTAGTTTATATCTGATTCAGGACTTATTAATTTTCTTTATGTTTAGTTGCTTGGTGAATATCAGAATCAGGTGAACCTGTTTTAGGTAAAATTGGGACGATCAAGTATTTTGCTGATTAGAGTCCTGGTATTTTTACCATTTTTATTGCACTTAAGAACAAGAGATAAGAATGAATTTTCATTGTATGAAACAGTTAACAAGGGAACATGACAGGTCAAACTATAAAACTGACAAAGATAAGAATAGAACTCCTTTCCCAAATACTGAGCTTGGTTGTTGTTTTTTTTTTTTTTCCTTCTTTTTCCTTGCTTTTCCTCTCTGTCTGTTCATTTAATGTTTTCACACAGTCTACTTCTTTTCGGTAAAAGCAAGACTTTACCTACCAATCCTAGTCTAGTCCCACTGGCAACTTTGGTGCTTATAAATGTTTTCCATGCCCTCCCTACTCTTTCTCTTGACTACGTTTATTAAATATGTTTTATTTTGCCATATAATCATTATGGATGAAAATAAGAAAACATATTTGAACATAATTTGTATGTAGGTAAGCGTGTTTGGGAGAAACAAAAAACATGGGAAAGAATATGAATTAGAGTATGCCAAGAGACAGAACATACTTTACTCTTTGAATATAAACATAGGACTATGTAAACAATTTACATTATTTGCTGATCCTTCAATATGTAGATACTTGATGCATCATTGGAAAGTTAAGACCCCTTCTGACTGAACTGAACAGTTTTACAACTCAACATAATAAGTTGATATATTCATGAATAGTCTGTGGGCTGCTAGCATACCTGATGCTAACATTAGCAATTGATGACCTTTAACACTAGGCTTTGTATGCAGTCACATTTCCCATTGCTACAAACATACTAACATGAATTTAGCCCCACTGATGTAGAAGATTTCACTCTTCTTCATGACTGTTGTGGAGTCCTGATACAGGTTTCATTAGACAGGAGGCATGAACAGAAGAAATTCACACCTATTTTACATTTGCCTCCCTTTGGGATTTTACCCGGGGACAAACACATTAAAAGGCATATCTCCTCCAGTTGATAAAAATTATCTAGATTGTCAGGGGTTTTTGTGTTGTTTTCTGTCTTTTAAACACAGTTTTGTTTTCACATTGCAAAGGCAGGAACTGAAATTCATTCTTCAGAACATAGAACACCACAACATTTCAGAACACAGTAATTATTTGCAAAATGGTATGGGCAATACTATACTTAAGAGCTGTATTTAAGAGTACGGCTTTTAAGTAGATAGTCTAATTCAGTGGGTTTTTTTCAGCAGAAATGTGATGCTGTGATCTAACACTACCAGTAAAAACATAAAAGGATGAAATATATTCATCTAGTTTTATTTTCCAAGGCTTTCTATGATTCTGCCAATACAAGTGCAATATTTTTTCTTTTGTTATTATTTAAGTATCAGATTCTTTGAGCCTGTCTTACTTCTTTAAGGAAAAGAAATTTTGAAATATCCTTGAGATAAAATAAATATGCAGAGTCTTCATTTAGGTAACACTGAGAAACATTGAAGACTTAAGTCACAAAGATCCTAGCAAACAATCCTGTAGTTGAATGATCAAAAATAAAACTAGGGAACTAATGTATTATGTTGTTATGGCAACTGAATATTTAAACTTAATTTTATGTAAGCAGAACTTCAAAGATTATCCTGGGCAAATACAGTAAACATATTTGCAAACAAATTAAATATTCCTATCCAGATATCCTATCTCTAGTAATCAACAGCTATGTTTACCGCAGAATTATCTAAAGTTTTGAATTCTCAATGACTTTATCATTAATCTGGTTTTGTACTATTTTATTGTATGTTTTTGGCAGTTGACCACTCATCCTTCTTGCTGTCCAATCTGATTTTAACTAGTGCTGGTTTTAGATTTTATTTTTCTCTACTGCAGATGTATGTTCTTTTTTGCCTGCTTCAGCTGCTACTTTAAACAGCAGGTATTTCCCTGTCATCTGTAGACTAAGCTGCCTTGTGTTTTCATGCTCTATGATCAGTGTATGATTCCTTTATTCCTCCACTTTTTTCTTACACAAAGGGAAATCTCTTTTGCTGGCAACAATTTATGGCAGTGTATGTGAACTGAAGACCTAGCGTAATGTGGTTAAGATTATTCTATGATGATGGAATTTATAAGAAGTCTCTCTTTCTAAGGTGATCCTTGTTTATTTAGTTTCTCTTCAGATACTTAATGCAGGCTTTTCTCCAACGCTACAATGTAGTTAAGCAAATGCTGAATATACTTATCATGCAAAGAACAGCGTTATTTTCAGCTAAAGAGGAAATCAGATAAAATATGATTTTTGTAAGCAGTTTTCAACACTGATTTTAATATTATGTTATAAAGGTTTATTATACCTTTAATGGAGTTTGACATTTTCACTACCACATTTAATAAGAAAGTGCATTTCAAATGAAGTTAATCACTAGATCATAATAAAATTAGAATTTGGGTGAATTGACTGCTTTCTAATATATGTTGTCTTGTAATTAGTTACTTCATGTACTAATGCAACTGTGTTTTCTGAACAGTGATTGGCTACTTTATTAGCAGCTGGCTTAAAAGGAGCTGCTTTTGAGCATTAATCTTCACTGATGTGTGCCAGGTCTCATTCTTTCATTCAGTCTGGCATTCTCAGCTTCAGTAGTGTTTCTGTTTCTCAGTCAAGAATATTTTCCTTGCTTGCAGAAGGAAAAAAAAAAAAGGAAAAAGAATCTTGCAAGTGAAATCCCATTGTTTTCCATATGCATTAAGAAATGTGATAAATAGAGCCATTAGTTACATTTGCAAATTTGTCTGTAGGGCAAACTATACTTGAGCAGAATGCTTTTTTCAAACTTTTCTTTGCAGTAGGAAGGAAAAAATATTATGCAGTCTACCTTAGAGATCTGGAGAAGCATGGGCCTGTCAATTAAGCTGGTTTACAGATACATAGGCAAAAAAGAACAACTCACCTAACCCAAACAAAGAAAGAAGCCATTGTTGAATAAATAACTAGCGCTGCATCCAAGGTAGAGCCAAGATTTCTATTAAGTTCATGACACCTTGCTTCATCTCAAATAGACTGAAACAAATAGCCGCAATTCCTATACATTAGACTTGCTTATCATCTGATTAAACAACCGTCAATAATCTTGCAACAAATTATTTTCAAATATAACACATATAATTCATAAATATAATCCACTAGGGAGATTGCAGTAATGTTAGCTATGCTTAAACTGAAGCAGTCTCAAACTGACTTTTATCTCATAGTCATGAGATGTTTAACATAAGATATATGAAAATATTTTCATATTGCATTATACAGTTTTTCAGTGACAAATTGATGTCTGGCTGTTGCAGCTTTCAGCATGTGGTACACATAATACAAAGCATACCTCTTAAAATGTTTGAGTACTTTATGTTGAGCTCAGATGCATTCAGTAATGCATCTTCAGTTTAGTCTCTGAAACTCAGGACCTAAATATAATTTTAACTGATTTCCAAACAGACATAATGGATATTGAAAGCTGGTCTTTTGATCATTATTTATTATTATTTATTGTTATTGATAATGACAAAATAGCTTGTGTGTAACAGGGTGGTTTGCACCCAGATGCTGATTAGTTTCTGATTCGAATAATGCAGTTTAAGAACATTTAAATGTGGATTACAGTGTAAAACAATACTAGTTTTCAGAGAAACATTCATTTTAATGAATGCTGAGAATTTCTTATCAATAGCCTCTGTCTCCACACATAAAGCAGATTTCAGGCATGCTCTCACAAATCATCAAATAATTTCTGCAGGTAGTAATGTACTTCCCCAGAAGAAGTTCCACTTGAGATGATATTAGGCTATAAATGCTTAGAGATTGCTTTGAGTGGTCAAATCAACAGCTGTCAAATTAGTTTATAAAAACAATAATGAATCTTCAATCTCAATAATCTATTCTTTTGAATACTAAAAAGTAATTTATCCAACTCTTTGTAAACATGGCACCCAAAATAGCACAGCAATTTTACTAAAATATCTCTTTGGCAAAAACTCCTATTAATTCCAGCAAAATGTTTGTGTACTCTGTATAAACTTCAGCAATTGGTTGTATTCATTGAGCTAGACATCTTGATAGACTACTAGTTGGACAAAATAATAGTCTGAACCAAAACTGAAGGAAGCTTCATACTTTAAGAAAAATATAACACATAATTGGAAGCATATTCAGAAACAATTTTCCAATACTTTCTCCAGTGCAGATCTATAATTAACTCTAATTTAAAGTATCCCCAAATTAAGCTATTTAAATATATATTTCTAAACTCCCATCATTATCTGAGGCCTAACTTAGCAGCATGCACTCTGATTTTGTACAATAGAGTTCCCTTTGGAGAGTGAAACTCTGCTTGGTACCTTCTTGTGTTTCACTTATTTAAAAATTCTTGTAGAGAAAGAAGAAACAATTAACAAATACGTAAAGTTTGTGTGTGTACCCAGTGTTTTGGAAGAGAATAGAATCTGTAATACCTTATTGTTCAAATATAAATCCCATTACATCTTCAAGAACAAGTTGTTCCTCATGACTGTTAAGGCTCTAGTTGGATGTCTAGTATTTACTAGCAGTAATCCTCATTTCCAGCTCTTGCTCTGTCATTTTTGTGGAGGTTATCATCATTTTTCTTTCTTTCCTTTCCCCCCATATTCTTGTACATGGCACAGTCCCATTTCACAATGGGAAGGGAGAAAAAAATATATCAGCATTTTGACTTTCCTATAACACGACAAGGGTCTAGTGGTTTGACCAGCTTTAACTTTGGCCTTCCTTCACTATTCCCAACAGTGAGTATTAGTAGAACCTAGTCTAGTCACCTTAATTCCTGGGCATTAATTTACTCTCTAAAGTTAGATGTAATCTTTTGGGTTTTAATACTATTGAATTTAGCAATGTTTAAGAATTTACTACAGTTATCATTATTATATTGCGTTTTGAGTATATGCCTGCTTTATTTTCCATTTCTGGTTGCTATAGGGGAGCTGTAAGTTGATCACAGTAGACTATGTTATCTGTGGAAGACAGAGAAATCTGTGTGCCATAGGAAGGCCTTATCCCACTGTATCATTAATGGAAGGAAAGTCTCTTACTGACTTTAGCATTAATTTTGCTACTGCCATTAGTGGTAAATGCATGTAATCACAGGTGTGCACAGATAGAGTTCTGAAGGATTGATTTCAAAGTAACAGCTCTTGCAAAGCTCGGAGTTGATCCCCAGTTCCAGTTGTCACTGCAGTTGCAGTAGAATCTGTGAGGCCAATATCATATTCTTTTGTAGTTATTAGTATTAAGTTTGTAACTACACTAACTACAATGATTTTTTTTTTTAAAAAAAGGTATTGAAATATTAGAGGAAAGAATTTGTGAGGGTTTTCTGATTCTGTCACTTGTTACCAGTAACTCATTGTAATAACCACTCTGAGTCAGAATGTTTTGAGGAGTTTATATTTCAGCTTACATCTCTTAAAAGGGCCAGTCACCATTCTAATCAGGAGATAAGAACTACTCATTGAATGTGTATAAAATACTAAGTGGGTTTCATTCACACCCTAGGTGTCATGGCCAAAACCAGATGTAGCAGCTGGTGTTGTTTGGTCCATCTGGAAATTGGCTATAACATAATAACTTCATTCCCCCAAAGGGCCTGTAGCTGAATTGCCACAGCCTAAAAAACTGGGTATAGTGTCTTGGGAAAAAAATCAGGACAAAAGAACTTAAAGATTTTATTTGGAATTATATAGGCTTTGATAATGACCACAGTATTTTAAAGTCCTTCAATAGTGTATTATGTAAGCAACATGACTAACATATTCCCAAAGGCAGAATTGGATGTGATAAGTGGTGTAGTATATTCTTCAAGACAATATTTTTTTAATTCTATTGACAGTTTTTGTCCTACAAACTACTGTATGCTAGAAACAGCAAGTTTTTTAAAACTCTCTTATATTTCAAGAGGTTTTTAATGTCTTCCTCTGCTGTGGGTATCTGCTTCAGTCATCGACTTAGATAAATATAAAAGACTCCACTTGCAATGTTGTTTGTGTTTCTATTTGTCTGCACGTAATGTCCAAAGAGTGAGAAACACTGATTAGTAGCCTTTGAATTGTAATAAACCATAATCTGTATTACTGTTATTTTTTAATTGTGACAATATCTAGAGATTCCAATTGCATAAGAAGGTCACATGATTTATAGACACGATATATCATGAGAGGCAGTATACCCCTTGTTGCAAACTACTATGTTCATATTTCTTTCCTTTTTATAAAGGTTCGACGAAAATTTAGTAGTTGTTGTTTGGGTTGTTGTTTTTTTTTCCTTCTCAGGTAGCCAAACCCATCTTTCTTTTTTTGTGACTATGTTGGTTCAGTATCTGTTAATTTTGATTAAAACTTCCTATGTTAAAATCTATATGGCTTAGAAATTTGTGATCATGCACTTTACATATGACATTAAATATGTATGACAACAGGTCATATACATTTTTTTTGGTTGCTAATAACAGTAGCTATATAATAACTATATAATAGCTATATAATATATATTATATATAATACATAATATATATTTTTATATATAGCTATATAATAACTATACAGTAGCGAATTATTTCCACATATAGTGCTTTTCCATTAATATCATAAAGTACAAAAAAAATGTTGTTATAAAGCATTACACAGGAATGTTTAGTGTATCATTTCTGTCAGTAATTTACTGTTTATAAAAGCATCTCCGAGCAAGTAAAATCTAGCAAGAAACACGTTAAATTATATTGCTACTTCATGCTGATTACATGCAACTATAAATGCGTTAGACATAGACATCTATTATCCTCATCAAGTGGTATCTTTTTCTATCTTGTTCAAAGAATCTTCTAGATTACCAGTCTTTGAAGGTTCCTCAAATATATAGTAAGTGATTTAACTGCTAAATAATTATATCTGCATACTTGTAATGATGCCTTGTAAGAACAGTATGAAACAAATGTGATCATCTAGTACAGCATGAAAACAGATTTTGAAATCCCTGAAGCCAATCGACTGTTTTTTTGTTTGGAATAAAGCTTACATAAGGTCTCATTTCTTGTGTATTCATTCTCAAACCCTGAACTCTCAAAGTCATGGGATGGTAGTATTTGCATAGTCCTACTGATTAATTTTTTTTTCACTCTCACCAGAGAAGTTCTTAATTCCCTATACCTCCTTATCTGAATGTTGGTATCCCTAGCACGAGTTTCATTATGATTAATTTTTTTATTGCAATCTCCATGTTTTCTATATTTGTAAAAAAATTGTTCAGGGAAGACTGTTCAGTAGCACTGAATTTCATTTTGACAAAATGTTACAAAACTGGACATGGAAAAGGGGGAATTTTAGCATTATTCCTACATTTTCCTACATACTGCTCAAGCAGCTGCAAGTTATATTTGAAGGAAGATTTTTGATAATTTATTATCAGTTATATATAACTTTTAGTCATAATTTACTTTGGTTTTCTCTAATCTTCTGGTTAATATCTTACCTTCAGTGATGTATGAATTTCTATTCTTTCTATTTTGTTTTAAAAGGAGATACATAAAAAAAATAGTTAATGTTGTGCATTTCTCAATGAACCTCTAAACTCAAACAATATGTACATATCACTGATGTTGCATATTCACTAGGATTTTACAAGGAGTAAAATGTGCTGGAAAGAATCTAATCTGAAGTCAGATTTTGAAACACTATGAATTTAAGGATTTAAAATAAAAATGTTTTTCTAAATTTATTTTTGTTATAGTAGATCTCAACTTTTATTTTAAGGTTTTAGACACATTCCTTCAAGAAAGTAATTATTTGGAATGCTACAGCATGCAGCTAGGGAATAAAAATCACTAATAAATCATGAGAAAACACACCTGTTAAACTAGTGTGTACAGTACCAACAGAAGAAGAGGCAAAAGGAGAAAATAAGAAAAATACTTCTCTGACAATGTAAGGAAGGAAAAAAAAAAGGGAAACTCCCCCAAAATCTCAACCAAAACCCCCTATGTTTCTTGCAATAGAAAACATTTGAAATGAAGGATAAACACCTTGAATAACTCTCAGTTATATGGTAGTGCATCAGCTTTCTAAATAAGTTATTGGAAAGCTAAGCATATTGATGAGAAGCTGTATTGTTTTGAAGCAAAACTTTGATATTTGTAGGTTAATTCTATATCTTTCAGCTAGTCTTCGTGATAGTTTGCAACTATCTTGAATTATAAGTAGACAAAAGAGGATCAAAGAAAGGGAAATATCACTACCTTCGTTTTACTGACAGGAAGAAGGGGTACAGAGGTTTAAATGATTTTTCAGCTATTTGCCTCCAGTCAATATAGCTGCAAGATTATGAAAGGCATTTCCATCTTCCAGGGGTGTTCCAGATGTCTCTGTCTCACAGCCCTGTGTTTGGGATAGAGCTGAGTATATATCCATCCCTCAGCTCCATAGCTGAGAAACTTCCTTACCACACTGCAAGGCTCTCATGTGATAGTCAAGCCAGGACCCAGCTGAGAAACCACAGTGATGATGCATGTTGTTAAACCTAGTTCCTCTGAAATTCAGTCTTAAGAAAGGGCTTTTCTGTATGGTGCAAGGGAAAAGCAAATTGCTTCAGATTGTGATCCATGAATGTTAGAATCTGAAGCAGGAGTAAGAATATTATGTGGAGGACTGAAAGTCAAGGCCTGCTGTCTTTTACTGGTTCTTTTAACCACTACAGCTCAGACATGTATATTTCCTTAGCATCCTACCATCCTTATGGTCTTGCACTCCCATTGCAACATTCTTTCTTCTTACAGAGTCAATAAGAGGGTGGAGAGCCTGATTTTTGCCCCTCCCGGGCCCTGCCCTGTATGCAGAGTTTGGGTTTCAGTATCCACTTTTGAGCCTGGTAGGTAAACACTTATTTTTATGAAAGCTAACTTCTAGGTACCTACATCATCTGTAGGATCATTTCAAGTTTTTATGAGCCTTCTTTCAATGGAAAGGTAACTGCTAAGTTGCTTTAAAAAGTCCAGAAATATGTTAAGAAGGATATAAGTTTGAAAAGCCGTTTTTATTATGAGCTTGCTTTTCAAGTACTATTGTTTATTTTGCTCTGTAGTCATCCTTATTCTCCTTCTTGAGAGAATACCTCAAGCTTGTTCTTTTCACAGAATGTCGTGTTTTGCTAGTTCCATCCTCCACTCAGGAAGAATGGATTTTATTCAGAGTACAGTCTCCTGTGCAGTGTATTTTCCCAATTCTTAAGATCATTTGTTTACAATGAGAAGCAGGACTGAATAAAGTTTGCTGTTAGCCTTGGACATTGCATAATCTGTAATTTCTTAATGCTTGATAGCAAGCTATTGTACAGCACAGTGGGTGGGCTGTAAAATCTTTCTTTCATGCGTTGAAAAGCAAGTATGAAGTAAATAAATAAGTATGATGGACATATTGGAATGCCACATTTGCTGAATTTCTGAGCACACAGTATGTATGCATCTTAAAAACGAAAGCCTATCTTACTTGAAGGAGGTGCATTGCAAAGAATTAGGAGTTAGAAAGATTTTCGAGAAGATTACAGAATACGCTTAAAACCAGATTTAAAATTAATTCCTATCATGAGGATAGGAAGGAAATTAAATAGGGACATTTTTGTTTAAGAAGAAACCGTTAATTTTTCTGAAACATTTTACAGAGAGTTTGACACTGATGATATTCCTAAAGAATCCTGTCCAGCTTTCTAGATTGCTTTCACTAGCCCTTGAAACTAACTCTTGGTAAGCCCTAGATTTTTGGTCTCAGCTGCTTCTAATACTGTTCGAGAATGATTTCATAAATTTTACTTTAATTTTTGACTCACAGAAAGCTGAAAAATCAGTATATAATGAAGCTTAAAAAAGCTGTGTGAAATACTTTTATGAATGTCATAGTTACTCTTTTTTCATAAGCAGTTGCTTAAGAAGATCTCCATAAAACATCTCATTAGACTGAAAGAGAACATTTCAGAGATAATGTGAATCCAATATGTCTTGTCTGCATTAGAATTTTGACATATCTCAGTTTTAGAATTTTGCATTAGAGAGAAAACCACGAATGAGTTCCTAACTTCATTGCAGCCAAAAAAGCATGATGAGAGTTAAGTCATTAGTAGAGAGGGAGAGATAAAAACCTTTGTTTTGAATTTATTGAATCAACTAATGCAGCATGACTGAATATAATTATGTATAACTTTTTTTTAAAAAATATAATGTAATTGTGTGTAAATTTTGACTAGTCATTGTTAAGTTGTAATTTATACTCCTACAGGTGATCTCAGATAACTGGCTATATATAGAAATGGAAGCAATACCGTAAAATTAAAAATAATAAGCATGCAAAATCTATACTATTGACAGAAAGAAAGAAAAAAAAAACAGGTAAGGAGGTGATCTGCTTGATTGCAGTACCTCTTGAGAAACCATCCATAGGAGCTGAAGTCTGCTCCTCTGCTCCTAGATATTCACTCACCTGTGGCCTGGCAAGGAGGAGACCTCCATGCCCTGCAGGCTGACAGTTGTTAAAGCTATCTGAGATGTCTCCTTCTTTATTGGGGAGATGGAGAGCCAACCTGGTCTGTCAGAAGACAGGATGGCAATCTAAGGACCTGGTCTGGTAGCAGCAGGGTGGCCAATGGGGAAGATGGGGCAGCTGTCCCCTGGGGCCTTGGCTCTCAACCCCCCTGTCCGATTAAGTTTCCTAATAACAGCCATTTCTTAGGATTTTTCACTCTGAAAACACTGCATCTGAGAACAATTATTGAATCATTCTGGGTACCACATGTTCACATCGTTAAGAGGAGTATTGAAAGATATTAGACTGCCACAACTATCTAAACCATTGCTAGGGTTGTTTCCGTTCCTTCCACTTTGTAGTTTATATCTGAAAATATTTTATTTTAGTTCACTACTTAACAACTTCAACAAATTTATTTTAGACGGTACTACCAGGTATTGCTTTTGACTGACTGTTCGATTCCATAGAAAACCCTTTTTTTTCCAAATTGCAACTAGTTTATGTGAATTCCCCTTAAGTTCCTTTTCAGCTAATGAATGTATTCTATTGCTGTAATTATTGTAAGCATTAATGATACATAAAAAAAATTAAGCAAAAAATCAAAACTCACCATCTTTTTGTCAGAATAGTTATATTACTTTCATGTCTATTCTTGTTAGGCCCAGATTTTATTCTAGTAAAGATGAAAATTTTCTAAGCTAATTAACGAATCCCTTAAATCCAATTTTTTTACTATATATTTTTTAATTCAATTGAAATTTCAAGGAAAATTGAAACTTCAGGAAAAAAAATCTCTGGAATCCTGTGCAATTTTGATTGTAAATTAGAGATTTTCACTATGAAAATTTTCTGGTTTGTTTCATAACAAATAGAATATTCCTAGGAATAAGGAGTAAAAAATTCTTGTTTCAATTGAAAATTAACACACCTCAGAAATTTATAGTAAAAATGTGTTACGCAAATTTTCAAAAAAGTCACTATGTGTATCCACATAAAACTGTGTAACATATATGGTGGTGTGGACTTTTAAGAGCAGAACAGCAGGTAAAATTTCAAGCCCAAGAGTTTGCAAATATTACTCCAACTGTATAATTTAGTTTTTCTAAGGTTTCCTCAAAATTCTGGAATCAGAATTGCCCTAGGTAGCCATATGAAAACTCCTTCAACAGAGAGATGTATATTGCCACTGATGACTCTTTTTTCTCCTTTGATCCAGAAGAATTAACAGACAGGCCTAAGACATAGTTGATTTCCTACTGCTCTAGGCATCTGTTCTGGACATAGTAAATTATGGACTGAAAACATTAATTTATCTTAGTCATGAAGACAAGGAAAATTATGGTGTATCAGATGGCACTGAAGTAAGATGAATCCCATCTCTGTCTTTAGTATGACCTCAAAGGTATAGGCATTAGTCAGGTCATGAGAAAAAAGATACTTTGCTCTTCACCTCAACATCCTTTTTCTCACAAAGCTTAGGACCAACTGGCCGTAGAATAACAGGAAGCAGAAGTTTAGAAGGTAAATTCTTGTTATTGATTTAATTGTATTTAAAGTGCAAAATGAACACAATGAAAGACAGATATACAATATAGCAATTACTGTGATAAGTAACTGTATGAGCTCATTATAACAGAGTTATAAAAATTAATCAGATCATGCAAAGAATCATATTAATCTGTGCACAAAACACTATCCATATTATCAGCAAAAACATGAAGTGAAATAGTATAAACTTTATCATAATCCCCAACTTTCCTGACCACACAACATACAGAAAAAGTGCGTAAATATTAAATGTTTTATGGCTTGAGGAGTTTCCTTTCAGTCAGCCAAGAAACTGTAATCATTATGAGGGTGAAAATCAATGGCTTCACTTAGATTTCAGGGAAGAAAGAGGTTCTAGTGACAACCAAGTATTGCACATGAGAATAGACTTACTGGGTCTTTGGGATCATTCATCAGCATAGTGCAAGGGCAATTCAAAAACTATCCTAAGCAATTTCTGAATAATGAATGTCACAAGAGGCTGACACGATGCTCGAGGTTGAGGAATGCATTGGCCTTTTACCTTCAGAGCCAGCAGTTGCAATTGAAATGTAATAGTATATTATTTGCCTAAACAGCTATGTTGGATATTGATAATGGTGCTTCTGTAGCTATCAAAGCTTAAGTAGAGAAGAAGAAACAGTAAAGAAAAAAAAATCACTGAATTAATGGAGATACTAGTTTTTAATATCTCTAAAAAGAAACCTTCCTCCTACACCAACTCTATATACGTCTTTCTCTCTTCTATAACATCTATAACCATGTTGTTGTGGTTTCCTATAACCAGAACTCTCCTTCACTTCTTTGCTCCTGCAACATCTCTTTTATTCTACTAGTACCAATTAGCATTTCTTTCAGAGGACATTTTGTTAGTACATTTTTTGCTAAAATCTGACAAATTCTGCTCCCTCTATTTCAGACCTGAAGAAAGGCATATATGCCCATAAGCTCGTCTAATTTTTCCCCCAGCTATACTATTTGACCGAATCAAAGATTTGTCCTTATTACAAGCCTTGCTTGCTTACACTGTGTATGTGGCTTGGCACATGTCATAGTGAAGCTGGGCAATACATAGCGCACGGCAATAAAGTCAAGGGCAGTCCAGGTTATTATACCTTCTTACCAAGGTTGTTTCTATTTATTTTCTTTTTTCCTCATGTAAGGATAACCCTGAAGTGAATGATCTTACATTCCATTTACCGGTGTTAGACTTCAGAAAATTGTGCTTTCAAATTATGTAAGACTGAAGCTGCAGTGGATTCAGTTTAAATGGTAACTTTTCTGTCTTCAGCATCTAGAAAAATATAGAGCTTTGTTTCTTTTGTGTTCTGTAAAAATCTAAAAATCACAAGTGTCTTCTGTGTTCACCTGTCTCTCTGTGGCTCCCTCCCTGATCCCTTTTCCATAGATAATTCTCTTCTTTCTTCTTTTCAGGCCACAGGGGAGCTGTGAACCCCAGTAAAAAAAAAAGGAGAAAGAAAATGCTATAATTACAAGCACAAGTACTTATGCAAGCCAGGTAGCAACTAACTACCTTTGATTATTAACAGCATTGTGGCTGCTTTAAAGCGGAGAAGGAAAAACTTTCTGTAACTACTAATTGGAAGTGTAAGCTCTCATTCACTAGGCTATATGAGCTGAGCAACTTATTAAAAATGGGTAGAATATGAATGCCAGACATAACCTACATTTCCTGTTACAGTTTGGTCCTTTGTTTTTAAGGAATTTATGTAGAGTATATGTGAATTCATGTTGTACATCCTGTGTTACTCCTCATATTCTATTATATGGAAACAACCTCTTTCCAAAGGATATGTAAAATGAAGATGTATGTCAGAGAGTGAAGCTGCCTGCTGCTGTGCCTGCTGTCACTGCTCCTGTCACCAACATAAATGCTAGCAATCAGAGCAACAGTGAGGGAGACAGAGATGGTGACAAAAGCAATAGTGTCAGGAAAAGAAGCAGTAGTAATGCCACATATCCAGTTGCCACAATTTACCTGTGTGGGTAAACCTCAGCTTATGCACTGCTGTATTTTAAAGCCCAGAAATAAGGCATTGTTTATTTTTTTAGTGTCTGATCTAATGAAGATTTATGTGCATGTTCAGCTTCCTACACTTAAAGTGGAAGCTGCCTTCAGAGAGACTGTTCATATAGCATTAAGCTAAAAATCAATATGTGTGTGCAGACTCCTTTCCTTATGCACAAAAAAATCCTTTCTTAAAGACAAACCCAATCTGATCAGTTATGCATGTTTAGTGAACAACTTATTTTTCAAATTTTATGGGGAAAACAAAAAGAGAAAAAAGCAACAAGCTGTATCACAATGATGTAATAATCTTTTAAACATGTAAATCAAACAAAAAGTCAACTCGTGCTTAGGGGTTCAAAGTACCCTTATGAATGCAATGATGTCAGTTTCTCATATTTTTATGTTAAATTGTTAATTTATAACTTTAGTATACCTTTAGAGTGAAATTTAAAGGATAGATAGAATAAGCAAATGGGTTTTTTTTATGTTTTGATACAGAATCAAATAAACTAGGCAACTGAATTTCATACAAAATTTCTGTACTGTGAGAAGAGCTTATGAAGAAGCTAAAATTAGAAAACTGGAATGAAGACTGCTGTAAAAAAGAAAGTGTTTTAAAGGGTTTGAATGTCCAAGTAATTAAAAAAAAATTCAAAATGAGCTTGTATAACAGCTAATTTGAATATTGTAAGGGCGCTCATTAGCTGACTGAAAAAATATTTAAAGTTCACTCAGCTCTGTAGTCCATTTGCTGAACTGTCCTGAAGTTCAGGCTAACCATAATAGGACTTGATTCTTTCAAAACGTCCAAGTTCAGTATCCAGATCTCCTATGAAGATTTTCAGCAAATCTGAACCTCAATTTTTCACCATTAAAGTGGAACATAACACTTTTTTTCAATCTTTTGAAATAAGGGAAAAGGTTGTTTTCATTATATACTGCCTGATGCCTAGCACAAAGGATTTCCAGTTGCCTTTAGTATCAATTGGCTCTGTTACAAAATAGGAAAATAACCTCATAAATCTGTTTGGGTTTGTCCAGCATTGGTTGAAGTGTTCCAGGGGCCATTCTGGAGGAGACTGACTCCTTTCCTGCTTAGCTATCTGTTATACCTCCCTCAAGGCCCTTGTGAACCAGCAGCCCGCAAGTTATGAAGCCAAGAGGAACAGCTCTTTGGGGAAGTCTGCACATTCCTGCTCACACTGAAAATGAGTGAAAATACTCAGTGGAAGAGTGCAAGGGAAATGCTCTTTATGCTTAAAATAAGCAGTATCTGCTCACCTAGTAAAGATCTGACTAAATGTTGTAAGAAGCTATCCATATTTAGTCTATGCTGTAACAGTGTGGGTTATGTTTATAGTAACAGTTAAGATATGACTTCCTGCTTACTCATCCCAGGTGATGTTAATTGAAAACCACTTTTCTCCTTAGACATAATAGCTCATGATGATCTACAATAATGTTCCGCTATTACTTTAAAAAAATCAAAGAAAATAACTCCTGTCATCACTTCAGAGGTGAAGACTAGACTCAAACATTGCCAAGTGGGTAATCATGAAGTATGCTTTGCTTTAATCCCATAATGGGCCAAGTATGTAGGAGAAACAATAATGCATATGAATACAATTGGTTAGTCATTTCAGGAAAGATTTAAGAGTGTGCTCCAGCAAACTTAGTCACTTCCAAAAACATAAATTCAAGTAGGTGATGTTTAGGAAGCTTCCTGAAAGTCACAATTTCTGTGCATCATGTGGTCACCTCAAAACTGAGACAACTGAGAATTTTTGTTCAACCATACATCTTGAAAGAGTAGGGAAAATTGGGGCATAACAACATTGCCAGACATAAAAAAGCTTATAGTGTTCATACCTCCAAATCAATGTTTTTCCTTTCACATGCAGGTGTTCTCAAAGATAACTCATGAGTAACAGGTGAAAAAAGGAAACTCCTGAATCCCATAAAAGATGCATTTTCCAAAAGCTTTTTTCGGCCTACTGTAACAATGTAAAATCTTACCACCTTCTTCTCTATAGCAAAAACAGTAAATAAATCCCAACAAATTAGATGCATATATTACTGGTATCCTGCCTAGTATTAACTCATGTGGGATCCACAATATCTGCAAACCATACAGTATTTAAAGCCGCAGATCCCCCGTCTGAATCTATATGCTCAAAAAAGAATTCATTTGGCTGCTTTCAACTTCCTCCTTCTTTTCCATATTCCTACCTTCTCACTTTGAATGAAACTTTGAAAATTTACCTATCCAGAAAAATATTTTGATTTAGGCTTTTTGTCTATTCTTCATCAAAAAAGAATTCCTGCTTTAGGCAGAACAGTGCCAGTAGGTCAGGTGAGGTGATCCTTCCCCTCTGCTTGCCACTGCTAAGGCACATCAAGAATGCTGGGTAAAGTCATGAGCTCTCTAGTGCAGGAGAGACAGGGACTTATTATAGCAAGTCCAACACAGGATCAAAAAGATGATGAAGGGACTGGAGCATCTGTCATACAAGAAGAGGCTGAGAGAGCTGGGACTATTCTGCCTAGGGAAGAAAAGGTGCAGGGAAATCTCATCAACGTGTATAAATCTGATGGGCTGAGTAAAAAAGATAGACCATTCCTCTCAGCAATACCAGGCAAAGGAATAAGAGGCAACAGGCACAAATTGGCATTCAAGAAGTTTTGCTTACACATAAGAGAACACTTATTTACTCATCAGGGTCATTGAAAATGGGTTTTCCAGAGATATTGTGGAGTCTCCATGCTTGGAACTATTCAAAGCACAGATGGTTACAACCTTGAGCAACCTGCTGTAGCTGACTTCTCCTCTGAGAGGTTTCATACTCAATTAAACAGTTTAAACAAAGTAAAACATTTTCTGCCTGTTAACTAACAGGACATTTACTTGAAATAAAAGAGAATGAGGTTCATTTTGTTAGTGTGTATTGTCATAAATTTGAAATTTGATCTAAAAGTCACAGTTTCCAAGTATCTGATTTATTTGCTGTCCAGGAGTGATTTTTCTTCTATGCGCTTCTTGCTGGAAATCCTATGCTTGTCAAAAGCCTCACATACGTTCTTTTCGCCAACATAGATTTTCTGGGAAAAAAATATTAGAAGAATTGCAACCAGTTTTCCTTGGAAGTGCTCTATAGAGAGTCCTTATCGCCATGAACTGCTCTCTCTTATTTTCCCATCTGATCACTTGTTTTCACCTTTTAATCTTCTGGGTCCTCTTCCTGTTTTTCCTTAAAAATGGACCTATGAGCCTGGCAAAGGCTATCAAAACCTTCACTCCATATCTCCCTGAAAATATTTTTCACATTGTCACATTTCTTGACATTCACTGAGAAAGACCAACAAACAAATTCACATTTAGGATAGTAAAGAATTTCCCTGAGATTCTTCTCTTTATCCTACTAACTGATATTTCCCAGATCCCTCTTGATGTCATCTTACATAGAAATATATGCACATATATATATATAAACATACAAGCCTTTTTGTTACTGTAAACAGAGAAATCTCAAAAAATTAATCTCATTACACGACAGCTTGAAGGCCTCCCCATGGCTTCCAGTATTATTTTACTTGACCTTTAGTTAAAGATTTGACAGTTGTTAGGAACAGTCTTTGTAAGTCCTTTGGGTGATCACTGACAAAGCTTTTATAGCATGTTTTATATTTATATTCCTCAACATCAGGCTATAAAATACAAACTTGTGAAAGCCTATAATTTACTAGGAGATAACAAGTGTTCATGTCTTTTATTCTTGTATTTACTTTGAATGCCATAAATCAAACCTGGCAGAAGATGAAGCAGCTTCTTTTAAGGTGTATGTAGAAGGAGAATTAACACTGAAGACTATAAATTTTCAATATATTTAGAGGACTGTTTTTCCTTTTTTTTTTCCTCTTGACAAGGGCTGATTCAAATGCAGTAACCCAGAACAGACACGAATGACAAATATGCACACAGAATTATGGTTCTAACATTTATTAATATATAATACATAGAAAAATTATAAACATAATTTCTTCAAAGTGATATATGTTAGAGTGATGTCCTTGTGCAGATTTGATTACCATTATGTGCAACAGTCTCTGAGATATATTTTTCCTTACTGTGACAGAACACGTTGCTCAATTCAGTTTAACCTTCTGAGATACTCCTATAAGCTGAACTCAGTGACTGGTAGAGCAGGACCAAGTTCTTCAGTGCAATATGTTCAAACCGGAGTTATTCAAACAGGCCCCTAAACTTTGTGTACGTACACACAATCTAATTTCAAGAAATTCTGCATCAATCCCCATTCAAATTAATGAGTACTCACACTGTGGAAAACTCAAGTAAATTTTACTAATATTGCTTTATATTAACGCTGCTAAAGCCTTGAACAATGTTGTTAACGTGACTGACATGCTTTTTGTGGTGACAGAATTTTAAGAGAGCTTTGCTGCAAGATAAACAGGAATGCTAATTTTTGTTACTTGGTTGACTGCGTCTAATATAGCAATGACAACATATGCAGATGGCGTTTTACCACACTTTCAGATATTTTTAAATTACTTCACGCTGTCATTCACAGTTTATTGCCAGGTGTCTCACCTGGTGATATGAATTTACCAGTATACTCTGTCAACATTGCAGACTGAACTAATTTATTAATTTTTTTTTAACTTTCTTGCCTGTCTGGTATCTATTTCTACATTAAGCTAGTTCTTCTGCTTCAAGTTTCTAATTCATGTACATGAAGCAAAATTTTGCTAATCTCTAACACATCTTGGTTATACCAGAAAGTATTGCAGATGTACTATCTATCACAAATCCAATGCATAGTCTTCAAATAGACATACTAGGCAACAATTTATCATCAGTTTAGTTAAACAGGATTTGAAAAATGCATTTTTTCAAAAATCATGAATAATACGGCTGTCTTAAACTGTATATCTTTTGTAAAAGTGTCTGGAGTAATACTTGAGAAAAAATAGTCTTCTGAGAACACATCAGCACATTATCTGGTAAGAAAGATGGGGAAAAAAAGAAAGCAAAGGCAGAAAAGAAAGATGAAGAAAGCTACTTCTATAAAATTGCTTATAAAGATTATATTTAAAAGTCTCCTTCTAGTTTTTATAACTAGAACTCAGTTACAGAATTCAAGCACTCCATGAGACACTCTGAGATTAAGCACATTGTCCTAAGCTTGTCTCTGAACCTCTGATTCTTTCTAATAGAAGAATTTCAGGAATGGTGACTTCGTCCCTTAAAGGTCTCACCATCTCCCTGCTTTTCTCTGTCCTAGAAATCTTGTCCTTTGTAAACTGTGGTTTCTTTCTGTTATTCAAAGTATGACATTCATTATCGTAAGAAGTGTATTAGAGCAAAGTTGCCTCCAGATTCAACAATATGCTGTCTATTCAAGTGAGCCTTCTGTCTGTGACCTTCATGCAGCAGCTACTGTCCCACATATCAATGAGTTCATAACAGGAGTAGATGAAAACAGTGTAGAAGATAGATACGGATGGAAAAGATTCAAAACCATATGATGTTGAAACTGCATAAAATGCCCATTACTATGGTACATAGGAGTTAGGGACCATCAGAAGACTATGCACAGAAGACAGCATGCTGAGAAGGAATGGTTTTTGCAGAGGAAAAGAACCTGCACTGGTTGTCAGTGTTTAAAAAGATGCCCAGAATTTATTCTTCAGTGGGAGACATGCAGTATAAGCTTTCATCAGTTCTCTCACCTGCAAACTTTCCTCTAAGTGCAGAAGTCCTATGTTTTAAATTGGGAGGTAAGACAAAAGTAGAGTGAAAAACACTCCAGAGGCTCTTCGGTTTTGGGGGGTTTTTTTGGTCATTTTTTTCTGGGTGATGTTTTCTTTTTTTTTTGATATAAACTGTACTAAGTATATTGGGTTAGCATAGTGTTGGTGTGCAATACTTCAACCTGCCACTTTTAGTTTTGAAAATAGCCTTTTGCTGACAGCAGAACTTTTTAAGGAAAAGTAACTCTTTCCGTTGTCCTGAATGAAATTTCTGGTCATAACAAAGAAAAATATTCCCCTACTCACTCCTGTCTCTAAAACCACCAGGACAACAAGCAAGACAGACATTTAGGAAATGGCAGGCTCAGATTCTTCTTCTTATCATTATATGTAAAAAAAAGACAGAAATGGATTTCTTGTAGCCCATCTCAATACTCTAACTGGTACTGGATATGTTTTCAGTCTCAGATGACCTCAGTTTCTTCACAACGTGCAATAGGAATAATTTTTTTAAAAACTATTATTTCAATAAAATGGTTTAAAAAAAATCCATCCAGTTATATTTTGTATTTTCAAGTCAAGGCCAGAGACTGGACTGGTTAAGAAAATTTTTTAAGGCTTTTTAGGCATCCTTTTCTGAGAACTGTGTCATTTGGTGACATCTGGTTTATTAGTAATGTATTTCCTCTTCACAAGTAGTACTTTGTATGACAAAGATGATAATTTAGCAATTTCCTCAGTAGAAAGTTAAGTACATCAGAAGAAGATAAATCACCCCAGTTTGTCTGAAAACTTAAAAGCCAGGCTTTTCAGAATCCCTACCAAATTCACAGACTCATATGTAGGATGTTGTACATAGAGAATGACACTGGAGCAATAGATACAAGAAGCACGAACTGTGCTTCCCTAGTCTGCTCTGTCATGCCCATGCACACTTAGGAATGATATTTAATGGATAGTCTGTGTCTGAGGAAAAGGATGAGTATGGGAGATGCAGTCAATGAAAAAAAACCTGGAACATCTTTCCCCACAGAACAGCAGAAGAGTGGTAGTTAATTCCTCAAACAATTCATTTCTCCTAAGTGATGTTTTCTACTTTGTGCAGGAAATACTAATAAGAAAAAAATGACTCAAATTCCGTCTGGAAGGCTGGTTTAAATTAAGCTTATTGCTTACATACACAGAGACTTGCAGTTCAATAATTTAACTTGGTTAAACTTCATATGAATGCAGTTCAAATTTACACTTGAAAAGAATGAGGAAATAAATTGATCTTTTAACATCATTTGACAAATAGTTCATTTAGTTCATGTTAATTATAAAGTTAGAGAAGTTTTCTTCAGAAGGAATGATAGGCTTTATTTTTTTCCACTTTTCTTGCATCACACAGTAGTGTAAAATTAGTGTCTTTTAATGATATATGTGTAATCTTTAATATGGCAATAACCTTATCTAATACTTTGTGCTGGAGGACTAAAAAACAGAGTATAACAATTTATTATTACTAAGAGGGAAAAAATAAGGACATGGCTAACCTGCTTTCATAGATTCTGTCAGAATTTTAAACATGTGGCTTTTTGTTGTGCTTAATGGAAATGTCTAGTGTTTGAAAATCATCATGGTACCATTTATTACAGACTCAACTGTTTTGCTTGAAAGGTTTGTACTTAGAGAAAATGACATCTGTTGTTATACTCCCACATCGAGTTTCGAATGAATTTTAAGTTTTAACATATAGCAGGCTTGATTGGATATTCCAAGCATCTTCTGTGAGGTACTTCAAGCTCTTGACCCCCATTTAATGTAGTAGCACTTGAGGGTGTCCAGCACCTTTCACGATCGGAATTTGTATTTCCATAGAAATTTGTAATGCTTAAACCATTGTTAATGATAAAATATCATGTACAATACAGCTATTCCTGAGAACATTTCATCACCTGTACTGAAAACAGCTTTGTGGCAGAAATCCACAGATATCTAAACTCTTCTTTGATGGGCTTCTTTTCTTAGTAATGAGTGTATTAGCTCTTGCAGCGCTTAGTTACCAATTGAGACAAATTCAGTGAATCGTTAAATCAGTGGTAGTGTTTCCTAAGGTTAGAGTTTTGAGAAAAAGGACATACAAGCACATCAAAAACATACTATTTACCATTTAGGTTGTGGAAACACTTTAATTCCCACATTCAAAGTGAATTCAGGGAATAAGAGCAGATGCTTCTTTTTTGCAGTCTAAACTATGCCACAGCAGACGATTCAATAGCTTGAATTGCAGATCTTCCATTTTCATCTGAGCTTTTATGTGTAAGAGCTTGGAAGTGTTTCAACTGTTCAAAGCAATTACAATTGCCACTGCTAAATTAAATTTGAATATAGCTTGTTTTACAGTCAGCTGCTTCCTTTTTTTTTTTTTCAGCTTGGAGTGTGTAACATTTCTGCAGTACTAGTAGGGTGAATGAAGAAGACAGTAAGTGAATGCTCAAAGTTCTTGCACAGAACTCTGAAATATTATCATAAAGAAAGAAGAAAAGGAAAGGGAAAGGGAAAAGGAAAAGGAAAAGGAAAAGGAAAAGGGAAAGGAAAAGGAAAAGGAAAAGGAAAAGGAAAAGGAAAAGGAAAAGGAAAAGGAAAAGGAAAAGGAAAAGGAAAAAAAGGAAAAGGGAAAGGAAAATGAAAGGAAAGGAAAATAAATTCTCCATTTCCTGTTATAGAAGGATGCTAAAAATATTACAGCAGTTGTCCTTGAAAATATTAACCATGGATGAATCAAATGACAAATTTTCAACAGCATGCCAATAATTATGTCAAATAATTGTTCTTTTTTCATGCAAATAAAAATGGAAATCAACACACTTAACAGAGAATTGTATACAGTTTAAAAGAGGGAGAAAACATTTTGAAACAGCTCAGTGTATTTACACCAAAACTGCAAGTAATTAAATAATACATATTTAGACCTTTGTGTCAGGAAAAGATATATTGCATAATATAAAAAAAAAAAGATCTGTGATCTTACTTGACTGCCCATTCAATGTAATTTTTCCACTGCCTGGCAAACAGAAATTCAGAGTTATTACCTTGGAAATTCCAACAATTTTGTGTTCTGATATTCAGAAATTAAGAAAATGGTTTGCCTTGGCAGTAATTTTAAGGACAGAACTGTATTCCTCCATAATTAGGGATATTCCTGTCAGGGTGCCTATTCAAAAGAAGAAATATAGTTGTATGCAGGTTTAGAAAAGTCCAAGAAATGTCAGAATCTACTGATCTCAGATCTCAATTAAATAAGTATTAATTATGCAAATTCGGAGGAACAAAATATGTATTTTAAAGAGTAGATGTCTGTGGTGGAAGAGAGGTAATCTACCCTGCATACTTTTTTTCCCCCATACAGTCTTTCAGGAGTGTTTCCACAGAAGTTATGTGGAGAAGTTATGTGTTTAAATTACTTCTTACATAGGTTTATAGCCAATTGACTAACATATCCAACAATATTAATTTCATCCTAATATGAAAACTACCATGAGCACATGATGTAGTCGAAACCAGCAGTAGCTTAAGAATACATATTTATAATTATTAATATATAATATGCACAATAAATAGGTGTTACAAATGCATTGGTAGCACAGGAATGTTTTCTTTCATTTTATAAAAGCAGTTATGACTGCAGCCTCATTTTGTAGACAGTGCATCAGTTTAAGCATTTTCTCCACAAAAATTACTTTCTTGATGTGTTTTCCATATCCTTTGTATTCCTCATTTTACCACTACTATAAAATAGTTTTGCATAGTCAGCTTACTCTCGTCTGTCTAGACATAAATTTTCTTTTTCTCTGGTGAGTTCCTTGAGTATGCTCAATGTGCTAGTAACAGATTCTCTTTGATATCTTGTATAAATGCATCTGTAAGGAACAAAGACAGATAAATTTTTTTTCATTTCCTTATCTAGTATCCAAACAGATTATGGGATATCTGACCTTGGTTTATATATTCAGAAATTATATAGGAGATGATTTGGTATCTCCAGAGTAGTTTGAACTGGACAGAAATACATTCCTTCTATTTTCTGCTGTCCAAATGGAAAGATGACTATTTTGATGATGGTTCTATTCAAAGCCTGATCCCAAAACTCATTGAGCTCTGGCAGCTCAGACTGACTTTAGCAGAAGATGAAGATGTTTACAGCCTGTCACAATAACGCTCACAGTTTGTTTATCTCCTCAGGCTTAGCATAATCAGCTTCTCAAAGTCTTGAAAGGTGGAAGGCTATATTAAAGAAGGATGACGTGCATACAGTCTTGAAATGAGACACTACCTTGTGCTCAGGTGGTCCTTTAGTTCCTGATTTAGAAGATGCCACCAAAGGCTCAGCTAGTTTTGTCATGTTAAAATGGGTTAGAAGTAAAGCGGTATATTTTTATGATTATGTTCGCAAGTAGCCTGCTATGTTTTATTCAGAGCTATGTGTGAGAGATTTTAAAAATAAAGGTAAGCTGAGAGGGAATTCTCTAATGCATATCATGAGAACAGATTTTAATCTTTAGCACTCAGGTTTTTCTGAATTCAAGGTTTCCTGAAATCAGAAGTGCAGATACCTATTGTTTTGGGTATATACTGTCCCCTCATAAGCATATAATCTGTATTTAAACAATTTATAACTGAAGAGCTTTCGTATATCTAAGAATTCCTGAGAAGTATTTACTAACCATCACATTGCTTTTCCATTCAAACTTCACTCATAATTTTATTTATATTAACTTCATGCAAAGGATTAATACTCTTTTCATTGAAACACTAAGCCATCCATGACCAATTCTAGTATAGGCCCTTTAGGTACATGGCATCCCTCATTAAATGAACAGTCAACAAATTTGAGCACATTCACTGAACATATTATAATAAAATATTTCTTAACTGATTCAAGACTTTGGAAGCACATAATCACGGTCCCAAACAGAATTAATAAAATGCCTTAACAAGCCAAAAATATAAAAAGATAAACTCTTCTGCACTGTTTGCTTCTTACTGCACTAGGCCCTCTCATCTCAGCTGGCTGCCTTTTATGGTGTTTCAGGAACTTTTCACAACTGTTTTAGACATAGGGATTAGTTTTAATCCTCCTGCTTTCTCATAAATTCATCCTTTGGCTTCATTGAAACTTAATTAAAAACTTTTCTAGTGATCCAATCTTGTAGGCCTTCTGTGTTTACAAGTCCTGTCTTCAGGGATGTCCGATAATGGAAACAAACAAGTATGGACAGGTTCAAGAAAGAAAACACTTTTTACAGTAGATAGCTCATAAATTTGCCGTCTAGGATCAAATATAAGACATGTGTTTCCTCTCTTCTTAACATTACTTACACTTAAAAAATACCTTAATATCTGAATTCCTCCATTTTCCTTGACTTGTTCTGCAATCCAACAAGATGAAAGTCTATGTCGTTGTTCCTTTCTTCCACCTGTTATTCTGATTTTGATGAAGTACTGTTTCTTCAAAACATCTTCTTTCTTTCATTGTGCACCTTCCATTTTAACTATTCCTTCTTGAAGGGCAGCCATCATTCTCTTGCTGTGGATCTTGGAGAAATATCAAATATCACACACTCTTGACAAGTTATAGAATAATGTCCACATAATGTTAAGATGCTCCATAATGGGATCTTCTCCACCAGAATTCATAAAAATCTTCTCTTAGCTCCCAAATATTTGTCTTAGCTGCCTCATGTAGTACTCTGTCAAACAATCAAGAGTTAAGCTTGTTCTGGGGATTTTTTTTTAGTCAAGAAAAGGACATCAATAATAAAAAATATTTTTCCTTTTTCAGCACCAAAATGTCAAAACTTTCCCTATACAAACCTTAACTGTTTTATTCAAAAAAAGTGTCAAAGATATGCTGAAATATATCACAGAATCACAGAATCACCTAGGTTGGAAGGGACCTTTTAAGGTCATCTAGTCCAACCAATAAAAAAAAAAAAAAACCACAAAAAACCCACCACATCCACACCACACCAAACACCAACGAACACTAATCTATATCCCCGAGCACCATGTCAACTTGACTCTTGAATACCTCCAGGGATGGTGCCTCAACCACCTCCCTGGGCAGCCCATTCCAATGCCTGACAACCCTTTCAGT
>JAOQGH010000001.1:147144493-147160110 GCA_025769975.1 Gallinago jamesoni
GGTGTCGTCTGCAAATTTGCTGAGGGTGCATTCGATCCCCTCATCCAGATCATTGATAAAGATGTTGAAGAGAACCGCCACCTATAGGTTTAACTAATATTTCTCTTATTGTATGCTTCAAGTGAAAAATAATTAGGATAATGTATTTAAAATACTGCACTTAGATCATTGCAACAATGAACTATGGGAATTTGCCCATGGTTGCTGTATTCTGTAGATGTTATTCAAAATGAGTATTTATTGTCACATTCCTTCATCTGAGTCATGGCATTGAATATATGTAGTTCCACTATGTGGAACAAATGAATTGCCTTAGATTTTGTGCCAAGAAAAGGTTATAAATAAAAGCATTCTTTTCTCACAGGTTCAATCAATTTTTAATTGAATGTTAGCCTGCAAATTCTGTTTTACATGTCAGTTGGTTTAAACAAAAACAAGTCTCAGCTACATCATGTTATGTGTGAAATTATTCCGTCTATGTCTGCATATCAACATGTTTTGAAATGTACACTGAGCAACCCAGATTGGAATGTGTCCCATTTTCTTTTTATCGTTCTTCAGATGTGGTACCAAAGGAAGTCATTCAATAGTGTGTTCTTTGGAGGAAAAGCCATTTTAAGAACAGCGGGACACTCATTCCTGCATCCATGTAACAAGCTTTTGTCTTCTCTGCCGTGACATCAGTGAAACTCTACAGTAAACCAGATATCTGACATAATTCAGCCAGAAATCAAAATAAAATTAAACATGAAGCCTTTTGCTGTGCAGATTCATATAGTAGTAAAATAAAGTTCCATATGTACAATGGGGGGAAAAGGGAAAGGGAAAATTAGATTCTTTCTTATTGAAGTAAAGAATAAATATTCATCAAAACTTTAAGTTCTGAATTGATTTTCATACTCTCATTATAAACAAAAATGACCAGTTAACCCATTATTTCTCCCTAGTACTAGCTTTTCACTAATTTTTCCCTCATTGGAATCAGAAGCAAGTAAACTATTTTTACTAAATCTAATTGAACAACATGATTTGAATCTTATTAATGTAGTTATGTTTATTTCTGAAGAAATACCCAAGCAGATATGAAGCAGTGAACACCACACACTCCGCCCAGAAACTATCTTAGAGCTACATTACTAAATTCTTTCAAGGAAACTTCTACTTATTCAGAATGACATCTATGTCATGTAAATTCATGTATGTGTTTCTTAAAAGAGACACACTCCTAACTCAAAGGTGAATAACAAATAGTTTCCCTCTTCTTGGTTTATTTTGTTTGGCAACTGGACAGTCCATTTATCATCAGAAAAGTATTAGCATTACATTAGTCACCTAATTTTCCTCAGTAAGTTCTTATCACTTCAATAAAAAGAAGCTAGAAAAGAAATCCAGAAAAATAAAGATAAAATGAGGCTGTTTCTGTTGAAAGACAACTAAGTGTGTCATTCAGCCAACATATGCCTTAAGCAACTACAAATAATCATAAAGAAAAAAGTTAGAGAGTATGTACATCTTTTTATTCCTGATGTAGCTATATAATTTGTAAAGAACCACTGTAGATGTGTCACCTCATTAAAAGAAAATCTTTAGAAATTTTCATTTCCTGATCAGTTATGCTAAATGTTCTTACTCTTCTGTATCAGACCAGATTATAGTTATTTTCACAGAATTATATGGGGTTGGAAGGAACCTTTGGAGATCTGTTTAAAATCTGAATGTGGATCATGCATGCATATAACTACCCTTTCATTAGTTTCTTCTTCATGTAATTTCCACAAGGCATTTCCGTGGCAAAGATAAACCACGTCATGGTTGCTGGGGTGTTGACAGACTGAAATCATGCTATGGCAGGCTACCTTTCACTTGCAGCAAAGCTCAATACTCAGTTGATTTGGAAGTTAAAGGAGAACCATTTCCTTACCCATGAAACTTCCATATTGCAAAAAGCATTCTAGTTTTGCATGATGGTGATAAAGAAAGCTTTCAAAGCACCACAGAAAAATGATTAGGACTTAACTGGGATACAGAATATTTTTTTCATGTCACTCTTCAGAGAGACTGATAGGAAAGACTTATGCCTGGGTCTTCTGTTTATCTTGTTATTAGCTTAGTGTGAAAAAGAATGTCTTAGTATATGATAGAAGTTTACTATGAAGCTAAGAAGAATATTTCAATGACTTTTTCCTAAAACTGATGACTTCTCATAGAATTATTTGCTTTACATGAACAGGCATTTTTCAAAAGGGAATGAAAGTAGAAAATTCTGATACACTTTAGACAGCTGGTGTGAATGGCAATGGCACCATTGCCACACATCTCTGATACGCTTAAACCCGTATACGTGTAGGTGTTAATTATAGCACGATCAAGTTTAAGCTGTTAACTTTATGCGGTGAAGAGCATTTTTTTATCACAGCATTGATACAGCAAAGGATATTCAATGAGTTAAAAAGTAATCATTTCATGCATGAATAATCATGTCTGTAATCATTCAGAAGAGAGTGAGAGAGCTCTAATACATTCAGGGTTCACAAGACAGACAAAGATGTAGAACAACGATAAATGATTGCTTCTGTTACTTTTTTTTCAGAGAGCTGGCTAGAACACTGTCAACTGAATGGGTCATCTGACTTCTCACTCTAGACTAATTTTTTCCTCTGATTTTTTTTTCCTGAGGCTTCCCATCAGTGATTATTGTACCTCATCTTTTCACAGCCCTGCAGGTGAGAGATTAACGGGATTTCTTAGGTATCTCAAGATGTTTTCACATTCTGCAGCCCCTGCCTCTTCACCTGCAAAAACATGTCACTTCCCTCATCCTGTGGCTTTCGATTCAGAGTACTTCCAGAATCTGCACAGGTTTCCCACTTAGCTGTGCATCATGTGGTTGGCTCACACTGTTTACCACAAAGCCTTTTATGTCTCCTGCTCTTTTGTCCTTTTTTCTAAAGTTTCTAACTAACAATGATAAAATTACTATAGTATTTAATTTTAAGTGTCATTTTTACAGTAAATAGTGTCACATTAGTGGGCAAATTTGAAAAACGTAATGGCAGATACTTCGCCATCAAATATGTTGACTGACTTTAGAAAGCAATACATACTTATTATATTTGCAAATTGTGAGATATATTATTGAAAATAAATGTTAGAATCCTTGAGTGGAAATGGACTAGTATATAATGAAACATAATCAAGTCTTCCTTTTTCACATTCTTTTGTAGCATAAAAAATGCACAGACATTAAATATAAATATATACACATAAGTATTTACATTACTTAAATATCTACTCAGGATTCGAGTTTCATCATACTTTGACTTTGTGCTTCTGAGTGTTTAAAGGAAAAAACCAGTTTGAAAAGGGATTAAGTAATTTTGGGACCAGTAATAGCTTTCTTCAGCTGCCGGACTGTCCATTGATCAGAAACTCTTAAGGCAGGAACTCAAAACTTGTCTCCCAAACCCCTTATCCTACTTGCCACCTTGTCCAGCTTGATTTTCACCAGTAATCACAGACTGACGCATACAGCCCAAGTCAACATACAGGCTCACTGACCTCTCTAGAATCATAGAATGGTTTGGGTTGGAAGGGACCTTAAAGGTCATCTAATTCCAACCCCCTGCCATGGGCAGGGACACCTCCCATTAGACCTGGTTGCTCAAAGCCCCATCCAGCCTGGCCTTGAACACCTCCAGGGATGGGGCATCCACGACTTCCCTGGGTAACCTGTTCCAGTGCCTCACCATCCTCACTGTAAAGAATTTCTTTCTAGTATCTAATCTAAATCTCCCTCTTCCAATTTAAAACCATTGCCCCTTGTCCTGTCACTACACTTCCTGACAAAGAGTCCCTCTCCAGCTCTCCTATAGGCTCCTTTCAGATGTTGATAGGCTGTTATAAGGTCACCCGGGAGCCTTCTGTTCTCCAGGCTCTCTCAGCCTGTCATCATAAGGGAGGTGCTCTATCCCTCTGATTATCAAACACAATGCTGTTGTCTCTGAGGATGGAGAGCAGCTCCTGCTGCACAGCAAAAATGGGCAGATATTGTCTCTGCTCCAGGATTGATTTCTTCTTGGCGAACTTGCTGCTGGCTTCACTTCTTTCTTTCATGTGTTCAGCAAACTTCTACCCAGTCTTGTAATCCACTTTGCAATCTTTGCATGTGTCCAGTGATTTTTACCGTTATCCTTCCCTTTCACATGTTTGTTCCACCTTGATCCTGATCTTTCCCCAAGTTTTATTACTCCCCAAAATCCCATTATTTCTTGTACAATTCTGAAATGCTCTTTTCCTGCCTCCCATAACAAGTCTCACACCCCTAGACAGTGAGCCCTTTCAGTCCATAAAATGGAGACATCTCCTATGGACCTGCTATGGGTGTCCTGCCATCCCAGTGGGTCTGGAACCTCCCCTGGTAGCTCCCCTGGGACAGCTAGCTAGGGGGACTCATGTCTCTGGCTTGGTTATTGGGTTCCCCAGCTGCTGTCACTCCTTGGTGCTCCTTCATGTGTGTGAAGGAGCCTGACATCTTCCACAGAAAAGCCGTGGCATTTGTTAGAACATGTTTTGCAGTAATACAGATACACTAAATAAATCTTGGGTGACTAAGGCTGCATCACGGTGGAAATGCACATTTTAAAAAAATGTTCGAACACACAAGTAAACTAAACTAACATACTACAGGTAGCTAAATTAGAGTAATAGAGAGCAGTCTTAAGTCAACTTCAAGACAAGAACAAGAGGATATATATGTTTCATATAAAATATTAAGCCAATTAAAAAAAAAAAACCTCAAATGAAGAAAAACTCCTCTTTGGCCAGCAGAATGTATATATATATATCTCACTAAGAAATTACCATGTTGTTCATCTGCATTCAGCTCCTTTCCCAGAAAACACGAGATTATGATGTTCTGACATAAATAAGTTCATATTCAGGTTTGTATCCTGTCTAATCAATACTGTAAGGTTATTGAAATACCTGCAACTGCTCTAACTTTTTTTTTTTTTTTCTGGTACAGCGCTTCTAATGTGACTTTATGTTTTCAAGCTCAAGTAATTCATGTAAAGAGGGGGACAAACATTACAGTCAAACTTCTTGAGGGTTTGTGAGGGTTTTTGTTTTGGTTTTGGTTTTCTCACGACTCTTAAAAATTGATAAACTGTTAGTATTCTCTGGTCATCACCTTGGAAACTGCCTGCACTTTTGTATTCCCTAAAATTACATTTTCCTTTCTGAATCCAACATACAGAAAATTATTTAATATCTTATACTAGTCAGTGAAGAAGGATCTTCAAGCAAATCATTTTATTCTTTTCTGTCTTCTTTGACAGTATATTATCAGCAGTTGCAGTGCTTCTAATGCGACTTGATGAAAGTAACTATTTTTAGGGAATGGGAAGATTTTTTCAGGAAAAGGAACTTAATCATCTCTTTAATCAGTGCACCACAAAATATATGGACTTGACATCTAGCAGCAGAAATTGTGACATAGGAGCAATGGAAATAGTAATAATAATAATAATAAATAATAAAAAATTATTATTAATAATAATGTGTTGATAATAACTCAGAATGAATAATTCATCTCAGAAATTTAGCCACTCTTTCTGCTCTTGGAATATCTGCAAGCAGAATAAGATTTCCCAGGATATGGTATTTTCATCAATTTATCTTTCAGCACCCAGAGAGTTTTGAGTTGGGTATTGGCACATGTAGTCCTCTTGAGACTGTTTGACTATATGATACTGTTTCTTTCACCTATTGGAAGTACATTACTGGCTATGTTACAGCAATAAGAACAAGATTAAATATTCTTTGTTACAGGAGCAGAATTATTTTTCCATTCACACATGCGAATGTCAGGTTTTGAAACTCATGTTCCACAAGCATCCATTGCAAAAATATCCATAAGAAGTTGAAACAAGAAAGTAGACACTTTTCTAAAAAAAAAGATCAAATCAATACTTGCATATATTTTAGTTATATTTACCCTTCCCTTAGAAATCCTTTCAGTTTCAATAACGCTTTCATTACTATATCATACATAATATACAATACTACAAAACATTACAAACAACAGTAATGAGCCTCATTTCGAGCACAAGGTTAGGAAAAAAGGGACTAGACAAGCTGGAGGCAGAGCTGGTGTCATATGGCCTTTCAGGCAGTAACGTCATCATCATTCAGGAGGTCTCCTGTACACCCTTGCTCAAAGCAGGACCAGCTATGAGGTCAGATCTTTGTTCAGTTGGGTCTTGAAAACCTGCAAGGATGGAGCCTACATAACCTCCCTGAGCAGTCTGAGCAATCCAGTCTTGCAATCCATCCCTAGTCCATACATCAGACTGCTTCTGAACTAGCCATTTTTGTTGAATACCTTATACCATATCTGTCTTCATAACAGGGAAACATTCATCTATATTTTGAGAGTATGTTGTTCTCTGCTTCTCTGCTTATATTTCACCTTGAACAAGCAAAATTCACACCGCCTACATGGAGCATACGCAGAATTTTCTCCATTCCTATATCTGAACCTCCTCAGTTCCTCTGTGTATAGTGAGAGGAAAAGGTGCAGTAAGTACCTTAGTGCACAACCACCTTTGAGTTATATATCCCAAACTGATCATTCCACAATAATATAACCTATTTGCTAAGTTATATATCTCAAGTTGATTCTTCCACAGTAAAATAATCTATGCTGAAAAGAGAACAGTATATAACATCATTAAAAGGTACTGGACTGACAAAGCTAAGGTTTTTCATCTGCCCTGGAAGTTCACACAGCACAGATTTTACCGTTATTTCTGAAAAGAACGAAAATATTTTCACTTTTATTCCCATTTACTGTCACTAGCAAAGTTCTTGATCATGGACATTAATTTCAAAACAATGGCTGGTTATGGCATGACTAAACTGCATAAGTTGCACTCTGTGACTGATGGTTTCAAAGTCAAATGGCCTTATAAGGAGAACCGCTACAGTTTAATTCAGTGCTTTGGGGAGATCATGTAATCATCAATGTGCAAATTGTTCTCTGTCTAGCAAGTGTGAGGTATACTTTTTGTTATTTTTCCTCCTGCTAGTGTTGTTGATGACACCATAATAAACCTGTACGTTGAATGAGTAAATAATGTTCTTCCTTGTCTCCTTTCATTTACAAGGGCTACAAATACAGTAGATAACACTACTCAAACATTTTTCTCTTTGAGATCTTTCTAAAATTACTTTCTACTGCATGTAGTTTCTCAGCTCAACAATAAATTCAAGATGAAATTTATCTGTTGAGCTGTGTGAACTGTGACTGCATAGGACATCACTCTGTAAAGCAGTAATAAAAGTAACATTACCTGGCACTTCATTTGAAGTTATTAAATTTCTCATCATTTATCAGTAATAGGAGTGTCAAGCTCTGATTTCCAAATCCATGATTTGTGAAAAACCAGGGTTATTTAGTGTAGTCAGTCGAACCTTCTTTTTCTTTTCTTTTTCTAAGTGTACTTGTTATTCACACACACAAAAAAGTATGTGTTAAGGCCCAGGCCTATTCCATCCAACCTTAGACACTTAATTGAGTGTATAAACTAGGAATCTAGCAATGTCTAATGGAAAAGAGATAGCCTGCATAAAATCTCAGTTTCCCTCTTTTCAATAGCTATGATGACAGTTCCTGCTTTCAGCACAGGTGCTTAAAGATGTCTCCATTTAAAACTTGATGAACTCAAACATCAGCAACAGTGCTTGACAATATTTGTGATAAGTGATGCAAAAATGAAAACATGTTGGAATCAGAATTTTATAAAAATAATGATACTTAATGACTTTCCTGAAAAAAAAAAGTTATTTTCCAACTCAAGAAATCAAAGACAACAGAAGTCAAAGTTATGTTTGCTTGCCTAAGTTCACTCCTGAAGCCAAAGAAAGGACCTGAAAGACTTTTAGCGATTATTGAAAGATGGATTAAATCAGGGTTCTCAAATATTTTTGTCTGTTCTCCAGTATGGGTAAAAATAATAACCTCTCCTCTATTTTTTAAAAAATCATGAAATAGTGGGAAAAACAGTTTTTTCTCCTTAGCTGTTTTCTTCCCTTTTGTCATGGATGCACTATAGTTCTGGGGCGAGAAGGAATTAACATAAAATTTGTATAATTTTCCATTATACAAAATAAATCATCAACTTCCTTTATCTTAACTTGTGCTTGCTTATGTGTTTTGTTTAACCATTCAGAATTTCTGATTTCTTTTGAAAGGGAGGGAGGAAGCTGTGCTGGGCAAGTGTGAGAGAGAATGGACTGTATCGATCATGTACCCAGCAATATTTCATTTTTGTTCTTGTGATGACAACAGTTGATCATCTTGCAACCTTAGCTTTTGCTTCAAGACATTATTGAAATCTAAATTTCTTATGCCTTATGAGAAATTTGTCAAACAAAACAAGCATTATATGGAAACTAATTATTTGAGTGGAAACTATAATTATTTCTTTCCTTTTATCTGGAAAAACAGGTTAGAAATTTTCAGTTTTCATTGATATATAGCAAAATCCTTTTTTAATTAGAAAAAAATTTATACTGGCATTTGTTAGTTTAAGAAAACATATTTGTCTTATTTTTTAACAAACTACTCTTTCTTTGCTAAGTTCTCTCCTTAGAATCCTTTTCGTAAAACCCAGGAGAAAATAGCTAGTTAATGCCTCCATTTCTCATGGAAGGCATAATATAATGGTCTTCCTGCATCATGCTTTGCACTAATCCTGCTGAATAACCATGTATTTTCATTGATACTGGTTTCATTTGTCATTCTGTGTCTTAAAATCTTGTTCTCCCCCATGTTGTACTGAATCCAAAGTCTCTTTATAAGCTGCTCAAGAGGAAGTCTTTTTTTATCTCTACAGAGGAGCATCAGCTTCCCCAACATATGAAAATTAATTCTTGATTTTTTAGCTTAATTAGAAAAACAAAAAAAGGTATTGGTTTCATGTTGTCTTTTCCTTTGTGGAGACTGGAAAGGAGGCAAAATACATATACCATACAAGTGGTTCTGTGATTCTTTGTTCCCCTGTATATATAAATGTGAGTTAGATGCTTAATGTCTGTATCAAGGTCTCTGCATGAAACATCAGTGCTACAGGATTTTCTACTGGAATAATAAGAAGCCCCACAACACCTTTTGGAATTGTTTTTTTAGTTGATTGACTAATCAGGGAAGAGCAAAAGGGGAGTTGTGACAGAAATTTTGTCCCTTGTTTAACCTCTGTAATTTCTTATTTTCAAGCATTACCTAGTACTAAAATAGCTTATTGCTATAACCATATAATATCTAAATTTATATTATATCATACTTCATTGAAAAAACATTGAAGTCAGAATTTTTCCTTTAGGTATGTGCAAATGCATGAATGCCAAGTGCAAATTTATGAAATATGATAATTTAGATGCAGCGGTGAATTTTAATTTATTTTCTTCTCCATTCCTACTTTTAATATTAATAATCTACTGATGGATCATCCTTGCCATAATCTCAATATTCCCTTCTGTTCACAGTACTGTAAGTACTTTTGCCAATGAATAGAAAAATGAGCCAGATTTCCCCTTCTCTTTCCATATACTACAGTGACTTTGATCATTTGATCCAGCAATATGCAAGGGACTGAATACTTGTATATAAAACTTGAAAAATCAAGAGTCTGAGATGGGCTAAACAACATGGTTGTATGCTATGTTTCACCTCTTCTTGCTCTTACAGTTAAATCAGAACTGAATCATAATTAAACAACTGTCTTACCTAATTATTTTGGTACAAAGTTTCTCAGTGCTTTTGTTTGATTTAGGAGCTAAATGGGTTTTCTTTTTTCTTTCTCTTGTTCTGTCTTTTGTTGAGGTAGACTGCACACTTCGGGTGGCCATAACTGTTGATTTGAATGTATAATGGTATCAAGCCCAGTAGTGTTATTGTACAGATTTTCATGGTGATTGCTTTGAGTATAGTAATATAGTAATATATAATGAAAGGTCAGAGATCACAAAAATGACTGAGACAAAAAAATGCCTTGTTAACAAATTCAGCTTGCTTGCTTGCTTTCCTTATTAGAAAAAATCTTGTCAGAGAAGCAAGAGAAAGCACTATAAGAGAAGAAAATGTTACATGTTCAAAATTACCATAAAGGCAATGTATGTAATAAAAACACACAAAATGGTATACAATGAAAAATCACATGCTAATGACCCTTAGGAAATGACTGTAGAATTTAGGATAAAAATGAAGTTTTCACAGTGACATGCCAATGAGACTCAACAGTTGCAATACAAAGACTTCATGGCTGCTTAACTTAAATTTCACAGTATTAATGCAGCTCTTTTCAAAAAATTATTTTTCTTGGGTCGCTGAAAGAATTGGGTTTTTTTGGTCTTATGACATTTGAGTTCTCCCATTATTGGGATATGCCCAAAATTATACTGCTGGGGCAAACTCCATGAGTCCTCCACATGCCACACTCCCTTAGGGAAGTACCTGCTCCAGCATGTGTCACCGATAGGTTGCAATCCCTAATGGCATGTTACAAGCTCTGCCATGGAGCAACTCCTACTTCTCTGGATTTGTTGTTTTCTCATTCCCACCCTACTGGTCTTTCACCCTTTGTTAAATATTTGTCGCCATATTTGTTAAATATTCTTTCCAGAGGAACCATACACTTGGCTGAAGGGCTGAGCTGTGTCCCATGATGGGTCCATTGGAGCTGTCTGGAGATGATTGTATCTGGCACGGGGCAGCCCCTGGCCTCTTCTCACACAGACCATACCTGCAGTACCACCACTGCCAAAACCTACAGCTAATACATCTTGCTAGAGGGTCCCATTCAGGAAGAAACAAACCCGGTAAAAACATACATTCAGTTCCACATAAATCTTCAGCAAGGAAGGGTTACCAAAGAACTAGAGGTCTTAGTTTCTGTGGGTTTTTTGTTGGTGGTGGTTGGTTGGGTTTTGGTTTTTTTTTATTTTGTTTTGTCTTTTGAGGACCCAGACTCATTAAGGGAGCAAAAATAAAAATTAAAAAGCAGTTAAAAGATTGGAATCAGAGGCTAAATATTGGAAGAATAATAAAAATTTTCCTTGTTCCATTTAAACAAAATTTAATCAATCAACTTTAGATATTTTTCTTACTCACATACTGCTATGTGTTCTCTGAAATGCTGGGGATACCTTTATTCTATTTACTTAAGAAAATTCAAGCTATTCTAGCTCCAAGTACGGTATAAGTTTTCGCATCAACTTCATTTTCTTTGCTGAATAACAGTGCCTCTGTATTAGTTCATATGACACCTTATAAAATAATTTTCCTCTCTCTTTATGACCTCAGAAAGGGTGCGTAGAAGTGGAAAAAAATGATCATATTTCTTTTTCCATTTTCCCCCCTCTTTTTTCCCTTTTTTCTCCCTTTTGTTTTCCCTTCCTTTTCCCCATTTGTGATACAATTAAGGACTTTTAAGTCACAAATGTAATATTCATCCTTGTCTAAAGCTACAGTGTTGGTTAACCTTTTCAAACATTGCATTTGCTAAATCTTGACTCCCAATTTAGTAAAACTAGTCATTGGTTTCTTGGCTATAATCATGTTTTGCTTAGAAATTAGGACCTGTTACCATTAGATTGTTATGTAAATCCAGATGCTGATTTCATGTTGAGTTCTCAGTTCCCATGTATGTGGTGACTTTTTTAGAGGTTGGTTTTTTTATTTGCAAAAGAGAATCATGCTATTTATGCTACAGCTGACAAAAACAACCTGTTTCACCTCCATGAAAATAAAGAAGTCTTTAAAGCAAGCATAAAGAAATTGCCTGCTTTCACTCCCTAATAATATTTTACTTGCTTTTCAGATAGGTGGCATGTGGTTGTACACAATAAAATACTCTTCGGTAAAAACCCCATTTTGAACATGTAGCAATATTTTAATATGCTTACAGGTCACTGGATGTTCAAGTTCTTCTTTATCAAAAATCAAGGATTACTTTTTTTAATTGCTTTTGAAATGTTTACCCAGTGCAGTTCCAAAACTACTTATCTGAAAGAAGTGGATATTAAGCTCCTCTCCTATAAGCTGGAAGATAAGCTTATACTATATTTGCTTATGAAGGATTAATTCAGTTAGCGTTTACTGTAGTTATGAAAACAAAATATCTTTCCATAAAAACATGACAGTGTATCTTTAATTTTGAACATGGAAAACTGCCATGTTTGCAAAATGCGATCTAAGAAGGAATTATTTCTACTCATTTCTTTTTTTTTAAATAAAACATGCCGCCATGAGTGTCATGACATAATTCATGACTAAGTCTTTCTGTCACTGTACCTGAGAAAAATCTATAATCAGGTTTTAGTTATGAAGATTGCATAGGAATTGCAAGAGCACCATAGCTTTAACTGCACAGTAAAACCATACCCTGGGTTTAATAGAAGACATAGGGGTCCTTCCTCTTGAAGAGAGACAGTAGCATCTATAGTAAGAGGAGGTGCAACTAATATGTGAAGGACAGTTAGTTCCAGTGTCCAGATCCTTCCTTAAAACATTGTCAAGATTGCATGGATTTCTGATCTTAAAACTGTGGATTTCTTTAAACTAATCTGGTAAAGCCGAGTCCGATGCCTCTTGGGGATAGACTTTCTTGGATGCTAAGTGGAAGACACAATATTCAAAGATTCTCAGAATGATGACAGATGGGAGAAATTAAACAGAAGAGTACAAATTGCAGCATTGTCCCGATGCCTCTTAAATTTAGCAGGATTATAGAACACACATGTATTTACAGAACAGATGATCAGTTTTACAGAAATATCTTGTCTGCACTAGAGAGGGACTTCTGTAAACTCAGATAACAGCCATGTGAAAGCTTATTGTTTCACTTACAGGGTGCATCTATGTCCATGGGTTTACAGCATGTTTCATTCACCTACAATGCTCTGCTGGCTTCTGTTCTAGTAGTATTTTCAATGTAAGTTTTCCATTAAAGGCAAACAATGAAATAATAGAAAATTGGCATATCTTTTCATTCTTTGCAGTGCTTCCTTCCCACAACTCTTGATTCCTTATTGCACTAGAAATATTTTGCACTCACTTATGGAAATTACTGAAAAACCTTTACTTTTAACCTTCAGTAATAGACAATATTAAGAAAAGTTTCACAAATGGTTTTTATATTTTTATTAGAAAGGCAGACTACAAAATCACAAAATGTTATGGGATTGGAAGGGATCAAACCAGAATAGTTATACTTTTTTTTTCCCCAAGAATTTCATAAAGAGTACATCTGACTGTCTCAAAGGCAATGGTTTACAAGACAGAATGATGATTTGTATGTGTGTGTGAGCGATTAATGCTGATAGTAATACTATATCAAATCATTCTCACTTGGATGCTAGTGCAAATTATATATTCACACATTGCGTGTTCGAAAATGTCGTGAATTATCTCTGCCCTCTCTTTTCTCTTTCTGCTCCTATTTAATTCCCCTTCGCCAACAGAAAAGACATGAAGTGCCCATTTCTCCCAACTCCCATCCAAGTTCACGGATTTGGGAGCATTTTTATCAGTCAAGTCACTTTCTAATTCAGGAAAATTAAAGAAATACATTGTATGTTCTGACTGTCTCTGAAATCCACCAAAGAGTAGGTCTGGAAGATGTTTTAGAATTATTTTTAACAGGTAACTCCCTTTTTGCAGATTACGCCTTTTTAATAGGTAACTCCATTTTACCGGGTACACTCCTTTTTTTAACTACCCAAATACATGTAAGATTCTGACTGTATGTGATTTGTGTGGTAGTTTGCCTCATCTGAAAGGCATTTAACCACTTAGAATAATGAGCTGGGTTGCAACATGCATTAGCTGTTTCTCTCTGAGGTGGTCTGGTCTTTGATTACCATGAAACTTAAAGAAAATAGTTGAGTTTAATTAAGATTAAGTAATGGTCTGTAAACATGAATTTGAATGCTCTCATCTGCATGTGAAAAGTTCTGGACGGCATGTTTGCCTCCTGACATAACTACAAAGTATTCAAAAAACATAATATTACTGTATAGACTAACAGCAGGGAATTGGAAGTTAACTTAAATAAAAAAATCTAGTGAAGACAGACTTTAGCTCTCCCTTTCTTTGAAAATTAGTATTTCAATATTCCCTCTTCATTTTCTTTGGCCCTGTAAAAATGTGTGTTCTTTAAGCAGCTCTTTCACTAAGCTAGTGATGGTTTGGTGTCAGCTGAGATGGATTGGGTTAGTTAAATGCAGTTTCTCTTACTGCCATTGAATTAACATGCCAATTACTAAACCGTTAAATTACTCACTAAAATATTTTTGGAGGTATTCATTTATTTTCTTTAAATTAAAATAATGGGCTTAGGTCTGGAAAGTTAATTGCTGTACTTGTGTTTTTTATTTACTACTAAGTACTATGGTTATCCCTTTCAGAACTGACAGAATTGGAGCTTTTTTTTTATTCTTTTACAATAATTAGTTTGAAGCAAAACTTGGCAAGTTGGGTCATCACTGTTCCTAAAACATTTTCACACTCAATTATACAGTATGTTCAGTTGCCAAAAGGATATTATTTCCAGCTTTGCAGTATTATTTAAATTTATTTAGCTAATTTCTGTTTATTTTAAACTTTATCTCCCTCAAGAGACGGAAAGGCACAGATATATTTGTTTTCTCAAATCTATTATGAAATTCTAAAAGATTGTGAGGTTTTATATTAAAACCAACCTGAAGTAGCTAAAGGCTTAGATTTACAATGCTTAGCGGAGAATAATTTACTTCACTGTTGAGCAAAACTCAGTATCATTTCTGCATATACAGCACTTCAATAAAGTTAGTTACCCTGGAATTAATTTAATAAATACTTGATTCAGGGAGAAGAAAGTTAGGAAATATATTTTTAAATATATCTTAAAGCATATAATAAAACCAGAAATGTTCTAGAGATTTTTTGAAGAGCATAGAATAAAAACTCCACAGCCTGAACACTTCCATTTTTGGCAAAGAATTGTTCAAGGTACTAAGTACTGGGAATTGGAAGGATTTTTTATTTAATGAAGGTGGCGATCAGCTTCCTGTAAGGTGCACAGCAACTTTACAAGTAAGCTGTAAATATTAAAAAAAGTTCACACACTCTATCTAGCACGCCTTTTTTTTTTTTTACCTTTATGTTCTTTAAACCTTGCATTTCCAATATATTTCTGCAAACTACTAAAAAATTGCTGGCTTACAATACTGATCTGAGGCAATATTTCCAAAGTCAGAGTAAAGAGAATCTTTTTATGGTTTTATATGTTTCACCTATTGTGACTCTTTCATCCTTCATTTGAAAGCCATAGGAACCTTAGAAGTTTCTGTTAGTTCTTTTTTTTAAGGCATAAAAGGTTATATTACTAGTACAGCAGTAGTATACTGCCAATTGATCAGGTCATGCAAAGGATGATTTTTAAAGGAAATGTCTTTATTTGCAGCTACTCTCAGTACTAAACCTAGTTTACACTGAATTACACACTGAATTATTTTTAGAGTTGGAAGGGACCATAGAGATCATCTAGTCCAACTCCCCTGCTGAAGCAGGATTGCCT
>JAOQGH010000001.1:147160210-147176262 GCA_025769975.1 Gallinago jamesoni
TATGACTGGTGGGATAGAAGAGAACACCACTTGCGCTCCTGATCCCTTGACCAGTCGTCCCAACTCTCTGAATTCCCCTTTCATTGCCTTTAGGCTTCTGTTAGCTACCTCATCATTACCCACTTGAAATATCAGTAGTGGGTAATAATGTACAAAAATGAGTTGTACAAGTACAGGCCTGGTATGGTATGTTTTGCATGTTTTCCTTAAGTCTTTTTCCATATTACATGACTAATCCCAACGCCAAATATTACTGAAGCAATGAACCAATTAATCAGACTATTAGTTCTATTTGGACAATGAAGTTTGTTTTTTTTTTCTGAGTAAACATTAAACATTTTAACAAAAATTAACTTTAAAATTATGACAATAAATTCTTTTATTTAACAGTATCTTACTTATCTGTGGGAAGTGGTGAGTGAATTCCTTGTTTTGCCTTGCTTGCATGTGTGGCTTTTGCATTACTATTAAACTGTCTTCATCTCAACCCACGAGTTTTCTCACTTTTATTCTTTTGGTTCTTTTCCCCATTCCACTGGAGAGGGGTAAGCGAATAGCTCTGTTGTGCTTGGTTGACAGCTGTAGTTAAACCATGACAAGCCCCAGCACATATCTACTCCTTTTCATTCTAAACAAACTCCTTGTGTTCACTAATAGTAAAATAAAATAATATATAAAAGATCCGTACAGGCTCAAATTGCAATTTAAGTTCAGTCAAATCGTCCTCTTCTTACATTATTGTATTATTAAAATATTGAAAGCTTTTTAATAATGGTAAACCAATGAATTTTTATTTATATAAAATTCCCAATATCATTATCATTAAAATAAATCAATAACATATGTTAAAACACCTTCACGGTCAGAAAGGTCAATTAAAGTTACTTTTTAAATACTATTTTTTCCCTGGAATAAATTTTAAATTGTGTATTTTTCAGTGAAAGAAGAGGAAGATTCCCCCTTTCCTATATAGTCTGAAAATAATTAGATAAGAGAAAAATACCATTTCTCTTTTGAACAATTCCAAATCTGTTTATTTCCTCCTGTGCTCCTCGATGCAGAACTGGCATGTGCTGGTTACCCTGAGAGAAACAAATGAGAAAGTGCAGATGTGCTGGACCTCTCTGTTTCTCAAACTTTCCTGATAAGGACAGCTAATGTATGTAGTGACGGTCTCCAAAAGGCTCCGAATCATCTGCTCTGTGAAGGGGGTTCCTTACCAGGGCTGGCTTAAACCACTGCTGGGTAGTGCTGGGTACTGGAGGATGGTGGCCAGCACAGGCATCACCCAGTCTCCAAATCCACCAGGATCTCATCACAAAGGTAGTCTGAATTGTGCTATGGAACAAATATTCAGCAGAGGCTTTTCCTGTGAAAATGCAGAAGAGCACTCAGTAGGGATTTACAAAACAAAGTAAAACGGTGGTTTCTGAATTCATGACAGACATTGTGTGTCAGCTTCTATCTCCTCCTAAGCATTTTGAAGAAGGCAAGTCTAAATGTACTGGTATTCTTACACATCCAATAGTTTTTAAAATCTTGGCTGCATTAATATATTCATGTCTGTGTTCTTTAGCTGTCGTTTACAGAACCTTGTTATGATGTTGCAAAAACTTATACATATTTTGCAATCTATACCCATGGTTTGGAGGCATGGTTTAACAACCATTGCAATACTATATTAACAGCTGGGCCATCATTTCCATTCTTTCTTTAAAAATACAGCAATGTAGTTTACATTGCAAAATACTGCCTACACCAGTGACCTGATACTCCTTTACACTCCTTATTTCAGAATTCGTGTTAAAACAGAGGAAATGGGGCACTCCGCACCTTCTGGAATCAAACAAGCTTTTACTGGAGGCATTTCCCTTTTTTTAGGAAATAATGATTAAATTGGGAGTCACAATTTCAAGTGGAGCCATAGCAGTTGTGGTAGGGATAGCAAGATTGACAAAAATTAAATTAAATGGCTATTTTTGCTAATTTGGGGGAATTGGCTACAGAAAGCAGAGTCTTGGATAGTCTCAGGGTAAGTTTTGACAAGTAATTGCCCGCTTATTCAATGTCAATATCCAAACTTCTCTGTGCTATTCATACCAATGCTTGTCCATACTTGCATACTGCTTTTCACTTCTTCGTCTTGGCTGATGAAAGTGTTGATAGCACTTAAAATAGCTATAATAACAAAAATAAGATGTCCCATTATCAGTTTCATCTAAAACATCACAGGAAGCATGTTCAGGCAAAGTAAAAGACCTAGTTGGGTCACCTCTACTTATATGGGGATAGCTGAATTGCGAAAAAACTGCTGTATACATAGATTTTTGAAGGATTTCATATGTAGCAGTTTATTAGTTTGATAAATTTTTCAATTTTGTTTTATTTTTATGTTAATAGGAACTTTTAACCCCAAGTCTGAGCTGTGGGAACTATCCTAAAAAAAAAAGAATGTTTGGCTGTTGTGCCTTATCTTCAGACTGCTTAATCATGTTTGCAATATATACTGCCCTGTCTATGACACGATTCACAGAAGTCCAGGTCCTCAGTGTCAGATGAGATTGTGAGACCTAGTGAGTAGTTCAATCTCCTTGTGCTCCTTCACATAGAGGTGCCAGGACAGCCTACAAAGGAAAGGGAAATCAGTACAGTGTTGAGCTTGACACCAGGTCATTGAGTTTCAAGAAAAAAACCCTCTGCACCAGCTCTATTGTCATTGACTCCTGGAAGCCAGAGGATCCATCCAAGAGAACAGAGACTAACAGGGCTGCCCTGGAGTTCAAGAGTCCCCCTTTAAACACCATGGATTAAGTTGGAGAGTGTTGCATTGACTGCTCAGCTTTCAATTCCCAGACAGCTCTGCTGGCAGATTTCAAATGTGGTGTGAGGGTAGGATTGGCAGATTTACCAGGTCCAGTCTGATGCATTAAAAATTGTGGCATAAGAAACTATTTCATTATTGTTCATATTGTAATTGAGGACTAGGTTTAGTTTTGGAATAGTTGTTATAGCAGATGAATTTTCCCATTTTGTTAATCCTTTGGGGGATATCTAGTTATTAAAGAATTTTTTAAGGCAGGAGGTCTGTTACGGTTTTTTGAATTAGGCAATTGTCAAACTCAGAGAATTAAGCAGGGCAGTAAGAAACAGGTCTATATTTCAGACTTCATTCTTTTTGAAGTAGTTTCTATTTGAAATTTCTAAAGGTGTTGTGGACCCAGAAAAAATATCCATGTATAGTAGTTTTTCTTGCTGGGTTTGGGTTTTTTTTTGAGATTATTGAATAATTCTTTGACTAACGGTTCCACAGTCATGAATGGCAGCCTCCTTTTTAATAAAATAACTGTAATTTGTGTTAACCACAGAAAACTTACTGAACTCTGTAAGACACCATATAGCTAATTTTGCTTCAAAATATAACTTTGGAAAGAAAGGGAAGTAAACTGTTCTTTTTACTTCCAAATCTTATTGGATTACCAGTTTATGATGGGGAAACAGAAGCAAGGCTAACAGCAAGGCTATACCAGATAGACCTGCACATCATACAGATGATATTAACAACAATTCTGGACTTTGCATAGAATGGATTTTCTCTTTTTCTTCCTCCTCTGTTTAATTTATAACAATCTTTAGGAATTCTTCAAGTTGGAAAAGGAACTGTTTTGGCTGTTTTTTTAATGGGAGATAGCAACATGCAATCTTCCCTTGTGAATAACTGTAGAGCAAACACGAAGGTGTATTTTACTTTTTCAAACAGAGAGAGAGGATGAAACAAAAAGTACTGCATATTTCTGCAAGCCGATTTTGTTTGGTTAGGGAAGATTTAAACAAGATTGAATAAAAAGGTTTTGGAAGTTAGAGACAAAGTAGATACTTAGTTTTTAATTTTAAAAGGCTTTTAATTTGTTCATTTGCTTTTCAATATTTTTTTCCAGTTAGACTAAGATAATGTATTATTTATAATTTCTTACTTGCTAGAATTGATTTGTTGTTTCTGTTTGTTTCCTAGCGTTTCTATCAGGGATATTGCCATGCACTAACTGTGAAGTCATCTTTATAAATTACAAAGATATTAAAGATTTGATTTTTTTCAGGTAAGGTGATTTTAAAAAAACACGTTTACAAATATAAAATTATATTTGGATACATCTGCTGTAAACTGTGTGACTCAGGTGAGCTTAAAACAGTTTGAACTGCCTCCACAACTTGACTACAGACACAATTTGATTGTTAATGAATTATTCTTAATGATTAGGTAAACTGAGAACTCCTACTAGCCTGGTTATGAGCTTGTAGATGTTTCCTCACTGTGAGCTATCACAAACTTGTGATCACTGTGTATTATTTATATCCTGAATTAAGTTTTCATTTTAGCATCAAACAAAAATACACGAAATTAATAAAGGTGTTTGGAAGACCCATCTATGACCTCCAATGTCAATTCTGTGCCAGAATTTATCTTCACACAAATTTGCTCCAGCAACCTCTGCAGAATAACACTGCTTTTAATTGGTACAGAATTTTAATGAAATGTGACATTTAAAATAAGATTTTGAGGGTCATACAAAGTTGAACTGAAGGATTTACGTATATTCACATCTTTAGGGGCTTATCTTGTATTCCTGTGATCTCTAAACTTTTAAACTTCTCTGAAAAAAATAGGGAGTTTCTGTTCACAGGAAACGAATAGCCAAGGCCACAGTTAAAGGGCACTGTCCCAGATGTTGCCTGTTATTTAGTTAATAACATTCTCATCCAGAAATCTTATATTGAGAACAGAACTTATGTTAATATGCATATCTAAGAATGCATGTGTATGTGTGTGTGTATAAAAACCAAAATATTTGGACCCAATATTCTTATTCTTACTCTGAAAGACATTTTTCTTTTCCAAGTTTTAGAAAGCTAATTATTCCTAGTGAAATGTTAGTCCAATGTAAGTAATCCCATCTTCATCAAAGGACTCAGGTTAAACAAACTGAAATCACCTTTTAGTGTGACCAGAATTACATGAAAATGAAATCCTCACTGTATAGATTACAACTGCTGAATAAACCTCCAAATCCATTCATCTTTTATTCCAGATATGAACTGAGCTAGTACAAGACTGTATAGTTTTTACTGATTAACTTTCTCTGACAGTATCTGAGAAATAAACAGAGAAAAGAGCTCTGATTTCCATTTCACTTTACTGTTAATTAATTAGGAAAATTGACACTTTTATATAATTTTCCTGAACATGTGCTGCCATATGACATACAAAGGAAAGAAGAATAATTTTATGGACTTTATATATAAAATAAATTAAAAAAAAAAAGCAAGCAAATGTAACGAGGACATAAATGTTATACTAGAAATACCATTATCCAGTTAGGAAAGATTTCAGTTCTTAGTGTAAATATTCCATGAAATTACTTTTCTCCTAATATAAAATGATTAACAGACTGCACTTACACAATGAGGATGAAGTCATAATTTTACCCTTGTAGCTTCAGATCGGAAAGTGCTGCATATATAGCAAAATTAAGTGTTAACATATTTGTCAGGAGTTCTGTTTCAAAGGACTATGGTTTGTCAAAAGCTCTGTTTCTAATTTTTATAAAACCATTGGATTGTAAAAAATGTGTATTGGCAAGTTGCCATACCCGTTGCTGTTATTTTTTATGTGTCTCTTTTTATGTGTTTCTTTGCCTATCTGCATATGCTTTAGGGTTTTTACAATATAATCTTTTTCAAGCTGGAATCCTGTAATTTTTTGTGGTGATTATCATAACATTAGCCCCTTCCCATCAGAAATAAACAGTAAATTAAATTACTAGGATTTACTAGAAGCCATTTCACATATACACAAACCTTTCCAAACCCAACCACCAGATCCCAAAACCAAGAATTCGCTATATGCCACTGGATTTACGGAAAAGAATATTAGAGTTATTAAACTGTTATTAGAGAGTTATTAACTGCTTTGATTTATGCTTTTATTCTTTCACCTGAAAAGTTTCCTGTGAATGCCATGACAGATTCAACTCCTTATCTCAGACTGTCTCTATTTTTCTATTTCATAATAGCCCAATGTTGATGTTACTCTTCAGACTTTTCTTCTCACAACGTCTAAGGACCATTAGAAAATTACTTATATTATGATAAAGAGTGTAAGTCTATACATATACTTCTACATATACACTATATACAGTTGTGTTAATTCATTAAAGATTTCCCGAAGAGATCCAAATCAATAATAAATAATTAAGGTTTTGTTTGTTGGGGTTTTGTGAGGAAAAAAAGTAATCAAGACCTCAGAACTCCAGACCTGTGTTTACATATTCCTTCAGTAACATTTTAAGAGGGTTTTATTTGTTCAAAGAAAAAAACTGCATCCACATTTCTTACTGAACTTGGTCATGTGAAGCCATTCCTCAGGGACTGCAGGCTAGGAAACCAAACGTGTGAATTGGCAAAGATGTTTTGAGGTATTCTGAAATAAAGCATTGATGTGAATAATAGTTGGTGCACATGTTTAGCTTTCTTGATGATGCTGGTTGCCTGGTAACTAGAAAAAGGCATATGTCAGAGAAGAGTTCAAATGAAACAGCTGACATCAATCTCAGCAGGGTAAGGAAAAGGAAAACCACTGATTAGCTCACCAGATTAGTATATACGGGAATCTTGTCATGATTTCATATCATTGATATCTAAGCTGACCTTAATTTACCGCAACATTTGTGCTAGTTCTTAATTAGGGCCAGTATTTGTGTCTTTTAAAAGATAATTTAAAATGTTTATTTGCAGAAACTGCATAGTGCCCCTGCTCAGTAGCATGTATTGGAAAAATATTGTTTGCTTTGTTCAGCCACAAGCCAGCCAACAGCTTTCTTAGATTGTCACAAAGTCACGCTCTAGAGTCACTGGACCTTGCAAAACAAAGGCCAGCTATGGTGTACAGGAAGTCACAGGACCAGAGATACATTTTCAAATTTATTATTTCATCAGTTGTTTTCTTTGGTATATTGCTCTGGATGAGCTATAAAGTACACAAGAATTCTGGTAATGTTTTTAACCTTTTTTTTTTTCAAGTATTCAGAAGACTTATATTTATCAGTACTGAAACAGTACAATAAATTCCCTAATTAGAGTTAGATTCTATTTTCTGCCTACAGGCCACTAGGATTCACATTTTCAGTGATCAATGTTCTCATTTATTCCAAGAATTCATCAGCAAATGTAAAATTTCCATTGGGATAATTGGGGGGGTCTGGTGGTAGAAATTGTCTGTTAGAGTAAATTATACTTTTTGTGCAGAATATCAGAGATCATGATTAGAAACAGTGTTTGCTGGAGTAATAATTTTATTCTAATGATTTTCCAAAAATATGAATCACTATTGAATTAATCTGCTTTATAATATCTACCTAAAACTTGTGCATTTAGCCTAAACTTATCATCACACCGCCCTCTGTTGTCAATGGAGAAGGGCAGCACAACTTAGATTTTGATGAATTTCCATCTAAGGGTGTCAATTGTTTCCCTTAACGATGAATGAAATAGATAACTATCACAGGTTAAAAACCTATTCTTTAAACATTGAGTATCAGATATCAGATGGAACAAATCCACCATTTATGGTGCTTTTTTTTTAATTTCTTTTTTGAGTAAGTAACATTTCAGTTGCTAATGCTTATTACTAAACCCAAAATTGTTAATCCGGAAAATATGAAAACCTGTTAGTAAGAATTTCTAAAACCTTTTGGTTTAGGTGAGTTGATCATCACCAGGTAAATACTGTCATGAAAAAGATCCAACCATGGTATTCATCAGTCTCATGTATGAAATCACCTACACACAATTTTTTTTTTTCCCCTGAAATCGCTGCCCCATATACAATACGTTTTTCAAGACCTTCAATAAATAGGGTTGCAGAATACTAATATGCTTCTAGAGTGAGGCCACTATCCTTTCTCTTTTGCATATATGACTTTATTTTTTATGTTTTTACGTACTCTTCGTCTTCTTTGCCAAAGCATCCGCAAGACTACTAGTGAAAGCATGAAAGGAGGACTTTAGATATATCAGGGAGCTAAATTCCCAGATGGTTACGCAGAAGCTGGAATGAACAATTCTATGAAAAGTCCCTTAAGTTCTCACACTTTGTGGATGAAATAGTCTTAAAATGTCTGTGGGAGGTAGTGGAGGTGCCACTTCTTGGCTTCCTGAAGGAATATTTATTGCAGACTGATTCTTAGGAGACTTTAATTAATTGAACTCTATGTAAAATGCAATTTTTGTTTTAGACATTAATGACTTCAGCAAATTTGGTTATATTTCATGGCAAGACAAGAAGCATAATGGTAATGCAAAAGACAGTATTTTGTCATTGTGATAGAGCAGGTCCCTACTCTGAAGCAGTGAGATCCTAGATTTCCTCAGTGACCTCAATGTAATTCTGAGAAATGAATGAATAATTTCATCAGAATAAAAATAAAGTTTTATCTTCAGTTATAGCTTACAATGAATATTCAAGTCTGAGCAAAGGAAGTTTAATATAATTAAAATGGAAAGAAAAAAATTTACACTTTTTAAAGAAACTTTAAATAGCATCTGGAAACACAGAAAAAGCAGGAAGAATGTGGGTGACTGAGACGGATCCCCGGAAACTGCTGTCAGCTATCAAATGGTTGTGTTCCTGAAAAAAAAATCAGTAACATGCTTTTTCCACACTTATAAGTGATAAAATACATCTTTTACTACTTAAGTAGTGAGCCTTGATCAGACGGTTAGGAAAAATAATTATATTATTGGTTTCTCATCCTGGCTTAAATAATAACACAGCATAAAAACATGTCTTGAATAGACAGTAACATCTTATTTGTCAGTGTATTTCAGATGTGTTCTTCACTTCGTTTACACTTCTCAGTCTGGGAAATTAAAATTATAAATATCAACTTGACTTTTACTTAGAATTGCTATCCAGTATTTTTCAAGTCTGTACTTGGAATGCACAGTACTGCAAAATTTTGGCTGCAGGCACCTGAGGGGAAAAAAATGCTTTGTTTTGGGTTTGAGTTTTGGTTTGTTTCTATCCACTCATTTAAAATGGTTTCTGATTGAATAAAAAATGAGTTAAAACAACAACAAAAATTGTTATTGGACTTAAATCTGCATTAAGTGGTCATTTGCATAATTCCATAGAGATGTGACCATTAATTTCATAAAAGCAAGATTCAGAATCAATTTCCTAAATTTTAATAATTTACTTGATAAAACCAAAGTCTTAATCCTGTTGCATCAGCATCAGTGGAGAAAATCCCACGGGTTTCAGTTAGGTACAAACAAACCAATGCATTTTTCCAAATTTACTGACAACATCCTCTTAATTGTAATTAATGTCTCTTATATTCTTAATACCACTGGTATTTCTCAGTGTGACTGAGAAAAAAATAGCCTCTTTCCTGCCAAAGGCTGATAAAATTATTATTTTTCTTTACAGAGAAAATATGGTCGGAGTGGTCTAGGATTTCTGCTCTTATTTTTATTTATTTTCACAAATTCTCTTTGAATATGTCTTTAGAAATTACCTAGCTATTTCCTTTTATTTATTTCATTAATTTATTTAGGCATTATTGATGATGTCAGCTTCCTCTGAACTCTCAGAGCTCTTTGAAAGTGCAAAAGATTTTCTTCTTGCTCTCCGGATCCAAACATCCAAACACCTCTTTTTTCTATTTTTTTTTCCTTTTTTTTTTTTTTTTTCTGAAGCTGTTTGATAGCTGAGAGAAGTCTGTGTCTCACATATGTTCACTTTTGTGCTTAACATAAAGGGCATCTTGAACAGAAAAACACAAATAGAAGATTTAAATTTTGACACGTAGTTGCTTCTGAATTTAGTATAAAATACTCTGTTGCCATTAAAATATATCATCATATTTCCTTTCTGCAAGAAGTTAGATTCCTTCACCGAGGACATAGTTTTTTACTTACGTTTTGGTATTTTCTTGTGTTATTCACTTTAAATACTGATATATTTAGGTTTCCATGTATTATTACTGAAACAAGTCATTTGCCACACTGTTCAAAGTTACTTAGGCACCTCTGACATCTCTGTGATTCTTTCTTTCAGTAACTAAACAAATGAGCAGACTGCAATAACCTGCAATACAAACTGCCGCTATTATCACAGCAGTCACCAATGTATTATTTGGAGCTTTACAGTGTAAGGAAGTGACAGCCTACTCTATAGGAAGGTGTAAAATTGTAAGAGGTAAAAATGTAAAAGGTATGCTTGATCCCCTAACACATCTTTCTGATAAAATGCTACCATGGCCCTCATCAAACTCTGATTAGAGAAGCTTACTTCATCGCTTTATATTGTAAAAATAATTTCTGGAGATAGTAGATCAATATATCTGTGGAATTGGATTTGAAGCTACAAGAAGCCTGTTGTTTATTTTTTTTATCACAAATTTTGCCTCAAAAATAATTTATTTCTGTAGGATTTTAGCAGAGATTACCAGAATTTCACAAATAGATTGAAATTATGAGCAATGAGCAATTAGCAATTTGACCAGACTAATAGTTTATTAGAGTTAGCTATAGAGTATCCAAAACACCACTTTAGTCAAAATACACAGCTGTTAAAAAATAACATTACTTATTCTGTCCACAAGCAGTCTTCAGAAAAAAAAAAATATATATAACTTCTCATTTAAATTCACTGTACTCTGATTCATCATAATTTAACAATACTTTGAGACCACAGGTTTCATTCAGTGTCTGAGAGCATTTTAGTTTTTTCCAATAAAGTATCTAATGTTTTCTGATTAAAGGAGAACTAAACTTTGTGGAAAACAGCAGTTAGACTTGTATACCTGCCCACTTTGTTACTGATACCACTGATTTTCTTTATTAAATCCAAAATACTTTCTTATTAGGTTTATCAAAATTCTCTGTTTATTTGCTCCAAAGTGCATCTCCAATAGCAAGCATTCACACTCTCTGCTTTTTGATCTTGCCAAAATCCAAACAGATGTCCTTCCTTTTTCCGTATATCAAATCCTCACTTGACATTTCTGCATGACTTTTCCCTGGGTCTGGAGAAACCTGGGGCTTCTGGATGGAGCAAATTAGAGATCCTGCTCTGCTTCCTGGACTGTATCATGATTTCATATTCGTGATATAATAATGAACTTAACAGTATCAGACTTACAACATTGCTGATGTCCTCCTAGTGCTCTTCCTTCATCTGTACTAGGAATGATTGTATAGGTTAGGAGTTGCTAATGTTGCCTAATTTGAAAGAAATTTCTTATGCTTCCCAGTTAAGAAGGATCCTATATCTTAGTTTAATGCAGTAAGATGTGGATGGAAAAGTCTCTTCTTAAGAGCTCTGTAGGGAGTATCAAGAAACAAGCTTTTTGACTTGCACACCTAACCAAACTTCTTAAAGTTAGATAACACGAAACTCCCCTTTTAGCAGGCATATGTTTTATCAGACTTTGGTGTCCCCCTGTGCTCCTACACCACCATGGATTCCTGTCAGTTAGGAGACAGATGTGGTAACTGAAAGACGATATAACATTCAACCAAAATAGAAATTAATGACTATACTCTGGCTGCTTTTAAAAATATATTACCTTCTATTGTGATTGAAGTTTTATGTGTTTAGCTGCTGCAAATATTCTAGTAAATTAGTTTAGTTCCAGAAAGTATCAATCACATAGCACAGTTCTTCATAGGAAAACAATTTTTTTTTTGGAAACATAGCTATTTTCTCTGTTGTGTATGTGAATTTCATTCAGTTGTTCAATAAGAACTATCCACTGCAGTGTCTATTGGAATTTTCATCTCCTACCTCACTTATCTTAAGAAACTATGTGATAAAAGATTTTAATAAACATTTGATAAAAATGTAAACCATTTGCAAACAGCTCAGGTAAAATGAGGCTTTCATTTAATTTCATTTCATCATAATGGAAATAAATAGTACTGAATTTTATAAATAGTAATATTAATTTAACTATGCTTGTTCATGCTTATATAGGCATATAAAACTTCTTGTTTTTCTGCAAATTTCATAACATAGCTTCTTTTTTTTTTTTTTTTAATCTGTTCTGGATGTGTTCATATGAGACTCCCCTGAATTTAATACTAAAGCACATTGCAAAAAAAAGAATTTAAAACAGTGAACCACAATCTTAAACTTACGCCAAATGAAAGCCTCTTTTTTTTTAAGAGAAACATTTTGAAATTGCAAATCAGGATAACATACAGGCAGGTGTGCGAGTAAATTTTATGAGTTTGCACACATAATTTGTATAATTGCATATACAAATGCATAGCAGTCCTTGAAACCATGATTGTATGAGCAAATAGTTGGTCACATGCATACATATTTTCCTGGCTTAAAGGCTGATTTCTAGGTGTTAAATCTCAGTGACAAGCACATTGGTGCTTGTACTGTTGTGTTCTTCAACTTGTATTGAGGTAAGTTTCACTATACAACACTATTTTAGAGTTGCATTTTTAATGAAACTTCACAGACCCATGTGCTACTTTTTATCTTGAAGTATGTATGTCAATTGAAGAAAAGAGCAGCAGACAGGCAGGCAGTGGAACACAATCAGATAAAGTTGACAAAGGCCTGTTGAAGTATTAAAGATAAATTATGTGCAATTCTGAAGATTTTGACACTGCCGAGTAACAAAAAACATCAGTACCCAGCTTGGCTTGAAGGAGTTGTACACGTGCTGAAAACCTTCCCTTCATTCCCTCAAGCTGCCAGCCGTGAATTTCCCTGGCAACTGCCATGTGCATATATTTGTGAAAAGCAAAATGAAACCTGTATTTACTATTTATCTCTTTTATTGTTGTAAGATTATCACATTTTTGTATACTCCTTATTATAGCATAACGTCTTTGTGACAGTTTTCTGACAATAAATGAGAGTTTTAGACAGGCAGGCAATAGGCACTCTTTTGTGTTTTGTATTATGTTTGTAAAGTGGATGCAAGTAGAAGCTGACAGCTTATTGCAGGATAGGTTCTCAAAAAATCTTTTCTCAGATCTTTTTTCAGTATCCTGATACTAGTTCTTGACAGGAGAGATCTAAGGCCTGGGACACATTCTTTTAAGTTAATAGAAAAATTTCCATTTCTTAAAGAATTCAGAGGGTTTTGCATCCAGTCTATTTCTATTGTTAAGGCAATGAATAAAATGCAAGGTGCATTTATTCCACCAGAACTGTGTACTCCCTGTGTTACAACAGACAAAAGCTAATATAAGTCTGGAACTGCTCACAAAAATTGACCCTTAGGTAAGACTTAACTCATTCTGGGAAATATCCCTCTGTTTCCTCAGGTGGAGCTAAGTATATTAAATAAAAAATAGTTCTCCTTTGCATTTAGCCACAAATTTGTATACGATGTGAATGGTGTGTCAGCAATAAGTATGTAGCTGAATCTTTGTGGCAGCTAGTTATCATTGTTCTGATACTGGGAAGGAAGTCCACAAGGCCAGGCTGGAGATTAAAGTTCATGTTCCTTTCAGCATATATTTTATTATCAAAAAAATGTGAAGGAGTTCAGAGAATGGGAGTTGAAACTATATTTATTTATGTAGGGAGAAGTTATTGAGTTCTAGAAGATTCTTCAGTTGTATAGGCAAACATGAAATCAACAAAATAACAGTGAGATATATATATATATATATAGGGATAAATTACCTTATGATAAATTTTCTGCTGTTCGATCTTTTCAAAACCAGGTCGAAGATCTTTCCCTGTACAGTCATAAACTATTAGCGAGGTGCAGTAATTCCTGAATAAGTATTATGCCTTTACCACATAGGATGTTGCTCTGATTGATTGTTCTGTTCTCAATATAAATTAGTGGCTGCTTTTAATAAGTTAGAGAATTAACCTTTTGCAAGCATTTTGAAATTGAGTCTATTTGGAGTCATGTGAGGTACAGCTGCAATCCACAAAGATATCACCGGTATCTTCTTGAAAAGTTGGAAACACAGATTATCCTAATTTTCTTTTATTTACCTAAATGACTATTTATTTACATGTGACAACAGTTCTTTATATATAGCTGGTATACAGACATATACATATACAATGCATATTGTATACATATATAATATGCAATTTAACATTTCGAAAATTGTTTTCTCCTTAAAAGATTGATTTGCTTTTATTTCCCACACTTGTAAAAAAAAAAAAAAGTGCATTTTATAGTAGCAGCCAGTTACTATTTTAGCACAAAAGACACCATAAGGATATATTACATCAATATCTAATCATTAGCTTTTATGTGACCTGGCAGATATGACAGATATTATCTCTCTTATCTTACTACATTCTATGCCTCTATGCTTTGATGGTATGTTACAGTCAAAGTATTCCAAGTTTTAAGCAACTTTGAAGTACTTCAAAGTGTTATGAGAAGGGCAATTACAAAATTGCCTAGAAGCCAGCACAGAATACAATAATGACACAGTTGATCCTTTTTCTTTCTTTTAAGAAATGTAGGTTTAAAATTTTTTGCAGAGATCAAAGTGAAAAGCAGGCAGAATATAATTTAGCTACTCATAATCCCAGCGTAGCTGTGTATACTAGATAAACTTCTTTTAATGACATTACTGATAGATTTCTTACTTGATTTGCAAATCGTAAAAGAAGAGAGAAACCACCTATAATGTCCAGACTATACCTAAAAGTTTTTTTATATGCAAATAGACACCAAAAAAAAGGCAGTAAGTTCATGCTTTTTCACACTAACTTCCTTGTCTTTTTTTTTTTTTTTAACGCTGTCCTCCTAAGACTGTAACAAATATTGCATTGCATTTTTCCTATTCAAACCAATCTCTTCATTCTCAAACTCTTTAAATCTCATTTCTTGGTGACATCCTTCCATTACCCACACCACTACTTGCATTTCTCATGCTACTTAAGAACAGAAGGAATATAAATAAAATATGCAGACTGTTCTTTTTTTTTCTTGAGCTTGCTCTTTCCTTAATCTGCAGACAAAATTCTCTGCTATGTAATTGAGAAAAACTTTTCTGAGGACCAACCAAATAGAGCTCATTTACATCAGCAGAGTTCAGGCCTGCCTACAAAGGAATGTAAGAGGGTGTCCAGTGGAAGTTGACACATTTAAGCCACAGTATTAACAGTAGCAATTTCTGATCAGGTATAAGGAGAGGGAATCTTTGTCCTTGGAAGTTTTATCACTCAGGAGAGAAGAGGAATTAATTCAGTTCCATGGTGCCAGAATATACTTCCGGCATTTAAGAATATTAGAGAACTTTTTTTTTTTCAAGGTTTTTTCACGGATTCAGATACTTTTTCCTAGCTATTTTTACATTTTAGGAAAAAAAGCATGTTATATATGTATTTTTAAAAAATAATGAAATTTTTGGACTAGTACCAATCCTGGTTATCCTTTGCAAATATTGTGGATATGTCTTTTTGATTCTCACATACCAAATCTGTCATTAATGGAAGTGAAAAAGTAGAGCTAATATGGTTCTACTTTCAGGGAAAATGTAAGTAATCCATTCTGAAAACCTAATCAGTGGCACCTGAGGATCATTTAGAAACCCAGATAACACATGCTTATAAATATTACCTGTCTATGGTAGGTAGACTGAGGTACATAATGTCATCTTTGCATTAATTTCTTCTTAAATGTCTTTAATAGTAAGATCAATTGTTATCTGGGTAATCTTCCCCTTGAGCTGGAAGACAAGGGATGGGGAGCAGAATGAAGCCCCCGTAATCGAAGGGGAAATGGTTAGTGACCTGCTATACCACTTAGACATCCACAAGTGTATGGGGCCAGATGAGATCTAACCAGGGTATTGAGAGAGCTGGCAAAAGTGCTCACCAAGCTACTTCCCATCATTTACAAGCAGTCCTAGCTAACTGAGGCAGTCTCAGTTGAATGGTAGTTAGCAAATATGACACCCATCTGCAAAACAGGACCAGAAGAAATGGTATGAAGCTGCAGCAGGGGAGGTTTAGATTAGATATTAGGAAGAATTACTTTACTGAA
>JAOQGH010000001.1:147176298-147235702 GCA_025769975.1 Gallinago jamesoni
TTTTTTTTTAATGTGGTTGGACTCGATGATCTCAAAGGTCCCTTCCAACCACTAAGATTCTGTGATTCTGTGAAAAATGGCCAGAAAGAGGATGCATGGAACTACAGGCCTGTCAGTCTGACCTTGGTCCCTGAGAAGGTTATGGAGCAGATTCTCTTCAGTGCCATCACACGACACGTGCAGGACAACCAGGTGATCAGTGCCAGCCAACATGGGTGTATGAAAGGCAGGTCCTGCTTGACTGTTTCTTTCTATGACAAGGTGACCCACTTAGTGAATGAAGGAAAGGCTGTGGGTGTTGTTTACGTGGACTTTAGTAAAGCCTTTGACATCATGTCCAACAGCGTTCTCCTGGAGTAACTGCCTGCTCACGGCTTGGCTGGGTGTATGTTTCACTGGGTAAAGAACCAGGGGGCAGTTCAATATCTTTACCAATGATCTGGATGAGGGAATCGAGTGTACCCTCAGTAAGTTTGCAGATGACAGCAGGTTGGGCAGCAGTGTTGGCCTGCTTGAGAGTAGGAAGGCTCTGCAGAGGGATCTGAACAGGCTGGATTGATGGGCAATGGCCAATTCTATGAGACTTGACAAGACCAAGTGCAGGGCCCTTCACTTGGGTCACAACAACCTTGTGCACCGCTACAGTCTTGGGGAAGAGTGCCTGGAAAGCTTCCTGGTGGGAAAGGTGGTTGGTTGATAGATGGCAGAATATGAGCCAACAGTGTGCCCAGGTGGCTGAGAGGGCTAATAGCATCCTGGTTTGTATCAGAAACAGTGTGGCCAGCAGAACTAGCAAAATGAATGTCCCTCTGTACTCGGCAGTGGAGAGGCTGCACCTCAAATAGCGTGTTCAGTCTTGGGCCCCTCACTATAAGAAAGACATGGAGGTACTGGAGCATGTCCAGAGAAGGGCAATGAAGCTGGTGGCGGGTCTTGGGCACAAGTCTTATGAGGAGTGACTGAGAAAACTGAGGTTGTTCAGTCTGGAGAAAAGAATGTTCGGAGGAGACCTTATATAGCTTGCTACAGCTACCTGAAAGGAGCTTGTAGAGAGCTGCCGGCCAGTCTCTTCTCCCAAGTAACAAGTGATAGAACAAAAGGGAATGATCTCAAGTTACACCAGGGGAGGTTTCAATTGGATATTAGGAAAAATTTCTTCATCAAAAGTGTTGTTAAGCATTGGAACAGGTTGCTCAGGGAAGGTACCATCCCTGGAGGTATTTAAAATACATGTAGATGTAGTGCTAAGGGACATAGCTTAATGGTGGAGTTGGCAGTGTTAGGTTTATGTTTGGACTTGATGAGCTTAGAGGACTTTTCCAACATAAATGTTGGAACATATTATTCTATGATTCTATGATTCAAATGGTACAGTGAACCAGTGCTGCACTGGAGGGTTGACATGTAAAGTAAATGAGTTTGTCATCAGAGGGAATCCCAGAGAAACTACCTGCTAATCAAAATGCTGCTGAGTTGCCACAGATGAATATTTATAAAGGCACTTAAAGTGATACTATGTCAAATTCCAAGACTATAATCTTAAAAACACATACCTAGCTTCTAGCTGCCTAATATTTTGTTTCTAAATTCACTATGATTAAGGATCACCTACCTGTTCTTGTATAGAAATAGCTGTCCTGAAAACTCTGAGCGGCTGAGTGCCTCTTTTGTTTTAAGATCCTCCAGCTACATGTGCGTTTTCATTTCTTATGTATTCAGAGCGATATATCATAACTGGTATACTCCTATTTTCCTTAATAAATAGTGACAGGACTGAGTGCTGTACAAGGTGCACTAAGAGTGAATGTGCTTTAGATGGAGCATTAGTATTGTAGTTTACCCAATACCTCTGTGATTATAGCACTAATCCAGTATTTGGGAGAAGTGAGTTCTCTCTCTTCCTACCTGAGAGGTGGTTCCCAGACACTTTTCTTAAAGCAGGACCCTAAGTCTTTGCCTTCAACTTGGCCAGGGTATATATATTTGTGTTGAATGTTCACTACTCGGTGTGGATAGTGACTGTGATAACCCAGATTCAGACAAAAGGGAGATGCTTCTGTAATTTGGTTGTTAGTGCATAACAGGAAAAAGAGGGGTCTAGGTCACAGCCTGCTCTACAAGGCTTGCTTGTGTGTTTTATAGGCTGTAAGCAAACCTCAGAGGACAAGTTTGAAACTGCACAGAGAGAAAACAAATTCTCTAACAAAAGGGCATTTGCAAACTGCTCTGTGTTTCCCTGTATTTCACTGTACTTGAATTCATTCATTACATTGCAGTGCTTTGATAACAGGAATTAAATCAATTACATTTTTATGTGGATTGGTTTGTTGTGTTTGTTTTTTTTTAAATTGAGACTAATATGGAATGGTTTACCTCAGTTTCTGATGTATCTTGAAAACAAGTTGAGTAAGTACAGGAATAGGCACATTTAGAAAGAACTATACTTCTTCATCATGCTGCTTATAAAATCTGCAGCAAAACAAATAGGTCACATAGCAACTTCATCCTCTGACGGTGGGGCAGTCAGAATACAAAGGCTGATATTGAGAAATGTTAATAACATCTCAGCTTTTCTTTCCTCTTAATTTTGTGCTTATCAGTTTTATATAGACCCTGAAATTAGGGTTAAAAAGGTGCTCTAAATCACTCATGTTAACTGAACATTAATTCTTTCTGGGCTTCCTCAGAACATTTTTCTTTCTTTACTCCTTTCCTTATACGTCCTTACTGATGGCTCTTCTTCAGGAATGTTTTCTCAAATGCTGTTCTTGATCATTGCACTTTGTGCATACATTCATCTACTGTATCCATCCCCTTTTGGTTCCCATTTAACAGAACAGTTGCTATGTATCGGTTATCAGTGCTCTGGAAATTTTCAGAGATCACAGATTGCAGTGAGAGATGTTCCCTGCTCTGAAAAGCCTAGGTTGTAAGTAGGCAAGAGACAGGAGGAGAGATTTCATTCCTAGAATCTGTAAGGTTGTTCAGACTTTTGTATAAGTATACCTAACCTTGCTTTTTATGAACAAACATATACATGATCCTGAGAAAACTAAGGTTTCCCATTGTATTTTTTTTTCAAATCCATTGGGGTTTTTTTCAAGTTGGAAGACTTATTTGCCTTTATCCTCCTGTATCTCCAAAAGTCTCTATTTCTTTTCCTGAAGTTTCTTTTAGTCATCCTAAATACAACGCTTTCCTTGACTCTGCAGAGAGGGTAAAATAAAACAAAAGCCAAAACCAGAATGAGGAAAACAGCAAAACTGAACTCCTTGTAACTTTACACCTTCTAGTGCAATGGAAAAGAACTACAATATAAAGCACAAAAATACATTCACTTCCTTTTTTACTTTTTCACTGCATCCTACTTAGAAACTTCAGATAATTTTGAGGAAACAATAACTGGGATTTACTACTGTACTGAAAATTTTATCTTACGATATTTGAAGGTGTTATCTGTTTTAATTCCATTTCCCTCAATATAACAGATACTGCCATTTCCAAGGATGTTATCATCAAGGCTATTTTCTCACTAGATTTACTTTATGGCATTCAATACTCTGTCCTTTTGTCATGGCTTTCAAACAAATTGCGTATACACCTCTTCACTCATGCACAGACTAAAAAAAAAACCTAGCTAAAGCATATAACTCAGAGTTCATTGGAATATTGTTTACTGGTCTGACTCCACTGGAGCTGTACTTTCAATGACAAGTGGCTTTACTGACTTTTATAGGTTTATCCATTTTCATAAACATATGGAGGAATAAATTTCTAGAACTGAGATCTAAAATTGTAAAAGGTCATCTAGAGTATGTTGAAGCTTTTGTGGAAAGCTGCCTAAGTGTTACAGCCATCTGTTGGGAATATTTGCTATGTACCTCGATAGGTGGTCTCTTTTTCAAAGTCCACTTTCCTGAAAATATGAACCAGATCTTCAGTCTTGGCCCACTGTGATTACTGTGCCAGAACTGGAAACCAGTTTTGTGCCTTATAAATATAAAATATCAGGATTCAAATTCTGACCACCACAGTCTCTTACTCATACAATATTCATTAAAAAAAAAATATCCACAAACCAAAACAAAAATCTTGGAAGATCAGGTGGTGTAAAAATACTCTAGCAGCTGTCTTTCCTTTTACATTTGCTTCATCTCAGTTCCCAAGCTTACTTCCAGATCTGTTTCTTCTGATCTATTGTTTTCATGTAGCTTTATATGCATGAATAAGTAGTATATACATGAATAATATACATGTAGCTTTATATACATGAAAAAGACTCATCTGGTCTTCAAAGCAGAGTCATACAAAAGTTATCTTTACTTACTGCAGACAGATCCATAAGTTTCCTGTCAATGAATAAGCAGGTTGTCATTTATTTTGCTTGTGAGTTCATGTAAGCTTCAGGGCAATTTGGGACAAAGAGCTTTCTGCTCTTATATATTCTTTGAGCACAAGATGGAGACATGACATTTTCCCAACTGCGGTATGTTATTAGAAACCGTTGCACACTCAATGTAAAGTTACTTAAAATAACAAGGAAAAGGAAAGAGTTAAAATAGCTAATTTAATCAGAAAATCTGATTGATTGAAGAGAAAGAAATTGAAAGATTTGGGGTTAGCTGTGCTGTTGCACCTTTTTTTTTCCTTTTTCTTTTTCTTTTTTCCATCTGCCTCTCTGCAGAAAGAGTGTTTAGTTAGGAATAGTGCAACACTGCTCCTGTCAGTAAGGTAAAGATATCTCTGATGTTTAATGCACAATGTGCTATCTAGCATAGACAGTTTGGGGGCACTTGAAAAGGTAAAGGATGCAGGTTTCTCATGTAGATGAAGAATTCAGGGTTGCCTGAGAGATGCCATTGTTTATATGGAAATCATAAAATGTATGGACACATACTAGATTTCATACACATTTAGTTTAAACAGTACATATCCAGGTGTTTCTTCTTTATCCCATATCTTTTTAAAATTTGTTTGTTAATATTTGACAAATTAATTTAATTATGTACAAGAAGGCATATTATTAATTTATTTTTAATTCTAGTGATTATTCATTCTACTTTGTTGGGATTTTTCTATGTAATCTGTCACATTTCTGAAAATCCTATAGCAGTTTTTTGTTCTGAAACAGAGAATTTCTATATTACCTCAGTCCTATAGGCATTAAATGAAAATGATAAAATAAATTCCAGCTACATATTGTTTTTTCTTAAAAGAATGTTTCTCACAAAGTTGATACAAATACCACTTTCTGAAAAACCGTTTTAGAAAAAAGTTGAGATAAGATGATCTTTTCTTTCAGTAATTAACGTAATTGCTAACAGGTAGTTTTAATTAGGTAAAAAATCTGTTCAAATTAGCATTAAATTTACCAGAAAAAGAGTATAGTCAGAAGAGTAAGTAGGTTTTCACTCCTACTCTCCTTTACTAATCAATAATGTGAAACACTTCCAATATAATGACTGAGAAACTTGACACTCCTCATCCCATGTCTAAAACTTAAGAGTAGGCCTTAATCCACAAGTTAGGAAACATTTCTGGGATGTGAGAGAAATTTATTTAAAGCTATTGCCTAATTTGGCCCAGATATTTGAACAAATGCTACAGTTCTCACCTGAAAGTGCTACCTTGAGGTTATGAAGTAGTCTGGTATTCTTGTTTTTGTTACAGAGTCTAGTACTGTCCATGAATACATATGCTTCATGAGTAGAATTAAGCTTTGCCATAGAAGTGACGTTAGCAGGGAGAGGATGGGTGGGAGAATATCCACAGTAAAAATGTTTCTGAGGGAGAGGGGCATGAGGAGCTTTTTACCAGACTTTCTGGGACACTGTGTGGAAGCTGGAAGGATCTCAGGAGGTAACTGGTCCTCAGGAATGGAAGATAAAAATTGTGGAGTAGCATGTAGATGTTGGGATGAAAATCTTCAATGGTTCCAGCTGTGGAAAAAATATGGCCCTGCAGTCAACCTACACTTATGTTGTAGGGAGGAGGATGTTTATTTAATGTGTCTTTACATATTTATGTATCTTTATATTCTTTGCTTGAAAGAAAAATTCACGCCATCTTGGCTTGGCTTCTCTTGCATGCTGCAGTATTTGAATATTCCTGACTACTGATATTCATAATGATAATCTGTTATGGAATTTTGAAGGAGCATACATGTATATATGTGTAGTGTCACACACATACATATCCATAAGTACATACTCTTTATCTATATAAATGTATTTTATGCACTCTGAAACACACATATGTATATGTGTTTTTATAAATGCATTTGCATTGTATATGGATAGTATATGTTTGAATAATTGCAGAATTGAAATTTCTTCATTAATTACCTTCTGTATTTGGAGACAGAGTGGGTACTAGATATAAGGAAATATATACTTGAAAGATTTGTGATGCAATTAAATATTATGGTTAAAAATAAATAAATAAATAAAAAATAACAGGAAAATAAGGAGAATTAGACAAATGAGAGAGGTAAGAATATGGTTGAGAGAGAGTGTGTCTGGGACTTTGGATTTTGGTACCGATATCTCCAAAGAGTAGAGGGTTACTTATTTGGCCCACTTTGGAGGTAAATCGTTACGGTTGCTGTCAACTATCAGTAATGATTCTGTAGCTTAATCAATGTTACTTTCTTGGTTTAAGTGGAATTTCATATTCAAGATCTTAAAGTAATGGGGGGGGGGGGGGGGGGAAAAGCAAACATTAAAATAGCTGATGGTTTAAATGATTTGTAAGGTTAACCAGTCCAGAAAGATAAAAGTAAATATGAATAAGGAAATTCTATAGTATTTCATTCCTCTCCTGATCAGCTAAGGAGACCTCAAAAATTGTGTCATCTCATCAAATTCAAATACATCCTCTGCCAGGCTTCGGAGCAGAAGATGGGAAGACTGTTGCAGCTGAACACCAGTTTCTCATGACTTCCTTTATAGGTTTTTGCAAAGGTGACATTCTGAAGTAAGCACTTGGAGTCACTTCCAGAACAAGTAGCATAAATGTAAGCTATCCTTTGCATTTCCAAATACCTTTTATTAGTGCTACTGAAGAGATAAGAAAGTAACCCAAATACATTGGTTCTCAGCATGCTTTCTGTTTTGAATTTCCAAGATCAGCCAAGTTGGCAGATATGCATACTTATTTAATTCTGCCTGGCACCACAGTTCTTTTCCTGGCCCTCAAAGACTATTCTTTGAAAGAACTGAACCACAAAAGCAAAGATTACTCACTACTGGACAACACATATCTTGTCTGGAAACAAATATAAACGTGCCTGCCAGCTGTTAATCAATCTAACACAGAAAAATAAATTATTAAAATACTAAGAGACTGGAAGGTAAGTACTATTCTTCAGATCTTAATAAAATTTGCCGTCCTCTTCCCAAATATGGCTCAATGCTCCTAACTCTGTTTCTAATCTTATTTTCATATTTCAGCCATGCATTTTTACAAATGCTTTCTTTAATCATATTCATTATAAATGTGAAAGCTCCACTTGATGTTTTCACTCAGCTAAACCAGTGCAGACAAATTGAAAACCTTTATTACACCCGTCTCCTCTCAGGAGGGCCACTGTGGCAGCAGCTGACATGATTTGAATCACTGAAATGTTACTAGCTGTGAAAACACAATTTAACTAAACAATGTCTATGGCATGATGCAGAACTATCACCACTTGAATTCTAAATCTTTGTTGGTTCTCTCTGTTACCATGAATCGGCATTGTGTTTGATGATTTGTATTTAAAACTTTCCTGAATTAAAAAAAAAAAAGAAAGAAAAAAAAAGAAAAAAATATGTTCCAGAATGAGGCATTCACATTCAAAAGACTCCAGATCAACAGCAGAGCTATTCCATGGAAATTACTCTTAGTTACTAAATCTCAGACTTTCAGCAAGCACTCTGAAATTAAATAAAAGGACTGAAAATTTAAGCAAATCTAATAAGACTTTACCAGTTATATATAAGCATTATAGATAGACATAAGCAGACCCTATGCTATGCATAAGTAAAGCAAAGCAAGGTTTTAAAAATAGCAAATGTCTTACTATTTGTCTCCTTTCTATAGTTTTAGGTCTAACATTTTTGACAGCTTTAATAAAAGTCAAGATAGAAAAGAAAAAATAGAATGAAATATTGCAGAATGACCAGAATTTGACATAAATATTTTACTGGGATACTACTGAACTGGGAGAAAGGGGGAGCTCAGAACTGGTATTTACAGAAATGTACCAGTTTTCATAATCAAGAGCTCTCACACTGGCAGCCCAGAGAGCCACGTGTGTGCTGGGCTGCATCAAGAGAAGTGTGGCCAGCAGGTCTCAGGAGGTGATTCTACCCCTCTACCCTGCACTTGTGAGACCCCACATGGAGTACTGTGTCCAACTTTGGAGTCCTCAAGGACATGGATCTGTTGGAATGGGTCCAGACAAGAGCCACGAAGATGATCAGAGGGATGGAGCAACTCCCCTATGAGCACAGGCTGAGAGAGCTGGGGTTGTTCAGTCTTGAGAAGAGAAGGCTAAGGGGAGACCTTATAACAGCTTATCAATACCTGAAGGGAGCCTACAGAAGAGCCAGAGAGGGACTTTTTATGAGGAAGTGTAGTGACAGGACAAGGGGCAATGGTTTTAAATTGGAAGAGGGGAGATTTAGATTAGACACCAGAAAGAAATTCTTTACAGTGAGAGTGGTGAGGCACTGGAACAGATTGCCCAGGGAGTTGTGGATGCCCCATCCCTGGAGTTGTTAAGGCCAGGCTGGATGGGGCTTTGAGCAACCTGGTCTAGTGGGAGGTGTCCCTGCCCCTGGCAGGGGGGTTGGAACTCGATGATCTTTAAGGTCCCTTCCAACTCAAACAATTCTATGATTCTATGACATTAGGAAAGTCTGTTCGTAGGATAAGGGCAAATAAGGATCTTGAGTTGAATCCTTATAAAAAATGCAATGTAGGAAGTGTTTCAGGCTACTTACAGTACCAGTTTGGTAAAAAATTCTTCAGAGGTTGTATTTAGACTTCAGCTAAGTTTTCTTGATCACGAATGAGAAGTATGTGCATGTACTCAATTTCCACCTTCTTACGTCTTCCTCATCATCCCTGGCTATAGGTGAAGCAAGTTCCAGGCTTCTGGGATCTGTGTAAGGACTGGGAGTTTTGCTACTTCGTGGGAATGTTGTGAAGATAAATTCACAGTATTTGGAAAGCACAGAAGGCTGCCATGAAATGACTTATGTTTCTTATTCTTGCCCCTACCTCTTGCTTGCCTGTGGCACTGAAGTTCTTGTCTTGTCTTGTCGTGACAAGTTCTAAATATAACGACATAGAGGTTAGGTAGGTAATGAAAAAAAGTTGGATACAAAGGGATACCATGTTATCCTGCCATAAAAGCTGGAAAAAACACACATCTGTGTTTTTGTGTTCAACTTCTTTCCACCACAGGTACAACTGCAGCAAAATATTGAGGATGTTGGCTATGCCACTAGAAGAGCTGTAGCACTCAGTCAGGGCAATGCTGAATATATGAAGGTAAAGCTACAGATCTAGGTTCTGCAGACAAGTTTTAGACCTTCCTGGTGAGGAAAAAAAATTTTGAGAACTTTGTGGAAGATTTATGTGTGATGTTTAAGAAGTTACCCTCCTTTCCCCTCATATTCTGAGGTTAACCTTCAAAGTTGTCAACTGCTATGAATAACAGAAAATTGACAATAGAAAAAGGAAACCAGCAAGTTTTCTGTGAAGGGGAAAACAAAATGAGATTTAATACAATTTTTCTACTTTCAGTGAGGACCTGAAAATTTTGAACTTAAAAGATTCCTAAGGATGGGGATGAATGACATTTAATGCCTTTATTTATAGAAATTGAAAAAATGTCAATGAAGAGAGTGGTACCTACATAATATAAATGCATATTTAGCAAAATATCTCAGGTTTACTGGGATTAACTGGTCTCATGTTGAAATCCACTTTCTTATCTTGAATAGATATGAAAAAAAAGTCTTTTTTTTTTTTTTTCATTCTGACAAAACAGTCAGAGTAGCAGCAAAGTAAATGGCAAGAAGCAAAGTATGTGCTATAGCTCAGGCAAGTGAAAATGTGGATGGCACAGCCTATTCATTCCATCCATTCTAATTCTCAGCAGAGTAATAATTGCTGTAGACACACCTCCAATAACACTTTCCCTTATGCATGTTGCTTCAAACCATTTGTAAATTCTCAAAAGCAAGAGGTATGTTAAAAAAAATTATTTGTGGTTGCCATCTCAAAATGAATTTTTCCCTTGTGCCCATAGTCAAACTGATTATAGCTTATATAAATGCAAGTTTTATCATGACAGCAGAACAGAACTGATACAGCATAATAATTTATTCATTAAAGTGTAAATGAGCAAATTATAATAAGAAGTACTTGCATCTTTGCTCCTGCTACTCTTATTGTAAATCTAAACGTGTGTATTCAAAACTGGCTGTTGTCCGAGAAAAGGTTTACAAATCTGTTCAATTTAATCTGTTCTCCCTTCCTTACAACAGAAGTTACAATATTTTATTAAAACGATATCAGTCTCCTGCAGTCATCAGATGGTGAGAGCTCATTAAAGGTTATTAGAGTGAGAAAGGAATGGGGGGTAAAGGGAAATGAGTGGGGGGAATAAAACTGCAGATCTGTTGCATTACTTATGCTAAAATTCATATGGGATGTAGTCATTGCAATATACTTTAATTATCCACAATATTTATTAGTAGTCAGCTTAAAACACTATTAAAATATATTTTTTATTAATTATGGAACCAATGTTAAAAAAAATATATCATGTGCATCAGCATTTTCTTTTGGTTTGAGCTATAAGATATTTAATATATTTTTCCCTATGGAGTTAAAGCAGCCATGAACTGACTCACAAATAAGTTTTTATTGTGCTTTGTCCCTATTACATAAACATCTAAAAACTATTCAATGGATCCTAGTTTCAAGATTATTAGACCAAATTCTAAGGGTTGAGGTAACAAAATTTGAAATTACTTACTTATGAGACATAACAGTAGTAACAAAGGTAGTTGACAAAGGCTCTGTTTCTGTTTGCAAAAATGTTGCAGAGAGCCTCTGTTGATGTTTCATCAATATCCTTACCCTTGTTTGATGGGAGAGAGTAACAGACTCAACAAGGGAAATTATTTGTTCACTGGTTCTTATACCATCTCCTGAAATCCTCCTCGGTTACCCTATGCCGATATGTGACCTCCAGGTCAAGCCCCATAAACCTGTGTGGAGTTACAGATCACAGATCTAGAAATCCAGCATTTAATCACTGCACCTCAAGAGCTCCATTTATTTTTCTGAAGGGCAAAACAATTTCATAACGGTTTTTATGTTTCAGTAGCAGGGAAAAAAAACCTCAAACACAAACACACACACACACACACACGCGCCCCCAAGAAAACCAACTCAAACAAACAAAACTAAAAAAAGCCCACAAACCAAAACAACAGAAAACTACATCAATTAATCCTTTGTTACCCTTCAAGAAGTAATGGGAACAACCTGAAACACAGGAGGTTCAATCTCAACATCCAGAAACACTTTTTCACTGTGACTTGAAATTAATTGGGGAAGTGGTGGGGAGATACTCTAAGTACCAGAGATTTTTCACTGGCAAGTATTAGTAGGGAAGCAACACAGATTTATAAGATTAAGCACAAAAGCAAAATCTTCTGCAATGTGTATTCAAGTAGGAATTCAAGCTGCCCTTTGGAATGTTCTTTGGACCAGTACACAACTATTTTCCTTTTTGGTGTGATGATCATATAAACAAGGGCAGAATGAAAGTCCTTTAGCTTTGCAGTTTACGTATTTGCTTAATGCATGAACAGTGTTGACTGTGCTTCAGCAATTGAGTTTTTCTGCAACATTTTACATTTCACGGACAACAGGTAATTAAGTTTCATCAGCGTAACAACTTGGTCAGTGTTTGAGTGCACTTTACATTGTATTTTAATGGAGAGACAATTTTTCAAACATTTTATAAAGACAACAGTGATTCTTGAATGCTTTTTGATGCAGATAAATCTGTAACATCACATTACTGTATTAAAACAGAGCAGTTACAAGTTTGACTCTGGCTGGCTTCAGATAGCAGCAGAATTGTCCATGTTTGAGGTGGCCTGGAGGTGTGAAACAACCAGAAGAGCCAGTACCTCAGGGTGACATTTTCAGATACAGAAATTTACTCTAAATTTGGAGTCAGCCTACAGGGGGAAAAGAGGCAGGTAAATTAACCATTCAGGAGATCACTTACATCTTAGATCAAGCAGGTAAATGAAAAGAACACTTAAACTCACTGAAGTAAACAGAAAATGAAATTAAACCAGAGGTAGATCATGTCAGACCAAGCTTGTATTTATCTTTGACAACATCTTCCAAATAATCTTAGTGGTTAGTCTAATCTATAGAGACTTCAGTAAAGCATTGATATAGTACTCCATGGGGAACCACTAATTGGGCTGGGAAAGCAGAGCAGTAGCACAAGAATTACAAAGCAAAGACCAGACAAAGCTTCATCTAAGCAGCTCTCTATTTTCCTGTTTTCCAAATATTGCTCAAAACCACAACTGCCCATCTTGGAGAAAAGACTGGTGAATTGTGTGGAGCAATGAATTGGAAGCCTTAAGAGATGTTACTAGTGGAATTACTCAAAGACCAGGGTTGACAGGTATAGTAATTTTGTTAATGACAAGTTGTGGAAATGTTAAGATAGAGGGTCTGGACAGTCAGAAGTTGATCAAATACTGTATAGGAGGAACAGAGTGTCCTCAAGCATAGCTGAACTAGGATGAAATTTTATAGTTACAGGTATGCAATTTAAGACAAGTAACAATAATTTTACTATTAAATCATATATTGATAATGGGTATAAATGCTTGATTACACTAGTGGGACACAGTACCTCAAGTACAATTCAGCCTATAAAAAGGTGAAGTTAACTCAAAATAAAGGCAAAGTTAACCTAAAGACTTGGGAGAATATTAATAGCATTTTCTAAGGCACAGAGATGATATCTTTGGTGTTGTGTTGTCAAAGTTCAAGAAAGATAATGAAAGGAAAACAGGGGGGCTTCTGTTCAGCTTCTCCAGGTCCTTTAGATACTGAACTCCTACTGAGGAGCCTGTTGCCTAATGTAGTAATTGGTTTCAGTGGGAATGTGAGGCCTAAATAGGAGTTAGGCACACAAATACCTTAGAGGATCCAATCCTAAATTTTGTTCTTTCGCAAGAGAATAGCTGAGAATGGATATGACTGTTCTTTTTAAATCCTCCACAGACATAAAGACTTGAGAGGAAGAACAAATGTATACACAATAGGTATTATTGGTACAAAAAGAAATAAGTACACATAAGTAATGAATATATCTAAGCTAGAAATAGGTCTCTGACCACCAGAATAATAAATTTGGGCAGGGCAGACAACAACAACCTTCTGACTCAAATAATGTAGACTAACACAATTCGTTACATTTATGAATAGGACTGAGAAATATATTGGCTTGTAACAATAGGGCTTTAGATCAATCCTATTTACAGCCTATTTACTTTGGTCTTAAGACATCTGGAGAGTGGTTGTGAACATCACTACTTCTAAATATATCATGAAATCACTGTGTTAAACCCGATCCTTGCTTGGACCTGAGAGTTGGATAGAAATTTCATCACCTCTTGGTAACCTCCTAAATCTCTGAATCTGTATAAAGATGAGGTAAACCTTAAATGAAAGCAGCAAACTGAGACCAGGTTTTCTAAGGGTATATATTGTTTCTCTTTGATATGTGAAATTACTCTTAACAGTTATTGAAGAAATCATCCAAAAGAAGCTGTGTGCTAGCAAATAAAAAGAAAGTGTGCATCTGGAAATGTTTCAGGATTAAGATTCCAGAATTTCTTCTGTATGTTTTATTTTCACTTTCTTGATCAATTGTAGCGTAATTAAAATAGTTATTCAACTGTGATTTGCTTTTTAAAAAATAAAATAACTTTGAATTTAATAAAATCATCACTCAGCACATCTATATAACTTTGTTGCTGCTACAGGCGTCATTCTTGTCCACTTCCACAGCTTCTGTAGGGGCTACAGAGTTGCTAACACCTCACTCCTGGAATAGGTCTTGCAGCACATCTCATCATTTTCCTTAGTCTGAAGCAGTAAAATGCTCCCCTAACCCAGATCAATGGCAAAGACACTTCTGCTGCTCTGGGTCAGGTAAGACAAGAGTCCATCTGTTTTACATCTTCCTTTTCTTTGCTCTGTGAAGAAACTGACTTAACACTGTCACCTTTTGTTCTATGCTAACTTGAGCCAAAAAGAAATGTGCAACTCAGGGTATTTTTAAAGTGCTTTCACTTTCAGTGGAAATAGACGGATAATAGGAAATAAATAAATAAATAAATAAAGAAAGAAAGAAAGAAAGAAAGAAAGAATGAAAGAAAGAAAGAAAGAGAAAGAAAGAAACCTGGCCTCTGTGGTATGTTTCTGTCAAGACTATTTGGTTGATGAATGGATCTTTTCTACTTTAAGTACATGCTCATGTAAGCATGCTATTAGGAAATACTTTTTTACAAAAAACTCCACTTTTGCTGCTTAGCGGGAAAGTACCACTGAGGGGATTGTGCAAGTTTTGTGGATTCTTGGAAACTAAGCAATTAAACATGAATTTGAGGTATTTGGAAGCACATTGATTGTTACTGGGATTGGGATTGTTTACTGCTAAAATTGTCTCATTTTTTGCCTCTAAAATTTGCATCCTGCTGTGTTGTGGGATGCCCTTGGCTAAATGGTCCAGTCTTGGTGAATTTCTTCAGTTTGATTGTTGCAATGGTATCGGTGTTTCAAGTGTATATTGTTCTCTCTGGGTGATACAGTGTCATTTCAAGCAGGAGCTGAGGTAGTTTTACTTAAATGAATACATCACATAACTTATTAGCATTTTGCAAAAATATATCAAAAGTCTGTTAATAGCAGTTAACAGCTTACTTTGAACAAGTTTCACTTATATGATTTTTCTTTTACAAAACCAGATCAAAATAAAGTTTTTGATCAAAGGGAACTGCTGTCTCCAGTATAAACCCCATGCACAGCCTTTTACCCTGAGGTTAAAGCTATTATGGCCTTCATAACTAATGTTATTACAATAGGGTATTGCAGCTGTCTCTGACTCTTTTTTTGATCCTGAGATATTTAGGTGAGATGTTTTGATAATACACCACTATTTAAGGACGTAGAGCTACACAATGCCCTGTTTCATAAAACAGTATCTCTTTTTACTGCTGTCTCACCAAAAAAAACCCACTTTCATTACTATGCATTTTGTAGGTTTGACTTAGTGATTCATGTAACAAAAATTATAGGGTCTGTTCCACAAACTCCAAATTGTTTAAAGTTTCTTACAGTATTTCCCTTATGTGCGCCCTTCATTTTGGCCATTAACATTTGACATTGGAGCCATAGTATTTTGATTAGTCTAACCAAAACATTAGTTTTAAATTAACATAGCATATAACATCATTTAAACAAATGATAGGACCTGGATCATTTAGAGAAGCATTGCCTCATAAGAAAAAAAAATAAATGAAATTAATATAAATTTCCAACAGCATTCAACTGGTACACTTAATGTATATTTACTCAGATAAATGGACAACACTTCATCCAATGATTAGTAGTATTTGAAAAATTTCCCCACAGACTGTATATAGTTCTGGAAAACAAAACATCATTGCTACAAAATAAGCTTAGCTCCAGAATCTCCTCTTGTATGCAATAGCAAAGTGATTCAGCTGCCCTACAGTCAAACATGACCCTGATTTAGAGCAATCAGGGTCTGAAAGTCAATTTTAAGCATCTGTTCTCACTGAAAGCAGATGATTTTTCTAAGAGAAAGTTTTGCTTTAGCCAGAGCAACTGCAGCCCTCTGCATTACAGAAGCCATTGAATGCTTGAAGTCTGCAAAGCACAGTCTCAAACGTGATGATGGACTCTTTCAGAAACTTTTATTTAAAGTGAAACAGCAGCTAAATACAGCTATATGGACTTCAGACTGAATTTTGAGTATTTTGTGTTCAAGAAACTTTCTAATAATGTAAAATTAAAAAAAAAATACTTCCTTTGTCTGTATGGTAATGGGATGTTTCTGTACTTCTGCAGTGGTTATTTGTTACCTTTAGAACTTTATAGAAAGAAAGAAAGGGTGGCTCCCCTGTTTTAGAGACACACAGTCAAGTTCATAAGGAATGAGCATGTTGCCGACAGCAATGTTGTGTTTCCTGATACTTTCTCTTTAATAAATGAGCTTTTCAAAAGATTGCAACCCAAATTTCTGAGGCTGTCCCAGGGAAGTGGCATCTGAGCCAAGAGCTGATGATTCCACAGGAAATCAAGACCTTTGGGAGACTGCATGAGATGTACTTGAGAACTGGCAAACATACCCTCAACACAATAATGAAGCATCCTATTTCAGAGAATGTTGTTTTCCTGTGAATTTTTGTAGAAGTGAAATATCCTAGTTAATATAGGGTCTAATACAACTTCATTCGGACATGACGGTGCCTATAATCAACATTATATGTAAGAAAAATATACTGTCTGTAGTCGTATTGCACTCACTAGATTGAAATATTGGGTGGGGCAGATGGGACCACTGTTGTCGTTAATCCAGAGGAACTTTTCTGGAGGTGTAACAGGGTCCCTGAATGACTTTGCAAGCATCTCTCAGAGAAAATTGTTCCTGTAAAAGACCAATTTATCCAAAAATATACTCCAGTTCATTTCCAGTACAGCTTCCATTATGAAACCAGTTGACATATAGCCAACCTATTTTTTTTCCATAGTTTTTCTGAGTAAAGCCAGATGTATTCTAAGTGTGTGTGGGTGGGAGGGACAGCTAGGTGTGTACTGCAGCCTGCCCTGCTCAGTGCTAAATTGACATAGCTTCAGGGGAATACACTAAGCTTGCAGGATGTTGTATATAAAGCACAGGATGCTTCCAACAAAGAAAACATGGAACTCGAATATACTGAGATCCTAGTCACATTTTGAAAACCATTTAAATGCAAAGGTGACCAATATTCCTGACCCAGATGTCACATATCAAAACCCTGTGTGAAGACATCAGCTGAGGAGGCTGTCAAGTGTGGGAGTGTTTGATTAGTAGGAGACAAAGAGCCAAATATTCAAACAACCCAAAAGTCTCTGTGCCAGCTCAGCTCTGTTGTTGACTGTGTATCACCTCCTCAGCAGAGGAGCAACCCAAGGGAGCTGTAAGGAAGCTACTTTGTGAGCTGCTTAAAAACACACCAGCTCATGGCTCCTACCATAAGGAATCTGACATCCACTGATCTGATGGAAAATAAACCTCCCTAAAGGCTTGTTTGCATCTCCATGTCCTTAAATGCTCTAAAAAAGCTTAGTAAGCTTTTTTCATGAGGGTTTCAGCTAAATAGCTCATTCTTCAAGCTTTTTTAGGTGACATATCTGTTATATTTATATATAATAAATATATAGAATCATAGAATCATTTGGGTTGGAAGGGACCTTAAAGCTCATCAAGTTCCAACCCCCCTGCCATGGGCAGGAACACCTCCCACTAGAGCAGGTTGCTCAAAGCCCCAGAGCAAGGGTGAATAAGGTGAAGCCTCTGCTGTTATAAATTTTGGTGGGTGATAAATTCATATTACTTATTCGTATTTAACAAAAACTCGCCTATAACTTTATAAGCAATTATACCATAGTGGTGGGTGAGTCATTGAGCAAGTGGTGGGCAAGTCATTGGAGAGATGACTGTTCCAAGATTCAAAGATAATCTCAATTTTTTAATAAAAGCAATGGAAATACAATAGCCTCAAAAAAATACGGTACATAATTTTATATGAATGAATCTATGTGTATAAGTGCTGAATATTATGTTATAGAAAGGCAACTACATAACACTTTTAACAATCTATTTGATGATTTTTTTTTCTCCTTAGTAGTATGCATATTGTTTAAAGACATATGCTCCCAGCACAGATTTAATGTGGCATCACCCTCCAACAGGCTCTGCAACAACAAGAAAGACAGGGACCATCTCTAAACAGCTGTCATATATGCTGCTGTCAGTTTACTTCTTTAATACAATGCATTAGTAAAACTATCTGGAGGTTGGTAAGCACAGAATGGTATTCCAAGAAACACTTGTGCTGCCACCATAGTGTCTACCTGTTTCCATCAACCCCTTCTCCAAGTTCTGTTCACTGTACCTTGCCTGAACCAACTTGTATTTGTTCCCTTTGGGCTGCAAATAAAACCATAAGAAGGAAGGCTGTTCTATGCTGTGAAGACTTCTCTGCATGACTTTTGCAATTACACCTCTCCCACCTGTTTCTGGGCTCTGGAAAATCCCTGAAACCTATGCTAAATCCCAGTCACTCTTCTCTACATTCACCAGAACTTTTTCTTAGATTTTGTAAGCAGCCAAGCTGTTTTAAAGACAGTAATTTAAGAAAAGTGAATACTTTGCCTGCAAGACTTTCTCTTCTAACTTCTCTCTTGCAGAGATTTTAAAAATATTTGAGATTTTTCTGTGAGTCATGAATCTAAACCACTCATTAAAAGGTTTCTGACTAAAATATCCTTTAAAACACACTAGTAGCTCAATAATAAAGACTTCAAACAGTGCAGAATCTACCACATGTTACCACCAAATTGTTCCAATGATAAATTATTCCCTCAGTTAAAATATTATGCTCATTACCACAACATTTTTCCATTATTATTTTGACTGTTGCAGGTTAGTATTAGGTGGATTGTGAGCTTTTATGCATTTTATTCTTTGACCTGTTTTATTGTTCATGGTTAATATTTAATTTTGCAAGGGCTCTGAAAGCCTAGAATTAACACTTTTAGCTCTTACTGTCTTCTTGACAAAAACTGAAATGAAATAATTAAACTATGTCTTTACATCTCTAGATGAGTCAGCTATTACAGAAAATGTATTTTTGATGGAGATCTGGAGGTGAAAATGTGGAGATGAGAAGCTTAAAGCAATTGTGAAAATAATAAAGTACAAAAGAAAAAGTACAATACCAGATAAGAAAACTAGATGTTTCTCTGGAAATATTTGATGGGTGGTTAAAGGAAGAATACAGGAGGTAAGTAATCACCAAAAAAGTTCTCAAATAAAACAGATGAGCAGCAGCCACAAAGCAAGAAGAAAAGCTTCTTTAATGAAGACCTAAATGAAGATCTATTGCTGCTAAAGCAAACATTCCTGGTTTTGTATTCTATTTCATAGTCCCTTCTATTTACATCATACAAGTCAAAGGAAGAAGGCTTGGAGTTTTGGAAACTTCCTGCTGAGAAGTTTGTAATTACTGCCATATGGGGTCATATAAATTATTGTCAGTGACATTCTATTTCATGCTTAATACAGATTAGTTTAAACTTGCTATTCTTTCTTGTTGTATCTAGTTTCTAATACATTCTCTTTAAATAAATGTATTGACACAAAAAAAAATGTACTGACAAAAATGTTCACAGAGGTAACATATAGTAAGAGGCAAAGTGTATTTATGTACAGAACACAAGAACTGATGGATGCAAATATTTATGCAAACAGCATTAAAACTTCTGCTCAACAACTAATACTGTTATTCCAAAGATACAGCAGGAACAAAGGGACTAAACTACAGAGAACAGAATTTTCCAAGGCTGGCCAGGAACAGAAAGAAGAGCTGGACTCTTGTTGCAACAGGTTTTGTTTCATACGGTCCTCATCAACAATACTGGTTAGCACATCTCAAGAGCCAGGCTATGCTTATGGTTATTTTTGACCATTAATTAAAAGTTTAATTAACAAGCAACATTTGTACTGTATCCATGTGATGTTTGTCTCTTGTTCTTTGGAGAGATAAGGCAAGATACTTAGCTACTCAGCTTGCACAGGTAACAGAAAGGAAGAATTGCATTTTTCATTGTATGAAAACGGAAGGAAGAAAATTTATTCCTGTGTAAACAATTCTAAACACTCTGATTTCTTGAAGGAAGGAACCAATTTTAGAGGAGGACTTTTATCAAATCATCAGAATTTGTTTTGCTTTTAAATAAACTGTGCTTCTGCCACAGTTTCTTGTTTTCATATGTAACAGAGATTGTAGGAAGGACACATGAATCATGCCCTTCTATAAAGTAGGTATGAAAATCCCTGAGACAAAAGCGTTTAGGAAGCCTGCTGTCTTTGTATTTTAGGTAGAGTAATTTAGTAGAAAAATGAAGAGGCTAATATTGTGTTGGTCTTTTATTTGTTCATAATTTACTGAGATGTAAACTCAGACAGCTAACTACAACATGTTAGCCTGGGCCAGGCTGTTTCCTCTAAAGATTTCTATTTATTACAAGGGCACTTTCGTCACTTTAAATTAGGTCCTTCCTCCAGAAGCAGATTCCAGCTCCACCCAGGCTTTGTGTGCCAACATTATACTTAATTAATCCCAGGATTAGGAAATGATACTCAATGAGAAACACACACAATTTCTTGACAGGGACAGAGCAAACTTGACATGAGGCTTTGACCGTGGATTTTGTCCTTCATTAGGTTAGGCTGAGATGTATGAATGGAAGATGATTTGCTCCAGTTTGTGGCAGTATTTGACATTCACAGTGGGAGACTGAATGACGTGAAATTAACGGAACAGAAATGTTATTAAGATCAAGGAATTGAACAGAAGGTTTAGAGCAGACTTGCCTGCCTTCTCTTTTTCTCCCCATTCCTGCAAATATTGCTTCAATTGCCTGGTTATGATCCAAAACAGAATACCATAAATTTGTTAAATAATAGGGTTTGTTGCCAGTCAAATGAAAGTAAGAGCTACTTGTCTTTAATGTTTCTTGTTTCTTGTTATGTTTTTCCATAGCAATATTTTTGCACCCCAGGACTCAAACTCTGTTGTGTTGTGAGCTCCAGAACCACATCTGCGTCATCCAGAACCAACATGTTGCAAAGCAATTCCTCCTCTTAGGAACTGTATTTAGGAGGATAATTGTGTTATCTTGTAATCAAGGACCAAATGGCAGTTAACCATTATAAATAATCTGAGACATGAAAGTAGTCAGAAATTTTTTGTCCAATGATGTTGACTAGTTTAAATCGTCATACTTCCTTAGAATGCTTTTAGTTTGCTGACAAAAAACAGTAGAAAGCAGGCCAGCCTTCCAAAGATTTCTTTGACAGATTCAACATTGAGAACCTGAAAATGGGGCTGTTGGATTTCTCAGTAGTTCATGAGGAGCAACAGCAATTAAGTTTGGAAAAGTTTGAATGAAGTTAGTATCTGTGTTGCATTTTGAGGCTGACTTAAGTGTTCTCAGGCTAATATTAAGCTTTGGTAAGCACAAAAGGGCCTTCAGGTGTTCTGAGTTCAGCAAACATTCATAATACAACCAAGTAGGTATGCAGGGTCCTAGGCAGAAGCCATACTTCTTCAATTTCACTGCTCTCATTAGATGTGATAGCCAGATTAAAGCTAATTCAACTATCTCACACATGCTGTAGTTGCATTTCGTAACTCCAGCATACACAAACCTAAGTGATGCTTTAGTTTCATCCTACCTAGCTTGGTTGTGGGAGCAGTAGGAATTCAAGTGTTGATGGATTTTGACAGTAGCACAATAGTGATGCAGCAAGTTAGATTGTAGCAGTGGACACCCTGGCAATTTTCTGATTTAATGGCTAACTCCAGCGTAATCTGAATACTGGATAACCCGAGGCAACATGCTAATTCTAGTCAATCACACTGTGACTGCCTTACCATCCACAACTATTTATTCTTTCTGTTTGGTGATAGTAAATACCCACTGCAGTTGGTGTATGAGGCAAGTTCTCCATTTCTACTCCACAGGATGAGGCTCTACAATTTCGATGAGCCAATCTAATAACTCTTTGCACCAAAGGAAACACTCCTCCTTTGCTCACTTACAGGCACACTTTTCTTTCCTCCTTTGAGCACCTACACTACTAGGCATCCTTTCCTGTTTCAATTTTGTTAGCCTTTGGTTGGCTAAGCAAGCTGACCTGTCTCGTTTTGAGGTCAGATGAGTGACAAAGTCAGCAGCAGGGAGGAGGTGGCAGAAGACATCTAGGTTGGGAGGACATGGGAGAAAGGGACAGTTGATTTTACTGGAAGCGAGCCATTAGAACGGTTCAGCTTTATCATGGACTCTCATCCTCAGAGTTGTAAATGTAAAGCTGGAAGTCTCGGTTTATGCTGCCAGTGAAGGACTTTGTGCTGAAGCAGCTGACAAGCGGGACCGCATTATCTCTGCTGACTCTGCTGTTGACCTCTGTCAGAAGGGCAGAGTTGCCAGCTGGGGGCTGTCCGAAGATTTGTCATCACTTGCCAGTCAGTGTCCTCGCTCTGTGTTGCCTCCTGCTGAGTCAGGGACTAACTATGGTGCATTCATTTGGCCTTATTGTTGCTCTGAGGCAAAGCTATTTGGCAGAAATCTACAGGATCTCAAAGTTACTTCTTTATGAGGAAAAGTTTAACAGAATGGCTGTTGTTATTATCACCTTGTTTACTTTTTGGAAAGCTAGATCAAAGTATGTGTTTTCTGTTCCAGGAAAAAAGAGTCACAAAGAAGGAGTGAAAGTTATGATTCCTCTTTTTGTCACTCACCCTCTCTGTAAAATGGAATTAGACATTTGGTTCTAGTTCACTGAAGTGAAATTTTCCAACTAAAATTCATTCTGCATTCTATACATGACTGGTGAGTTTCAAGGGCAAAATAGGATGATAGCGTATAAACTTTAAGTCTTAATGATTCAAGCAAGGTTTGTTCTCAAACAGATTAACTTTACTATATAATATCCTATTAATGGCTGCCATGAAAGCTAACCTTCAGCCAGTTATATCTTGTTTTGTTAAAATTAGATTGAAAACCCAATCATGCGTCATCCATTTCCTGGTTTTATATGTTCCAGTTACATATATATGCATCTATGTAAATATATATATACATATTTTCTCTCATTACATGGCAATCAAAAAGCAAAATCATCCATCTAAATTCTTACCAATAAATCTTTTGTAGTAATGACAAGAAATGCTAACAAAATACAGATTTACAAACTGCTAAATCTCACTAGTATTGTAGATTACGAATACTGACTATGAACAGCCATTTCCATAAAGAAAGAAAATGCACAGCATTATTTTCATTCTCCTCTCCACTATCTAGGACAGAAGATGAGTGGAGGATGAAAATCCATGAGTGTTTTGTTAGCATGGTGTGCTACAGTCATTTGAGCTCTTTGTAGCTTAGAGAGATGAAAGTGTCAAGAGATTTTTGCAAAGATATTATCTGGATCTCATATTTTTCGGTACCCAGGAGGACTCCCCCTGCCAATGAACTCAATAGTTCCACTGGGAAAAAAAAAAAAATGTATCAAGTCCAAATAAGTTCATTGCTGTGATGATTTGCATAATTCCCCATACACAATTTACAGATTCTGTTTCATGAGGTAGAGTTATTACAAAATTCCTCTGCTGCTTTCTGGTGTTTTTTTTTAATTCTTCCATATTAAAGAGCATGCAGTATTGCTGGCAAGGACCACACTGTGTCCCTCCAGACCAGAGATGGTAGTTAAAAGCAAGTTGGGATGATGGGTTAGCAGAAACCCAGGAGAGTCAGTGTTCTTTCTCTGTCTGTGGGGAAGATTTTATTTTGAAACAATGGAAAGTTACCCAAAGCAGAACAGAGAAGTCTGTGATCCTCTGGGTGTTGTATGCTGGTGGAAGCCTCATCAAAAAAAGGCAGGTAGGGAGGAAAAACAAATAAGAAACTTTACGAGGCAAACACTGTTCAGAACACGGGCGGCTTAGGCCAAGGTCAGAAATAGCCTGATCTAACTAGACAGCCAAAGTCAGAGAAGAATTAGATGAGATAGAAATGTTCCACAAATCCAGAAAGAAACCACAGATTTCAAAATGCATTTAAACAACTGGCAACTGCCCAGAGGGGCAGGAAATTGAGAGAGAAAGATGAATACAGAAATTATTCTATTACATTCCTTATCCTACAAAGTTTTTCTTATACTACTAAGCAACAAGCAAGGGTGATGGAAAACCTTGTACTGATGTGCTTGTTTGATTATACATATTTTGCACATGTGCTTTAGTCTAGAACATTCCAATGATGAAGGTATGGGGGTTGTTTTGTTGTTTTTTTTTTTCTTTTCTAAGGATATGTTTATAACTTTGGGAGGCTAGGCAGCAATCCACACAAGGGAGCCCCTGCACACATTTAGCACTGAAATATCTTCACATCCTGCCTTTCACCAGGGGAGGGACCTGCACTGTCCTAGCAAACTAGAGGCTAGCAACACATTAAGCTGAAACATAGTGCTATACTGTTTCCATATAGTGCTATGGAAACAGTCAGATCCCAATTACACATCCCATATGGATCTGTTTCTGCTGTTGGAAAAAATTGACTCTAGGTTCATAAGAGACGGCACAGAGGAGACAGGCAGTGGTTTTGACAACAACTGCCTTGTCTTTTGTTCTTGATTTCCCTTGTCAAAAAGACAACAATGCAACTACTGAAAAAAATTAGAAATAAACACTATTTAACTATCTCAAAATTAAAACAATCCTACTTAGTCAATGAATTTATAAGCATTTTTAACATTTCAGGTGCTTTCCTTAGTTTAGTTCGTACCAATGCAATGTTTTAATATTTCAGTACTAATTGAAATGTCCTGTACTACCTGATGTTAATCTACCTAATCTAAAATAAAAATAGTCCCAGAGAACAAAATTAGGTCTGTATGAAGCCCACATACTGCTATTTTCAAGCTTTTCATTCTGTTACCCTGTAGCAAGAACAAAATCTCACCTTTTCTTTCTTTCTTAGTATTTGCAGAAAACAATGTTGGGAATATCAGGACGGAAGAAACCATGACACTAAGTAAGCTAACTAAATCTACAGAGTTTTCTCCTTAGACTGTAAACAAAATCTCTTATATTGAAACTTAAGCCTATTGTTTCCTGTTCTATTCCAACCAAAATAACAACTTTTTCCTTTACAGCTATTTCAGCCTTATACGCATGCACTCTTTAGTTCTTCTGGGTTCCAAAAAACCACAATCTCCTTCCTTTTACCAGCAGAAAAAATGAGGAGAAATAGAATATAATTGTGAATACTGTTTAAAGGGCTCTGTGTTTCTGAAAAGGTACTCAGTGGTGCAACATAAAAGCAAAAGTATTTAATTCAGTAACTTTTTTGAAGAAAGGTTGTGATAATTGCGTATGGTAAAGACACTGCAGCCTCCAGTTCTATGACAGGAAATAAGTTTTTCCTTATGAAGAGACCTGAACATCCCTAATTTTTCTGATGTTGTTGTCCAGCTGTAAATCAGTGTATTTCTTGAGATACTGCTCACTGTAGTCTGTAGCTTTTTAAAACAACCTCACCAATAGCAAACGAGAAAAAAATGCTCCATGAGGAGTATTTTTAACTTATATTTCCCTTGCAAACTTTATGGAGACATTATCATTCACCCTTTAGTCTTGTCACTGGTGTGATTACCATGACTGATAGCATCAACATTTGTATTCCAAACAGACATACAAAATACCCTCCAGCAGTGGTAAAGACCCTTTTTTCCTAACTCTAGTGCCTTGAGGGATGTAATCTGCCAGAGCAGGTGAAAGGAAAGTGGTAGGTGGTAATGGCAGAAAAAAGGAGGGGAATGTCAGCAGTGGAGGGTTTTCCATATATTGTTCCTTTTCTATTGATTTTGTGTCTGAAAAATATTTAACTTATTTCTCCTTAATGTTTTTTATGCTTTTTAAGCACTGCTAAGAATTATTTTCTCTGTGGTGGCTTTTATGGCCTTTCATGTTGGAAGACTTGAGGATCATGAACATTTCTTCTTACAGGTCCTTTTATGTGCTGGCTTACCTTAATTAGGATCCTATTATTGAAAAATTAGTCAGTTAGTCTTCCCAGGGAGGTCTTTGAAACCCCTACATGGACAAACATCTCAGGAGCAGGCATAAATGTTGGTCATAAAACTAGCATTTATATATTTTCCTTGCCTTGAGCAGTTTTGTGGTTTTATTATTTCTGAGAGCTTTTCAGTGTACTCCCATTCAAGTCTTAAGGGAGGTTGTTGGCTGTAAATACAGTTCTGCAAAGGGAGTCATGCAAGTAAAGTTAATGCACCTGTAGGTTTCAAAGAAGAAAAAGTCTTTTGGGGCAAGTACAGGAGTTCATGGCTTAATATTTGGATTTGGGGTGCAGGGGTGGGTGTGCAAGATTAGGTCTGGTTGTATACATCATAGTAGATGTGGTGCAGAGAGGTTTGTGGAATAGGTTGGTCAGTGTTGGCTCTAGTAGGTCTTAACTGATGGGGATATTAACAAGAAGTTTTTAGTAGATTTGTTTGCATTTTGTGTGTGTGTCTGCACACTTGTATGCATGCATATGTAACGGGGGAAAAATAAGAGTACAGTATCATAGAAAACAAGAGTGGTATAGATTTATTGTTTTTCAGATAATACTAAGAGAAAAATATTTAGCTGTTATGCACTGGAAATGAGAAAAAATGATGATGACTTTGTGATGAACCTTGTAACATTGTCCTGTGCCTCTGTTCCTGCTCAGCCTCAGCTCATCTCACATGCACATCTCTGCAAGCTTCACTGGTCAGAGAAAACACCATTGAGGGTTACTGCAGTGGGACATTTTTGCGTACTTTGAAAATACAGGCTTGTAGATGGAGGGGCTGATCAAGACCTCCTGCCAAGAATTGTGCTTTTCAGTTCACTTTGCACCAGTTTGGATATGGCAACATAGGAAATAAGTGAAAATAAGCATGGACGATAACCTTCAGTGGCAATTTTGTGAAAAAGTGGCATAAAGTTACAATGTTCTTTGCAAGATAATGTCCATTTTTTTCTTTTCTGACCTTATAACAATAAAACATTTTCCCCCGATTAATATGGAAAAGAATAATCTACACAGTTCTTGTTTTGTATAATTTGTTCTCTTAGACTTCCATAGCACTGTGCTGCTACGGGATGTGATAGTTAAGACATAACCTCAAAGAAAGGTTTTATCGAGATCTATAAAACTGTTGAGGCTGAACCCAACTATCTTCAGGTAAGAGTTGTGCCTGATTATATTCAGCTGCAGTATCTGCTCCTCTCTAACTTATAGGTTTCATTAGTAAGGACTTAACCATCCAAGCGAAGGGAGGTATTCAATATGGTGCATGACTGAAGACAACAACCTGAAAGCTGAGAATAGTTTCAGCAGTTGCAAAATTATTTTTAAACTCAGGCTTTGAGCAATTATTACTGCCCAAGAACAGTCCAAAAAATGTAAGACCATTATGACCTTTTAACATGTAACATTTGTTTTAAAACTTTCCTAAATTAAAACAAAGAGAAGAAAGAACATGAACTTTATTTTTCTTTGATCTTGAAAACTCCATTTTGTTCATCAAAACTATACAGCTCTGCTCTCTATATCTCATTTATTACACCACTTTGCAATTTTGTTCTGTTCTCAGCTACTAAAAGACAGCTACTGAAGCATGTTGACACCATCTGTACTTTGAGAAAAGAAAATTTTAGATAATAAAATTAATTTTTATTTTGGAGACAATTGATGTACTGTTTTCCATTCAACAGATAACCTTATCTTAGAACTCTTCTGATAAACACCTCAAAAATTCCTGGAAAAGAGGCTCCCCACTTCAGACTCATCATGGTTAAGTGTTGTTTACTGGTTTTAGAACTGCCCCTGAACTGATATATGAAATCATGATAGTTTTGGTTTAGAATTTATTTTGTATTTAGTAATTTTGTAACAAGTTGGATGAGTAGAACCTCAAGACACAGCACTGCACTATTTAGCCTTTGCAATAAAATAGTGTTATAGCTCTACAGAACTTTTAGTCCATGAATTACAGTACCTGGAGCCCAGCAATATGTTAAGAGCAGTGAGTGTGAAATGATCATTTTGTGTGGATTCTGTTGCAGAACAGGGGCTTAAGAAAGCTTGTTTAATATCAGACATCTTAGAGATAGTCACATTAAATTATCTATATGTGTAATCTAGAAGGATTACATTGCTTTCATAAATCTGTCTGTAGTAGTTTGAAAGATTAAAAAAAATAAACAGAATTAAACAAGCAAAACTGGAAATTTTCTATCATCTTCTAGCAAAGATTAGCAAAGAGCTCAATTTAAAATTCTATTATTTTTTCCCAGTATTAGCCAAATTTGCTGGAAAGATCAATTGCAAACAATTTGATCTTATCAGCTAGTTGCTCAGTTTTGTTAGTTTTGCTACTCTGATTTCTTTTAGATTTTCTAATAAAAGTTTCAGATTTGATAAGCTGCATTTGACAATACTGCTGCTCAACAGAATAAATATTTGCAATATTGTGATTGTATTAAGCATCATCTTTCTTTCTAAATTATCAAAGTGCTTATTTGTACTTTGGCTTTTTTCTCTTCACAAAGAGTATAACCATTTATTTGTTTCCTGTGGAATCAGAATATTCATTTTTTCTGATGGTCTCGATTGTCCAGACATTTTTGGCCTTCACAAGACTTTATTTGCAATGTTTCTCAAATATGAAGTTCCTTTTCTGTATAGTATACAGGTGAACAGCAAATTAAAGGTGCTCAGGTCTATTTTTCTATAACTATAAAGATTCCATGCTCTACAATAAGAGTATTACTTCTATCTTGTCTCAGTCATAGGAAACACAATATCGTTATTTTTTAACTATAATATCATGGCAAAACTAAGTCCTGTTACATAGCAGAAGTCTTTCTGCTTTAATATAAAAGTATTATCCACACATATGCATACTGAAAGTAAGACATAACATGGTAAAAAACTGGAACCACACTCAGGTAAGCTATAAAAGCAGAATCACAGCATAAAGAATTTTATTTTTGGACATTCCCAAATGTTTTTTCTTATCTTGCTTCCAGTACTGAAACATGAATAGAGAAATATCCTACTTTTTCAATTAGGTAATTAAATCAGCTTTGAATATCATATTGATGTACGTTTCAGTAAACTAATAGAAGTGTATATGAGTACTATAACTGATGTAAATATTTTCTAGTGTACTTTTTAAGAGCGCAAAAGAGCTTCTTCTGAAAGGTCTACAGAATATGAACATTTGACTATTGCTTTTACCAAAATCTTTTTGTCTCTAGATTTATTTCATTTTCATACATTGAACATTTATTACCTTTGTTGTAATGGGGGCATAAAAGTCAGAGCTGAGTTTTCTAAGAAGCAAGGGTATGCAAGGCAATGTTGATTCTCAGTTTCTCTGTTTATGTCTTTTTACTGCTTGCTTCAATAATATTTTTAGCTGGATGAAAGTATACCTTTGTATTAGTTCAGAAAAGTTCATCACTTTCTGTGATGGTGGGTTTATTTGGCCTAGGCCTACTGATGGGTCCAATCCTGCACAGATTCTATAATGTGGAAGTCTACCTATATGCAACTGTGGCTTTTGCTATGTTCCTAGTTCAGATATAAAAAATGGCAGTGTTAAATGATTAATTTAGAACTGAGAAGACATTATTAAGGCAGAGCTTCTTGTGAAGTTATTCTTTCAATCTCTCAAAATTATACAATGTTTCATATTTATTCGGGTTTCAATGTCCAGGTTTATTGCAAGGAAGGAAATCTACTTTCATTTTTGCATCATTCCTGAGTTTGTATTTTTCCTTGCCACCTTTTCATGTAAATGTTGAAAAAGAATGAAAATTTCCCTTTCACTGACAAAGAGCTTTGGCACACTTTAGAATTCTCATTTACTAAAAAAGTCCCATGAGGAACAGTGAATGTCTTTCAAGAAGCCATCATCCTTCGCTATTCAGACTTCACTTTCTGGCTCTGTAAACTATTTTCTTGGAGGTAAAGGAACCTGATTGAATGGATACATAAAGATCTTCAGTTCATGACAATATTAATATTGTACTGTGTCATGTTTATTTGCTGTTCTTGAAGATAGTCGCACAGTGAGCACAACTGAGAAAAAAAGAAAGAAAAGTATGTTCTTCCCTTTTCTAGTGACACTTAATCAATGCTGGGTTTTGTGTTTGTGAAACTGTGAAAGCAAATGAGTAATATTTTTCACATAATCAATTTGATTTTAATTAAAAGCAAATAAGTTGAACAGTTCTGCTTCTCAGAAATTTTCTGCTGCTGTTATCAATGATACAAGTACCGCCGATATTATTTTTCTGACTTTCATTTTTACCTGGGCAACTTCACAGTAAATTCAAAGGATATGTAGTTGAGGAAAAATTGACTATAAATAGGATAAAATTTCAGGATTTGATCTAGCAGGACTATGTTACACCAGTGTTAGTGGACAACAATTGTATTTAGGTTTATGGATTTTTTTTTTTATCCCTAGGCACAAATCTGTTCAATTCATCTTCAGATGCATCCATATCTTAAGTGGGCTGAACCAATTTCTCTCTCAATTTCGTTCTTTTCACCTAGAGTGTCACATAGATGTCTCATTTAAAATCCTAGCTTAAATGAATCTAGATCTTATGATTTTGAGAACCCAGCCATGAAGTCTTTTTTCATACTATTCCTGTTCTCACAATGAAAGTAATGGCCACCCAGGTCATGTTATGCCTAAGGCAAGAAGCACTTTCTTGCATAAAAAATAATAATATAGCAGTTAAATTGTCTGTAAGATCATCTTGTAGATTCTCCTGTGGTTTTATTCACTCCATGGATATAGTGTTTTCTCTGGTGGTAGGAAAAAGGAAGTACAAATTCTGAGGTTCACAGGTCAAAATACAGCCAAACAGTCTGCTTTATATGTTATAGTACTCCGTTCAGCAGCATTTCATATTCAGAAATATGCTTGAACTGTACTACTGTTTGGATAGAGCACACTTAAGATATGCTCAAAACCAAGGCAAGCTGTACAAAATGACTTTAAACAGTCATTAGTCTATACTTTGTCAGTGCCTGCTGCCCTTTTGGATTACTTATCCATCAACAATCATATGATAGTTTTATTGGCACAAATTTTCATAAGCCACATTATCCAAAGCTTAAAACAGAAAAATGTGGGATATAATTATGTATTTATTCCTCCAGGAAACAGAAACGGTACCATCTAACCTGTCTGATCAGCATGATTTTTTTTGTGTTCTGTCCATAGCAAGTATTAAAAATACTTTAATACTATACTTTAGTACAATACCTCAGTACAATATATTAAAATACTTTAATATAAAATTGATTAGTTTGATAACAGGTATTCCAACTAGAACTGTATATCATAAAATGTTTTAGAGTCAACTTCCTGTTTATTCTGAAATCAACAGGATTTTACCAATAATTTTGAAGGAAAGTTGGAGATTCCAGTGTTCTGGAGATCTATTGCTTGTTGATGCATATTACAGTGTAGAGCCTTAATGAACTTTCAATGGAGAACGTGGGGAGTTGTGAAGGGGAAACTGGTCTTGTTTACTAACACAAGCCATTTGATATTGATTTGATCTAGCACAATTGTGTCATGACACTACTTGTCCTCCATAAATATTTCTTTAGGGTTTTACATTTTTGCTTTTTTTTTTTACCTTAAGAAAATGTCAAATGAAAATTAATAGGAGAATAGTTGTATATTCTACTTTCTGCTTGTGCTGTAGCATGTTTATTTTGCATAAATGGTTATTCAGTTCTATAACTGTTCTTTGTTGTTTGGAATATTACAACACCAACAGTTTAAAGCAGATATATAATTATCAGGGCCACCTCCATGTAACACTTCTATGATGTTTGTTTTTCAACAAAGGATCTAAGGATTTTCTTCAGTTTAGAGATAAAATGAATGATGCAACTGCATACATGTCAGTGTTATGTTCTCTTATTTTTACCTGTTGGGTATTTTTTTTAATTTACAGAAGTTAGATTTTTTTATTCTACATTTAAAAAATACAAGTTAGCAAAGAGCTTTAAACATTCACCTCCTGTTTTTTTTTATTCTTGGCTTTGTTTCAAAATTACCAGTAAAGTATACAGATTAATAAGTAGTATAAATAATTCTTTATTCTCCTAATAATTATATTATTATAATGTTAACAAGTGTCTTTTGAAATGTGTGGGAGGGATGTGAATTTACAGACGTGCAGAAAGAGTAGATTCTCATGAAATTGAACAATAGATGCTCTAAAGCATTTTTTAATTTATTTATTTTTTTAGCGGCATTCATAACATCAAAAAAATTGAGGGTTCCGCTAGTTTTACCAGAAATATTACCTTTCAACCAAAAAAAAGAGTGGATTGGTGAGATAATACAAAGCTATGCAGTGCAGTAGTTGATGTTCTATGTTTTCTTCAACTTTGAGAATGCCAGAAGTAGGTCTTTTCTGCATATGGGGAGAACCAGGATGAGGGCTTTTCATAAGAGAAAAATGCAACTGTTTTTTACATTTCTTTAAGCAAATTATTATAAAACCATGCTTTTTTCATAAAAAATAAGCATAGTATGTACTGGTTCCTCTTTCAAGCTGTTTTTCTTTAATCGGTTAGGACGGATTTTCACTGTTCTATATAGTGAAATAATTAATTAAATTAGAGAGTCTTCAGATACCTGTCTTCATAATTCCAGGGAATTTATTCATAAGAACATTCCTGTGAGGAAAATAACTCAACCAATAAAGAAAAATTATTACTGAATTCTTCAAAGTACATAAATGTCAATGTTTCTGTATTGATCAGTTCATGATATAACTGAATCTGAACTGGAAAGCAGAGGGAACTTACATGGACTCAGTGAAAAGCTATCTTTTAACTTAGAAGGCACCTAACCTTATTAATTATTATTGTAGAAAATTTCATTTAGGAAAAACTTCATGGATTTTTTTTTTTTTCCCCATGGCAAATTGATCTGAGGAAAAGCTTAAAGCACGCTATTTTGCATGACTTGAGTAGACACATTTCAAGATCATGATATCAAAATATTTCTATACACAAATAAATATCCTCAACAAAGTTTCTCATAACAACATAACTGCGGGTCCTAGTCATGAAGCTTTATTTTTCCTGACCTTTTTTTCAGGGATCAGAAGCCTTTCTTGCTATTCTGAGTGAAAAAGAATCTCAGTGTAGACATAATTTAGTGCTGAACTGTCTTGCATATGTGAGGAACTCCAGAGGAAATAGTTTTGAGATTCCATTAACATAAATGTGGGCACTTGATAACCCTCAGAAGACAGTGATGAGAGGGACATCTGATGAGAGGCCTGTCTGATTGTCAACACCTGTTGGTGGGTTTAGACATTCCTGCAAACTCTCCAGTATTTACAAGGCACTCTAAAAAACACTTGGGAAGAATTTGTTTGGGTTCATAAAATTAATAATTACTTGTTCTAAACAAATTCCTCTCCCAAAAAAAGTTTAGAAGACTAATGAGCTTACTTTTAGAATAATATTTGTGAAAAAAGAGATTGATGCTATTTAAAGCTGGTGAAGAATGTTAATTACTTGTAACACAACAGAAAATAAAACATACTTTTAAAATAAAAATGAAAAAGGTTTTTTATGTTTCCAGCTGATGAGATGCCAAATTGGTGCAGTATGACTCCTTGCAATGACAAATTTCTCTGATGGAGAGCAGAAGCATTGCATATATTAGTATGGCTGACAGGTCTTTCATAAAGCTCTTTTCAAAAACTCCATACCATTGCTTTTATGTAAACAGAAATGTTTTGAAATTCAGGCAAAATTGTTATAAATAAGCATTTAGTTGAATGAATCCAGAAACTAGATGCAATAGTCCTTACAAACAATGCTGTACTTGGTAGGATTTGCATTTTCGTCTGTGTAACTTTTAGTCTTTCCAGCTGACTGCAGGGATAGATTGGTTGACTTCATCTGATCAGGGAATAAACTGGTCATGAACATTGCCCTGTCATTTCAGTCTCCCAGCAGCCAAACATTGGACTCAAGCTTTGAAAAAACTTATGGTTAGAAACAAAATGTTTTAAGCCAAATTTTCTAATGTTAGAGCTGCTTCTGTGTTAGAAGAAACAGAATGAATGCACAATAAATGTTGTGAGCAATAGCACACAAGAGAAGAGCAAACCCAGGTTTTAAATATTAAAAAGTGTAAGCCATGCATACATTTCTAAATTTAAACACACATTATGCAGACACTACCACTTTTTAAAAAGCTGTGTTGAAATAGCATTGTTTCTAGCCAGTACACAGTGACAAGTGATCTTGCTTCTTGGCTCTTCTTGAGTAAGCTTTCTTCCTAAGGAGACATGAACGGTCCAACATGCATAATTGCCTGGAAGAAGGACTAAGGAATTTCAGTCAGACAATTAAATGTTTAAAGAAAATAAATCTGAGACTCTAGCTAATATTTTTGAGTGCACACTAAAAACTTGACAGCATTTTCTTATGAACAACATTTCTCTCAACATCCATTTAACAAATGTATCTAATATTTATCTAAGTCTGACAGTTTACAGATGACCACTTCTTTTAGCATGTCAGATCTCTATGAAGCAGTGTTGCACTTTATGTGAACTCCTGCCAAGTGAACCAGGAGTTGGGCAGCTGCACCCCTAAGCAACTTGTGGAGTACTGATGAGATTTTTCTGAGTGTGAGTTAATTTAATAAATGGTCTGAAGTAGAACTAATCTCTACTAGAACTATAATAAAGTCCAGGTAGTATTCTTAATTCTATGGACATGTCCAATGGTCCCTGAATGCATTGCTTTTTACAAGAGGTTTTATACCTGAATAAGTCTTTTTTGCACACACCTACAATTCTGTAAATAAGATATGTATTGTGAGAAATTTCTTCTGTTCCATATAACCTCCCCTAAAAGCAAATTATCGTTATACTCATTACAGAATAGAAGAAGGTGCAAAACAGACAAGTTTATCAACCAATTGAACTCCAGAAAGGGAATTATAGACTCATACAGTGCAATAAAAATTTAGATTTATTTTTACCCCAATCACATGCTCAGACATGCATACTGCAGTTTAGAGTAGCAGAATAATATTAGTACTATCCAGAAGAGAATGCTGTTACTGTTAATGAAAGTAGTAGTGCTTTATGATTATATTTACACAGAAAATTATAATCTATATTTTATCTGCATCCAGTTATTTAAAGGGCTGTGATTGTCATTATTCTGTCGGTAAAGTGATAATGATTACATGAACCATTAACAGTGAGAAATTTGTCAGAGCTTAAGGAAAGGCTGACCTTCAAGAAGTTGCTCTAGCTTTGGGCAAATAAAGCACATGTAGCCCAATATCCTTTTTACAATAGTAAACAGTGAATAGCCCCAGAGGAGTCTAAGAACAGTCAAAGTTCATAGGAATACTTCTTTAAAACATACTCATAGCCTCAAGGAATTTGTGGCTATGGGCTTCTGGAGCTAGAAAACATATCCTTGTATTTTACAACCTTTGGTGTATTTTTCTGCATAAATTTGCCCTTATAAAACTTCACTTACTGCATTTCTATATAAGAATACTGATTATGTAAATGTGACTTCATGATAATAAGTTTTACAATATCTGTTGGTCAGCTAGAAAGAAATTCTACAGAACATTGTATTCTTAAATTTTCCTCCTTTATCATATAAGACTGAGATTAAAATATACAGTTTACACAGGCTACGCACAAACATATTTTTGCCAAGCTGGTCAGAGTGATGTAAAACTTTACTGTCCCCATCTGTTCAATTACTACTTCTGCATCCTGAACACTACTTTATTAAGGAAGCTTCCCTTGTATATAAAACAAATTAACTTAAATCACCTTTCTTTGGTGATTAAACTGAACTTTTTTATGATATGAGTTTATAGATTGTACTCACACTATCAATTACAGTGTCTCAATCATTATATCCAAAATCTCCAGTGCAGGAGAGGTTGTAAAAAGTTTGATTAGAACCTCAAAACTGTCTATCTGAAAATATAGTCTTCATTGGGTTTTTGTATATATTTAAAAAATAAGCATATGCAATCACAAAGGACACAGAGTTTTTTGCTTTTAGAAGCTGCTTAAATGTGACCAAGGTCTGAAATGGTCTATTGCTATAGGAAAGAGGGTTACTCTCTCATTTTATTTTACTTCTACCTAAACAAGTATAAATGTCCTTTAATCGTTAATTCAAGTATACCAGTAACTCAAGAAAAAGGCAAGATAGATAGCTCAATAATTTTATTATATCATCCTCAGTGATATCAAAGATTTTTAGCTAGGTTAGGGTTTAGAACAGAACCATTTTAATGGGTTTTCACTAACAAAGCAAGATTTTTTTTGTGACGTTCTTCATGAAGCTTCAGATTTTTGATTGCTCTTAAACAGCTTCAGATTCAATATTAGTCGTAGCTCTGAGGTGTAAATGTTAACTGTTGGGATGGATTAACTGGCAGAAAAAGGTCTTGATTGGTAGATTTGAGCTCACAAGTGAGAAAAATTCCTGCTCTGACTTCACATTTGACATCGATACCCGGTACAGTTAAAGAGAAGAAACCACTGCAGATTCTGTTATTTCAGGATTTGTGGAATTTTAACAAGTTTTATCATTTGAAATTTATAGACAAAATACACATAACTATTTACACAAAGCTTGGCCACATATTGGGCAGTGCCACCATGAAAACACAAGCAGGTAAACTGTGGTCCTGCTAATTGAGTGATGTAAGAAAATCTTCACTCCCAAGAAGCTCAATAACAGCAACAAAGGCAGGTAATTCCAGCTCACATACATCTCATTGAAACAAATACTTAAATGTCAATAGGGGATGACTAAAGACAATGTCAGAAATTTCCCTCTATTCTTACTGTAAAAAAAGACTGAGGTATAAAAGTTGATATTAGTACCAATGCCCATAAAAGTAATCCAAATAAATGCAATTTCACAAGCAATGGAAATTACTAATCAGCTAATCAGCTGATCTTTTAGGCTTTCTGGACTGATCATATAATCAGACAAAGAATTTTGTTTTCAGTTTTGAAGTCAATTAGCATTAACCAAACCTTAAAAATCATAGGAATGCCCTGTATCTTCTTTGACCAATACAATTCTTCATTCATTTTTTGCATGAATTGGATATTTTAATAATTTTCTGGAAAGTGTATGTGATTACACACCCTTCTGCCAACCCCCCGGGCTATTGCCAAATTATTGTAGCTTTTTTCATGTAGCTTTTAACTTCCTTTCGTGCTTTCATAAGACTTCTTTTCCTAGATGTTAACCTTAAAAAGTCAATGAAAAACAAAGAAAAATACTACTCTATTAATACATCAAATTATCTTAAATATGTGTTTAATAATTTTAATTCTTCTGTTAGTGCTTTGTAGGCCAGCCCGTTTCTTACTCATTTCTGTCCATGACTAATCTTATTGTCACTGATGTCTACAGCTAACCAACATTTCCGTTAATTAATTTCTATTTTACATTCTTCTTGCTTGACATAATCTGTTTTCTTCCTCTGTACAAATGATTAAATCAATTTATTCTCTATAACAGCTTTATTAGGTAGAAGTCTAACAAATTGGCCATTAAGAAGAATCTACCAATTCCTACGTTAAAGTTTTCGTTCCCTTTTAATTTTGGTGCATTAAAAAAAAAAAAAAGTAATGGCTTCAATTACAATAGAAGTTTAGCTTGTAAATATGCTCTCTCAAATGAAAGGTGCTAAAGAAAAATCAGAATGGTTTTTGTTATTGTATTTTTTTTCTTATTTTATTCAATGTACAATTGAAAAATGTTTGACATTTTTTTCCATTTAAGAGTCTGTGCATTAAATTACACTGGAAAAGGTTAACTCCACTTTTCTCCGTTGCTTTTCCATATAACAAATGTCTTTTAAAAATTTATTTATTTTCTAACGCTGATTCACTTTAAGTTGGTATGACCTGAGTAACAGTGGTCAGAAGAATGCTTGCACATATTACAGATTGTGTGAATCTCTGTTGGACTGTCATTGTTTATATCTAGGAGTCATCTTGGATAAAATAGAAAAGCTGATGAGTTTAGTGGACATGTATAAACATTTCTCCCACATCAAACCCCCAGCAATGTTACGAGCAGGGATCTTACACAATGACATGTGAAAATACAATTCTTCCCTATTTAAGGGTGAAATTCTTCCCTGCATTTTCCCCAGAAGTAGTAATAATTAAATATATATTTTTTTAAAACATTATTTTAAAGAGGGAATAGTATCATGTGTAAGTAACAATGTGAATATATGTAGTGGAAAAAGAAAGAAGAAGCTGTATTGGGCAAGTGTGTAAAAAGTCAAGTTAGAGATTTTTTTAACTGTTCTGATTGTGTCACTATATTTGATTGCGACCCCTTCTGGAGTTAGAATTTTGAATTGCTTCAGATAATTGAATTTCAGCATAGCCTTCTGGTATGTCCTTCTTCAAACTGGGATCTTAAGAGTTTGTTCAGAATCAATTCTTAAATAAAAAAAAAAAATACCAAACCCAAAACACAAAAAACATTTCAGAATGGTAGCTCAGTATAGCATATTTTACTGGGTGACCATTGGTTGAAGACATATTAGATAATCAGATGAAGTCCATAGGGTTTTTGAAATAAATAATGATCACTATATTTTGAATAGTGTGCCAGGAAACATCACACCCTGTCAGTGCTACTGTTGTTTCCAGAAGTAGTTTTGATTTAAGAATTTATATTATATTTATATTAACAGATATTTATCTCTCTGTTTGTTCCTACATAAGCTAATACCCTTTGTGGAGAAGTACACTTTTGAACCATGATGCTTGAATTTTATGATGACTTAAAAGAGATATTTCACTCTTCTTATTTGGTTTCTAAATCAAATTAAATGCAAAGAAAAAATGTTTAGGACTTCCTTGTCTCAACAAACTACTAAAAGCATGCAAATATAGTTGGACATACAAAGGGTGACTAAACTCACCTATAGCTTTAGTTAGCTTTTGGAGGCAGGTAATTTTGTAAATATGTAGAATGAATCCAGGTGTCTATAACCAACAGTGCATATCCTTCATTTTAGATGCACTTACTCTGTCTAAAAAGTGTCAGGAATGGGGATTTAAAACTCCTATAAATCACAAGTTTATTTTATCGGTAACAGAAAACCTTTAGAGGGGAACAAGACCTACAGATTATGCATTTATATACCCATTTATCTTACATAAACTTTTATAGCTATTCACTATGGTCCTAGTGCCTACATCAAAATCATTGATTAGAATAGTCCAAACATCATTTTATTGTTCTGAGCACAAATGGCTCAGCCTGGATAGTGTTCATACAGCTGACTTCCAATCAACTACCCAGAGTGACCTGGTGCATATTGTATACTGGAAAAAGTCCTTTATCACTCAACATCCCAAATCATTCCTAGGCATTGTCTGAAAGTGTTCATATTGGCACAATTCAGATATCTGCTAGGGACTGTACTGGCAACTAGCAAGCACAGATGATCTTGCCCCGACATTGTTTTATGTGGCCCACCAGTACAGATGTAGCCATAGCATAGCTTCTCTGGGGACTGTTAATGGATTCTGGTTTATTCTGTAAATATCTCTTTCCTTCACCAACAGAATACCAAGAAAGAATCGCCCAGTATTCTTGGTGTTACTTATTATTAGAGGTGCCTTTGTTCAGTTATTTGGCTATCAATTAATGTGCACCAATAAGCAAGGAAGCTCTTCATTGTACCTGCTGTATTCAGGTTCAGACTGTAACTTCTAAGCAAGCAGTATTTTATAAGATCTGACAGTGTGAGCTTAAAAGGGCAGTATGACCACAGCCTAGGTTGATGTGTAGATCAGCATGTTGTTTTGCTTCAATAGCTTATGAGACAATAATTTTTGTTCTAGATGAAGATAATTGTTTTGGGTAGCATCTAATAGAGGCCTAGAATCCCAAGGTCAGAGAAATGAGAAGCATGTAAAACAGAATCTGTCATTATATCATTTTTAGGTGATCCATTAAGGTAAAAGAAACCCAACAGCTAGCAGAACAAACAGGAGGTCCTGCTCATCCCACTCATCTTCCTATTGGTACCTTTATACCAGAAGAATAAAGGGAGCAACTTAGACCTCTTGTAATAGAAGAAGAGGAAATTATATGAATTTGCTCACTTTGTTTCAAGGTTCAAAGGAACCTTGAAAGTTGAAGATTACAATTATCCGCTCATTAGCTTCACCGAAACTGACAGTTTCAGAACTGACAGTGGCCCAAATTGCCTCTGAGACCATTCATTACTGATTTCAGTCTAACAAAGCTTTCTATTCCCACATCTTTCACAGAAAGGGAGAGGAAAAAAAAAATACTTCAGATCATCTCGCAGTCGGAGCCATATTAATTACAATTATAACTTGTTGAGAAGAGGGAATGAAAGCTGCTTGCTAAATTCATAATGTGCTTCAGATATACGTGTATTAAGATTCATCAAAGAATAATTTTTTGCCCTTCTCTGATGGAACATTGAGTTCCTTCAGTTGCTCAAATGTGAACTGCCTCTTTTTTAACACCTAATGATAAACCACAGTATGGATATATGCTCTCTATTTATATCCTTGATGTCATTCATCTGTTGATTAGGATAAAAGCCATCAACCATAAAGTCTCTCCGTTCATTTTATCAGATACTCTTGAATTTGAAAATAAGATGGATTATATCTTAATCAACCAAAGAAAAAGAAATAAGTAATAAGGTTGGATTTTTCTATTAGTCATTCTCAATCTGGTGGGATAAATCTGAGTATTATTTTCATGAAAGCTCATTTTGATTTCTATTACAATGTGAACAGAATTATATTACTATCCAAGCAATCTTCCACATTTGAACAACCACATTAAATGACAGAGCATCTTGAAAGACAGTGATAGAAATCCCTTTTCCAACTAGCAGTAATGTCCATAATATAGTCATAAATATACAGAAATAGCTGTGAACTGGAAATGTATCCTAGCCCCAGTGCACATATTTAATTATAGTAGTTGTTTAGTAGTACTCTGATCAGTAGTTGTAGAAACAATATAAGTGTCAGTAATATCTAATAATAACACAGAAAAAGCAGTAGTTTGGAAAGAACTAGTTCAGTGACTCGCACACTCAAACTTATAGACTCATTTATACACCAAATACAAATTATCTGCTTATACAGAATTGTTCCTGCTTTATTGTTCTCTATATTGTTTCTATACATTAATTTCTGTAAGTCTTTGATGATATTTACAGAGTTCCATTCATTTCAGATGTAATTATTAACCGGTTCTGGTAAGAAAGTAAGATAACGTAACCTGTGCATGCTGTTGTGGAAATTGTACTTAATCTCTATTTGTAACCACAGGTGTTTAAATATCTTGATTTAGGCAGCTGTGAAATGCTCATTTAAGATCTAATTTGCTTGTAGCCCAGCTATAATACTTCATAAAAGTACAAAACTAGGAAGGTACTCTTAACTTCTGTAGACAAATGACTGTCCCATAGGGCCTCGTAGTAACATAGACAAGATTATAGTTAGCTCAATGCAATAGCTCAAGTTCAAGGGTAGCCTTGGCTGCAGTGATCATGAAATGGTGGACTTCAAGATTCATAGGCCAGCAAGGAGGGTGTGCAGCAAGCTCACTACCCTGGACTTCTGAAGAGCAGACTTTGGTCTCCTGAGAGACCTGACTGGGAGGGTAGCGTGGGAAAAAGAAATGGAGAGGAGAGGGGCCCAAGAGGGATGGTTGGTATTCAAGGATCGCCTCCTCCAAGCTCAGGAGAGGTGCATCCCAAAAAAGAAGAAGTCAGGCAAAATAGCCAGCAGGCCTGCATGGATGAATAAGGAACTGCTGGACAAGCTCAGGGCCAAAAAGGAGGCCTATAGAGGGTGGAAGCAGGGACAGTTAGAATGGGCAGAATACAGAGAAACGGTCTGAGTGGTCAGGAATGAGATCAGGCAAGCGAAACCCAGGCAGAACTAAATCTAGCCAAGAACACCAAAGACAATAAGAAAAACTTCTACAGATATGTCAGGGACAAAGGCAGGACTAGGGAAGTTGTGGGCCCTCTCCAGAAGGAAACTGGACACCTGGTCACCCAGGATATGCATAAGGTTGAGCTACTGAATGACTTTGCCTCAGTCTTCACTGGCAAGGGCTCAAACCACACTGCCCAAGTCACAGAAGGCAAAAACAGGGGCTCTGCAAATGAAGAACTACCCACAGTATGAGAAGATCAGGTTCAAGACCTCTTAAGGAGCATGAAGGAAAGTGTTAAAGGAGCATGAAGGAAGTGTTTCAGGCTACTTACAGTACCAGTTTGGTAAAACATTCTTCAGAGGTGGTATTTAGACTTCAGCTAAGTTTCCTTGATCACAAATGAGAAATATGTGCATGTATGTATGATTCTAGGATTCTATGATTAAGGTATCTCTTTCAGAAGAGTGAATGTAAATAGCGTGCCAGCTCTTCATAGGCACACAATATCAGGCACATCTAAATATTTTTTGTTAATTAGCCAGAGATTTTGTGCTGACATTACAGTGAAATTCAAAGGCCTTACCTCTATATCTGGTAGAGGACTTTCTGATGAAATGTCTTTTTGCTGGATTTATTCCAACAGAACTTCTCATGGAAGCATGTCAGTTCTGGTAAAACTTTTAATAGGTCAAGTAAATTCCAACTAAAGCAGACACATAACTTGTAATAATTATATATGGAGAACAGAGTACTTTAAAATTCCAAAATTTTAGTCTTTAGGTTTGGATAAAAACTGGCTTTGCTTTTGATCCACAGATATTTGCACTTGTCAATACAGTTTCTTCAGTTTCAGCTCTGAAAAAAAAAAAAAACCAAACCAAAACAAACAAAAAAAACCCACAAAACAAAAAACCACCAAGACCACAAATGACCCAGTCTAAACCATTTATATGTATCTTTTGAAAGAAGAAAATTGGAACATCAGGTAACAGGGACATAAGACTGACAATATGACTTTGAAAGAACATATCCAGTATTCTGGAAAATAATTTGAAACTAAGACTTCAGAAGAAGCTATTCCAGTCATTATTTAATCATTTAAAAGTTTTCTTATTGATAATACACATCCATATAATAATATAAATTTATATATAGAATATATTATTATTTATTGATCTGAATAGTTCAGCTTTTGTTCTGAAAGGACTGGTTTTTAAAATTCTTGACTTGTCAGTATGAAAACTGAAGGAAAAGATAATCACATTTCTTATTAATGAGAATATACAGTTTTGATTAATCTGCCTTCTAGGTGACAGATGAATAGGCTCCTATAATCACTGTCCATATAAGTATTGCATTAAGATAATGGCTGAGTCATTTTACGAATTTTTGTTGTGCTTTTGTTGTGTGAAATTTAGTTGTTAATTTCAGAAACAAGATACCACTTTAAAAAAGTAATAAAATTATTAAGGGAAGACTTTCTCAGTAGTGTAGTTTCTCTTATTAAGTTGGCAGAAATTTTTCAAGGCAGCTACTTGAAAATTCACAAATACAAGGAAGAAAATCTTAGTATGAATTTGTGCATTCAGATCATTGTGTATCAGTAATTTCAGCAAGATGATTAAAAAATATAAAAATGTATTATAAACTGAAGAATGATAAATGTTTAAAATGAATAAATTAAAAGTTAGTTATATACATTCAGATTGAAAGCTTTCTTTGTTTATCGGGGAGACAGTTCTGCCGAATTCTTAGGTTGTTAGTCATTTTTGCTTATTGTCATTGTACAACTAAATATATCTTTCAATATTTCTCCATAAAAATAGACATAAAAAGAAGAAAGAAGTCCTACAGAAGGTCTGTCATTAGACAGATAAAGTAAATTGTGGAAGTCTTTTTGATAGACATAAAAATTCACACAAGTACTACAGAACTTTATGTTTGATGTTATTAAATGTATGCATATATGCTTTGATGTTCATAAACCTGAAAAATATTTATTTCCTTTACTTCTTTTTTTTTTTTTTTTTTTTTTATGGTTTGCATATAATCCCATTTAAGTCATTGAGTTACTTGCTTTACCTGAGTCTGCTGTCCAGGAGATTTCAAAATCATGACCATAATCTCAAGTGGACAAGGCAGTTAAATAAGCTGAAGTAATTTGAAACATCTTCTTGCTAAACAGTCAATAACAGACCAAAATCCTGACCAGTTTGGCAGTTGTTTGGCTGTCTGAATTGTCAGTAAAAAAAAGAGAAAGCCACTAGGAAGTTCTTTTCAAATTATTTTGCTTAAAAACTCTGAATGTCAGTTAATTTTAAAATGGAAACAATCAGAAAAATGTTTCTCCAGTACTGAATAAAAACATTTTTTTACACTTTTGCTATTCTATACATGTCCTTAAAATCTTAACCTATTTTCTTTCACATATTCAGTGAAGCACCTGATTTCCAAAACCAGCAAGAAATAAGCTACCTACACTAAATACAGCATCTTCCTTTGATGTCAAATACTCTAATCAAACACATCTTGCCATAATCTATTTGTAATGACAAGTCAGACAGAGATTTGAGGTGGGAATATTCAATTTGGAACTGCCAACTCATTTACTTGTTAAGAACATCTATAATATTGTTTGTTCTTTCTAAAAAAAATATACTTCAATAGGTGTGTTTGTTTTTTTCCTAAGTATATAACTATTTTGTGAATTTTACTGCTTAGAAATAATGCTTAAAATTATATATCCTTAGGTGGTATGCAAAATTGATTTCAGAGAAAAGAGAATTTCTAGAAAAATATCAAAGTCGTTGTTATTCTTCACAATTACTTGCAGTAGAATCTGAAGCATGTCATGGACTAAAAAGTGTCATGTGTGTCCCTCATCCGAGCCTAACTGAATAATCAAGGTATTATATTCATTTTTCAACTATATTTTGTATCAGGTCTATATACATAAAACAGAGGGAGAGAAGAAAATGAAAAAATAATTTATCCTTCATACACCTCAGTGTCACAACCAGTAAAATGGGATTAGGCACAAAGCATGCTAAACTATTAAAATTTATCATTTTGGATGACATTAAAATCATCAGCTAGAAGATGTAGCGCTTTTATAACTTTTTTTTTTCTGTCATCCTTGAGCACACACACCTGAATGTTGGAAACTGACAATCACTTAATGATTTGAAAACTGTTACTTTATCTTGGGGAGGACAATAATACTGTTTCTTCGTTTGTGTCCTCTCCAAATCAGGGTGCCTTATGGCAACAAAGTCATTTATAGACATATTTCATTCTAGTGTGTACAGATAGTTACTTTTGCTGCTTCTGCTGTAAAAATGATGTTAATTGTATATATATTATATGCCGTGCTTTTAAAAAGTTTTGTAAATGGCACATTAATCCTATTTTTGATAGGACAAGCTGATGTTTTTCATCAGCACTCTTTGAATTAATAAGCGCTAAAAGACAGGTTTTGCAGCAACATGCACAGATGCCAGGCATCTAACATACATTGACATAATGAGAATTATGTACTTTGGGGGTTTATAATTCTAAGAATCTAGTTCAAATCCTTACTGGTATTAATGGAATGACTCCCACTGACTAACAATCAATGATGATCTCAAAAGCCATTCAGATATTCAGATAATCAAAATATAACTTCTTAAATTAAAACCAGGTCTCTATCCCCTTTTCCCTCACTCAGTGAACTAAAACTTCTTAATCAGATGCAAATTAATATCAAGCAGTTGAGAAAAACTGCTCAACTTTTTTTATAATATTGTTTTTCATCAAGGACCAAGGCTGAGATATTTTTTTTTTTAATATCATGAGCAGGATTGTGCTGCATCTTGCAAGAGATAAGGTGAGACTGGAAAAGTAAAACTGCAGCTCAGAAGCAGCTGGGTCTTTCCTTCTGAGGCTGAAAAGGATAAGGGAAGAAAGAGTCATTAGTTTACGTGTTCAGAAAGGCTCAAATATTTGGAAAAGAAAAAAAAAAGACTGTTGGTGACAAAAAAAGGGCTCTCACACCAGGAAACTTGCTGAAACTATAAAGGGAAAATCTTTTCTATACCTCCTGGTATAAGAGAAGTAATGAGTTTAAACTGCAGTAAAGAATGTTTAAATTACACGCAAGGGAAAACTTGCTAATTTTAAGGATGATTAAGAATTCAAATGTATTGCCTAGCCAGAGCACTGGAATCCTTAAGGATTTAAGAAAGGATAAAACAGACATCTGTCAAGAATGTGTTAGGAAGAGGTGATCCTGTCTTGGGAAAAATTTGATTAAACTCTCAAAATGTCTTTTAGCCTAACTTTATTTGATTTCTTCTTTTCTTTTTCTCGTCCAGAAGGACTGACTGTGCAGAATAGACTGTGCCAATGTTTTAAGTTCCCATAAAGCTGCTCATGAAGTGTGCATTCACGTAGATGGACTGACAGCAGAATACGCTTAAACAGATGTTTGAATTCAATATTTAAATAGAGAACTTCTCTGAAAATAGGAATGCAAGGTCATATCCTTCCGTAATTCACCCTTGCTTCCCAGTTTCAGTGAGGAATATCTTCAATTAGTTGGGTGAAATGTATTCTTCTGTGTGTTATTTTCAGTTTTCTATTTAAAGCAGACTTTAGAAACAAGACTTTACAAAATAGATATAGTAGGCATGTCTAGAAATGACAAGAAATATACAACTTTTACTGGTTTGAATTTAACTTTTCTGAAGCATTTTATTTTGCAAATAGTAATTTAATTTAGTGGTTTTATTATAAATTCTATTGCATTCTGCCTCAAGAACTTTCTACATATTTGTCTTTGAATGACAAGACTGTTGTTCTATTTGTGCAATTGTTAATAAAGGAAATATGAAACTAGTGGGACACAATAAGTGGATGATAAGCAAGATGTGGTCTGAAAGTCTTGTGACCAAGCAGATTGTAATTCACTTTAGCAGAGCTCCTTAGAGACACAAACATTTTTTTCACTGAACAATTAGAAGGGAAATGTCCAGTTATTGCCATTATCTGCCATATATGCAGTTAAAAAAGTTCAGTAAGTGACAATATTTTGAGGCATAGGTCTCAGGTTTTCCTTTTTAAATATTTTCTTCCTGTTATGAAAAAGCATCATGATACAGTGCACTGAACAATCAATTCTTTTTTATGTATACAATTTTGTTTTGCTGAGGGAGGAAGAATTCTTTTACTGACACAGTAGCACTATGAATTTACTCATCATATTCACACTCTTATTTCAAATTTGTCCTTCCCATCAAGACCTATTTACTGTAACACAGAACTTCTTATTTGTTTTACTCATGTCCTCTAGAATGATTTGTTGCTCATTAACATTAATAGTATGTTATCAGGTCAATTAGCATTATAGGGTTATAAAAGTACCCTGGGATTGATTAAATATGGGAGTTCAGTAATTGAAAATAATGAGATGGAGACTGGTTGCTTCACAACAGATGGCCTTTCAATCCTGAATATGCCTAATGTCTAAGAATATATGGTATTACAAGTCACTTGTTCCTTTGTGAAGTCAAAATCTGGCTTTAATGTATTTTATGTAATACTGTTTTCCTAGAAAGTTTACATTTTATCTAGAAATACAGTGTGTGAAAGTATTGCAGATAAGATCTGAATTTAATTCCTCTTCTTCGTTTTCCTAATTTTAAATGCTCTTGTATCACTTTGCCATGATGGACTGCGTCCTTGGGGCATTTAATCGACTAAGAAAATCTTGTGTTGCCCATCCCATGGACTGAATTAGACTCACATTCTGTGGGAAAGTAGGACATGATATGACATTCAACCTCATCAGAAGGTTATCTGATCAACTTCAAATCTTGTAATTTGTAGCTTTTGCGTACTGAAACACTATTATTATTGCTTTGATTCAGTTCCTTCTTGCTATATTACTTATTACTTACTTCTGCTGACTAGATTTTTTAGAAAAGAACAGGAAAACCAATTCCAAACAGCAAAATTAGGTTCCCACAGCAATTCTACCTCTGTGCCCTTCTAAATCCAGTACATTCTAGAAGCAAATGGCTTTTTCTTCCTCTCCTATACCTTTGGCTCTTTGATGCTCCTTTTCCCTTGCACTAATATATTCATTTGCTCATTAAAGCAACAAAATAAAAACGGGAAAAAAACAACCAAACAAAAACCCATTCATTTTTGCTGTGACACATCAGTTCCCTGGTCTGAGTCTCTTGTGTATTTGCACAGGCAGAGGTGGCAGCCAAACAGAAAGAGCTGGTACAACAGACCATTAGTCTCAGTGACAGTACAAACCTACAAAGGAATAAAGTAGCTGTATAAATATAGATTGACACCCACATGTATGTCTGGTAAAGCTCACATCGTAGGATAGATTGGATCCAGATGAGAAGGTGATGTCAGGCATGGTAAAGGAACTGGGAAAGAAGAAACAATACTCACTGCCACTAGGCCACAAATCTGTTCATCAGACAGAAACAAACACTCAGGATACACAAAATTTGGTTGGGAAGAGCAAGGCTGGCTGGTAAAAACACCTTAATTAGACAAGAGTCACTAGGTGAAAGCTCAAATATCTCAATAGACTATGGTTACAACAGCAAAAATGTTCACCTTCTGTTGTGAATGAACTGAACTGAATTGAACTTTTGGGTAGCAAAAGCAAAATCTCTGTATATTCTCATTTTATCTTGATCACAGTTCTTGTTTAAACCTTATTATTAGCTTCTACAATGTTTTGGATATCATCAAGAAAATTAGATACTTTCATTTTCTGTGATTTTCTGTTTAGCTCTGAATTTGGACTTAAATTTCTTACTTCCCAGTTTATGTAAAAATTCTTCTGCTGTATTTTTCCTTCCACTTGCAATATCCTTCCTAGAAATTTTTCTATTATGTTGTGTAAATACTCCTACACTTCCTGCTTTCTTCATATCTATTATTTACTGCAGTAGATCTTTAATCATATTATCTTCTTTTTTTAAGCCAAAGAAGTTAAGAAGGGTGTGAAAGAACTTTCTAATTGCATTTTCCCATCCCACTTTATTTCCTGTAAACATGTTAGATAGGAATATGAAAGGACTCCGTATCTTTAAAATTGAACTTGCTCTTTTTAAAAGGAACTATTTCAAGAAATGACACTATTGCTGCCAGTTTCTGAAACATATGTTCAGAGAGTACTGGAAGACTGTCTTCAGAGTTATGCTAACAACCATAAAATGATGCTGCAAAGTACCCACTTGTGTTTAAACATGCAAACAGTCATTATACGTACTTTCTGATTGAGTTCATAATATCTTTTCGTTTCTGAGGAAAATTGTTGCCAGTTAATAACATATTCATTCTTTATAATATGAAAACCCAGATGGGAGAAGGTTTCTCTCAGTGATGATTGTCATTGTGTGCTTATTAAGTATAGCAGAAAAAAATCATTAATCAAAACATAATTTGACAAATTCTTGATTATACCAATATGACTAATGGGAAAATAACAGTCATTGAGGAAAAAAGGTACAAATTTAGAATATGACTTTGCATATTTGATTGTGGTTAATAAGAAGCTCAATATAAAATCAAAATACACGCTTTGGAAAGCTAGAAAATTTGTGTTAGTCTGCATGAAAAGCAAAGGTATGTTATGGTAAACAGTGATAATGTATTAGTCAACACTGAATAATCAGAATTTTTTGTGTTCTGAGATTTGCATCAGAACTTCAAGTGTTTGAGCAGAAGATATTGCTTCATAAATTAATTGTTTTCTAACAGCGTTATTCACAGTGACATTACTTCTGCATTTCCCTACTGACACATAGTGTTAGAGTAATTCTTTTTTTCATTAAATTTGTAGAGATAAAATTTTCTGTTTTCTTTTGAAGTGTTTTCATTATTGCCTACAGATTTGAAAAGTCTTCTTTCAGTGTACTTTAAAGTAATAGGTGAAGGATTCAGTTATGTGCATTGTTATTTTCACTTCCAGAGAACTTCACGTGTTAGTACACTGTCTTTTTTGAAGGATATGGGGAAAAGATGATTTTAAACACTCTAAATGATAAAATTATTAATTTAATAGTGTAAGAAAATCATTAGCAAAATAATGTCAATTTTCTTCCATCTTTAACTGATACTTTAAGGAAAGGTCTAAGAGAAAATAAAATACAGTTACATTCTCAGAGGTGTACAGATGGATTTATTTCTATCTTGTAGTGTGGTAACAAAACATTTCTGGGAAAAGAAATTAAGCAGAAGGCCAGAGCAAAAAAGGTGAAAATATTGTGCTTCCTTTCAGCTTTTTATCACTGAACATGCTCTCACAAATATGATCTCATTTAATACGTTCTTATATTTTATCAAGATTAATACTGATTATTTCCAGTCATAGATGATGACATTCATTAAATTAACATATGTTCAGCTATTGTGCATTTTGTCTCTGTAATTTATAAAAACATTTCATTCTCAAGTGTTTTTTGGTATCAGTTAGAAAAACTTCAGCTTTTTCACACTTTTCTGTGCTTTGCAAAGCATTTCAAGTGTGGAACTCTGAAAGGACTAAAACGTGGTGTCAAATACACTGGGCTAAAATTTTCTGGTTTACATTTTTTTGTATTTTTATGAATATTATATAAAGTTCTGGAGCCTAGTTGGTCTGGATTTTCACCCCAAAAAAAAACAGCAGCCTAAAATCAAAAAAGAATTGGTCTCAAGCTCAACAGCCTGTAAAAGCTGAGTGCAGGTGGATCCTGTCTCCACTGTTCTCCCCAGGAAGGGTGACCTAACCCTCTGTTGAAAGGTAAAACATGGTCCCCAGGTAAAAAGGAAGCAGGAGGCATCATAGCAATGGGGCCCAAACAAAGCTTTCAGGGTTTTGTTGATTCACTGAAAAATTAGAATCCTTTTCCTAACTTTTCACTGTATCCCTTTACTTTCTTTGTTCTTTTTCTTTTTTAAATATATTTCTATGTACTATCCTAAACCACAGAGAGGAATGCTTAACACAGAAAACAAAATTGTCAGTTAAGTCTATTAACTGTCAATATTTTAAACTGCACTGTGTCTAGTAGGTTGGCCTATATTTTAAAATAGTTTGCTTCAAAAATGGCAAAAACATAACATTTGAATTAATAAATTCTGCAGCAACTGAAAAATTATTAAACTAGTCTATGTATCATAATGAAAATACCTAGAGTTGTATCTCATATGGTGCTACCAAAGCTAGTGATGACTCAGCCTCAGTTTTTTTGGTTAAACATGGGATCTACAAATGCTCTTCAGAACTGCAGTTTATTTTGAATCTCTATTGTGAACTTGGTTTTAGACAAAATACAATCTAACAAAAGATTTGTTAAACAAACCTTCAGCCTGAAGCATGTGCACAAAGATTTGCTTTTCAATGGAAAATCTGTAGTATGAATTAATCAAGTGGATTAATATGAAGAGTTAGAGCCTGCATACTTGATTATTCATATAATTCGTATGTATCTATTAACAAATAAGAACAATGAATCTAATATACCTGAGCTGTGAGCATTAGAGGTGAACTACATATATGTGAACAGACATAGTTGTCCTGCTTACACACAATAGTCAAGCTTTGGGAGGTTGTTTTTTCATGGTTTTATTTTTATTTTTTAATTTGTACATGTCTGTAATTATGAACAGACTTCACTCTGGGCATTAAGAAATGTCTGCCTTTTAAGATCCTAAAATCCATTGGACAGTATTCTGTATCCAGAATACATGCTAGCCTTGTGTAAACGATTTTATAATGAAATGTCCTCTGGAGAAGCTTATGTAGAGGAGCTTTTCCATTGAACATCCAGAGTCCGGAAATTTCATTTCCACAATATTTATGGATACAGAAATCATTTGGACATGTTGTTTTCCCTATGTGACATTCAGATTGGGTACTTTTTCCCTTGATTGCCAGACTCTTGAGAGATGGGCTGGCCCTTCTTATGTATCGAATTAATTGCTTGGATGACTACATAAAACATATTAAAAAGTTTAAGGAAAGAATGTGTCATTAATTATAAGGATTAAAGTTCCAAAAGTGTTGAGTGTATTTCTGTGAATTATCAAAGGCTTTCTTTTACTTTGAAAGGGTTTTCATTCTCCACTGGAAAATAGAACTTGTGATACTTCCATACATCATACAGAAATTTTTTAAATAAAAAAGGATTGTAGGTTATATAAGATTTTGATACTATGATTTGAAGCTTTAGGAGGTACATAAAATTTAGCAAATTAAATAAGTACTTTTTAATTTGGAAACCTAACTGATATTAGAATTTTGCATGCAACTTTGTAAATAATTTAAAAACCATAATATCGCTAATTCTTTGATACATTCATACTAGTGGATGAAGAATATTTAGAAGACATTGTAACATCTCTGGACCAAAGCTGACAAGATCTCAAAGCTATATTACCTTTATACAATTTGTGTGATTAACACAAATCATACTTTTCTCAGGAATTTGATCTATTTATTTATTTATTAATTCACCAGACAAAAAACAGAGGACTAATTACTATATCAAAAATATTTTACAAATTATTAAGGACTTTTTCATTTCAGAAATACTCACTTTTCAGTAGATTAAAGAAGTTGATTAAAGTTTTAAATTTGTTTTAATAAAGTCCTGAAAAAGAATAATAAAGTTCAATTTTTTTTGGCAGAATTTTTACTTCAATTTTTTCTTTTTATTTTTCCCCCCAGTGCATCGTTTGTCAGAAGAAGCTGTGTTATAGGTCCCTCACTTGCCTACCATTGGAACACTGAAAAACAATGCCTCTCTTTTCCAGGAGCTTGGCCAGGTTAAACTGGCAGTGTCTGTGAAGTGTGTTGGCCTGGCCCTGAAAAATTGACTCAAGGCACACAGACAGAAGAATAAAATAATATTTTTGTTATTCATTTCATAGCTACAGGAGAGGAAATGATTATTTGTTTGTTGGTTTGCTTGTTTATAGACAGGAAAGGAGTCTGATTTTCCACCTACAAATCTACAAAAATGAATGTCTAGTAATCATTAGCTTATAATGGCTATATTCTTAATGTCTAAAGAGTTACTTAATTATTCACAGGAATAATCTCACTTACAGAATGGGATTTTTTTTTTTTTCATATCTATTTCTTAGGAAAATCTTGCTCTGGATTATCCTGTGCAAAATGACAGTTTAAAGCACCGTTTTTCATAGAAGAAAAGTATGAAAGAAATCAATAGAAAACAGACTAATTTTATTCAGAATGGAAGACAAAACAAAAAGGTTTTGAACAAGAAAGCAGAACACAGAAAACCAACTAGCTGCCACCCTTTTTAGAGTCATAGAAGCATAGAATCATTTAGGTTGGAAAAGACCTTTAAAATCATCAAGTCTAACTGGCAGCCTAAGTCCACCACTAAACCATGTTCCTAAGCACCACATTTACATGACTTTTAAATACCTCCATGGATGCTGATTCCACCATTACCCTGGGCAACTTGTTCCAATGTTTGACAACCCTTTTGGTGAACAAATTTTCCTAATCATCGAATCATAGGATGGTTAGAGTTGGAACGGACCTCAAAGATCACCTGGTTCCAACCCCCTTTCCATGGACAGGGACATCTTCCACTAGACAAGGTTACTCAAAGCCCCATCCAACCTGGCCTTGAACAATTCCACGAATGGGGCATACACAGCTTCTCTGGACTGCAGTTCCTGTGTCTCATCATCCTCAGAGTAAAGAATTTCTTCCCAATATCTAATCTAAATCCACCTTCTTTCAGTTTAAAACCATTACCTCTCATCCTATTGCACCACTCCCCATCTTTCATGTAGGTTCCCCTTAGGTACTGTAAGGTTGTTATACAGTCTCCTCAGAACCTTCTCTTCTCCAGGATGAACAACCTCAGTTCTCTCAGTCTTTCTTCATAGGATAGATGCTTCAGCCCTCTGATCATTTTTTGTCGCCTTCCTCTGGACTCACTCCAACAGGTCCACATCCTTCTTATGTTGGGTGCTCCACAGCTGGCTGCATTAGTCCAGGTGGGTCTTACCAGAGCAGAGTGGAGGGGCAGAATCACTTCCCTTGACCTGCCGGCCACATTTCTTTTGTAGCAGCCCAGGATGCGGCTGGCTTTCTGGTCTGTGAGTGCACATCACCAGTTCATGTTGAGTTTATCATCCACCAACACACCCAAGTTCTTCTCTTCAGGGCTGCTTTCAAACCATTCTCCACCCAGGCTGTATTTGCCCTTGGGATTGCCATGTTGTTGACCTTCATGAGGCTGGCATGAGCCCGCCTCTAAAGGCCTGTCAGGGTCCCTCTGGACAGCATCCTTTCCTATGTTGCCAGCAATCCCCAAAGTCCAGGTGCAAGTTATTGCAACTGATGTTGTGCTGACCATGGTGGCCCAAGGCCCGAGCAGAAGCCAGGGGGTTGGGGTGTGGGGAAACAGAGAGAGCACACTGCCACAGGCTCTCATTCATCACCTCCATATTTTCCATGTGCATTAGCAGAGTTTCCAGGAGGATCTGCTCTGAGATCTTGCTGGGCACAGAGGTGAGACTGACTGGCCTGTGGTTCCCTGGATCTTCCTGTTTTCCTTTTTTAAAAATGGGGGTTATGATTACCCTTTTCCAGTCAGTAGGAACTTCACTGGACTACCACAACTTCTCAATAAGATCATAGCTCTACAGGCATGTGCATATCTCTAACTTCTTTTTTTTTATTCCCCATACTACACGCATTAGCATAGGGGCATTTAAATTAGGTCTCTGATGAAGCTAACTTACTGGCTGGTGGGGTGGGAATTCCTTTGTGTTGCACTTCAGGTGTTTTCCGCCTGACCTGTGATCCTTCTCCAGGCTCTGAGCATCTATTACTTCACTGGCATCAAACATGTAGGAGTGGGGTGGATTGAAGTTCCCCTCCCCTAGCAACTTTAGTTTAAATCTAAACCTTTCCTAGCACAACCCGAGGCTGTCTCCTCCACCAGCTACACCAGCTTCCTTGCTCTTCTTTGGACACACTCCAGCACCTCAGTGTCTTGTAGTAAGGGGTCCAAAACTGAACACAGTACTTAAGGTGTGGCCTCACCAGTGCCAAGTACAAAGAAATGATATATGTATAATCCTCTTGAAAAAGTATTTTAGTTCTATTCTTTTCTCTACTGAGGAAAGGGAACACCTTTCCACTTTCACATAAGAATCAGAGAAGGTTTTTTTCCCCTAACATATATTTTAGTTTTAATTGTAAAACTTGTGTCATCTAACAAATAAATGGATCTGACACTTTTCGTTTATTCCATTACCTAGCCAGTTAGTATGAAGGAATGATAAAGGTTACAAAAAATAGAGCTTAAAGTCTAGCTTTGGGGCTTTGTCTATATGTAATCATTTGACCAATATAACAGAATAAGACACCAATTTAATTCAGTTATCTTACAGCAAGTCTGAGCTTGAATATTTAAAGTAATAACTAGCAGTTTGTTTAGTGAGTTTGTTACCAACTTTAGTTACTTTTAATTTATTGACCTTTCATTTCCATATCAGATCTATTCTCTGTTTAATCTTGAGGCGCTGACTTTTTATTTTGCACAGGGGAGATGATGATTCTTTTAGGATCTCAGTAAGAAAGACACTGACATTCAAGGTTGGTTAAATGGTTTATTGAGTAAAGGATGGAAATTATAGAGATGTTAGCAATATTACGTCACTTTCAGTGCTGGGAATACTGGCTGTTGTAACATTAGATGAGCTCCTCCTTGTAGATCATGCCCTCCCGTCTGTGGTGAGGTTCCCCAGCCTCAATGTTCTTCACATCCTTATAGCATTCTGCCAAGTGAACAAAGGTATCAGTCTTTTACTTGTGCATTGATAAACTTTCTAGATGGCACACCAAGGTCCACTGAGAGTTTTATGCTCTTACACAGCTTCATAGGAACTACTCTTAAGAAGAAGTATGTACAAGTGGTATTGTTAAAGGCAGCACAAGTTCATGTCATAGTATGTGCCCCGGTTATCTAGCTGTTATTCATGAAAACATACAGGTCTTTGAAACCAAGGCCTACAATTAAATTCTGCTTGAAAACACTATCTACTACTGCAATATCTTCTGCAGTGGCACACTATACATCTGCTCAGAAAAAAATCTTTACTCAGAAAAAGCCTTCTTCAATGACACATCTTGGAACCTTTAGCCTGGCTTAGCTTTTCTCTGATTCTTTCCCTTTTTTGACAGTTTTTAATAAATGTCTTTCACTACTATCTTTGAAAATTCCAAGTTGTTTCCTGGAGTATTCTGTGGTCTAAGAGATTATCTGAAACACGCTTAGTTTAAGACCACTTTCATCTCTGACTTGCGGCCAAAAGAAAGGTTTTCTCTGTAGGAGTTAAAGTTCATCATTCACTCATCTTACCTGTCCCTATAAATGACAGGTGCCAACATGGCTAAGTAATATATGTACTACAGTTTTTGTCATATAACTCATAGATTTTTTGAATTTACATACCTTTTTCTCCCTTTTCACCTTTTTGCTGTTACAGAATACCCGTAATTTTTTTCTGTCATTTGATCTACTGATGGATTTTGAACAGTGAATCTGTTCATCCAGCCATATCATTTTTTTCTGATCTAGATCTGGTAAGTACTATTTGTAATGAGAATTTTTCAGTAAGGGGAGAGCTAGTGAAAGCATAAAAATAATAGGTTTCTACTTTGTGTGAATGGGAAAGAGTGAGGTAGAGCCCAGATATTTTGTTTCTGTGAGTGTGTATGGGCTACCTAGTGCACTCTAACTTAACATCCCTGTTTATACACATTTGTTTTCTTCCATGACCAAACCTGTCACATGAGAAATTCTGACAGGGAGGTCCTCCTTCAAAAGCAGTATCTAAATTAGAATATTCATAATTACTTCTTGTTGAACTTCAGAGGAATTTTGGAGAAATAATTGATCTGATGGAATGGAGAAACTCTCTTGATGTCTTATGACAGATGCTGCAGGCAATCCTGAATGTATAGCTGCCTTTACCCATGTCTTTTTTATGGTAAGATCACACCATACATCCTCTCTTGTATCTATTATCTGTTACCCCCAAACACAAGCCTCCACTGAAGTGTTAGCATTTTCCACCCTCTCATCTGTGCACACGAGGACACTTCTTGTATCACTTCAAGACAAAATAGATTCAGTTACAGAAAGAATTTAATCATAATTATTGGCAAATCTGACTAATGTTGCCTAAAACAGACTAGAAACAGAATATACAAGTAGCCTAGCCGGTAGTTCAAAGGAAACTGGTTGCTATATGTCAGCGTCTCAAGTAAAGATATCAAGTAATGATTATGTCTCTGCGTGATACTTTATTGAGGTTAATAACGCTTCTAATTCCATTTCTAAAATGCAGATTGTTTCTCTTTTCCTGTGCATTAAAACTACGGAAGCTGGGACAGGGTCTCTGTTAGCCCTAAAGTGCTTCAATTGTACTGATGCTTACTGGGGTACCTATTTTGATGGTAGGTGTCTGGCTTTTTGAAGGCATTATCAACGGAATTCTGATAGGAACTGAGCAGTAGAAATCCAGGTTTAAATGATGACAATAGCTCCTCAAGACCCCGAGAGCTGTAAAAATAACAAGTCCTATGCCGTAGCATAAAGCAGGCAGCTCATTTAGTTACATAATTTTCAAAAGGTGTTTCAAAGAGCAACTTCAAAGGTATATTCTTCTTCTGTTCCAGACCAAAGATGCAGGGAGGAATGGAAAGAAGAGTTCCTGCTTGGTAACCTGTATTATTAGCTATCATCTTCTTTAGCTGCCTATTAGATAACAAATACTCTGCTACATACCAGTTTTCTCTTATATTGTGTCACTAGGCTGCAATATGTCAAATACTTGATTTGATTTTCACATTTTGATGATAGCAGAGGCAAATTAATCTAGTCTGACTTAATTGGAAATTCATACACTTTCCCAGGCAAAGCTGTCAAACAGGTTGTATAGATGAAGCTGTTTAAGGATTTTCTGCCTGTAAAATGGAAGGGGGGAAAAAAGATGATAATTCTAGTAAGTTACATAATGTTACAAAATAATAAAAAATGAATTGTCATAGCCTCAGTCTTGTTATATTCTAATTCACAGTTGAAATGAGCCCAGACTGTCTCATTTATACCAATCAACCTCCTCTACTTCATTTATGAGCTACGTGGTTCAGGAAAACAAGACCCAAGTCTAATCAACGACAGAGAAAAGGAAGTATGTAAGCAAACAGTAAGCAAACTGTTCATTTGAGTTACCCTCCAGCTATGTGGAGCAAGTATTGTCAAGCTTTTTTCTTCAGAGGACCATTTAGCATGCCGGATAGCAGGCTGAAAGCTACTTAAAAAATTTATCTCCATCCAGTGTGTGGCAGTATTCTTGAGCCTCTGGTGGCCAGCAGAATGTGCTTTGAGAACGTCAAATTTGATGAATTCATTAGCTACTGGTTCCATGTTGTGTAGTGCCATACTGATTCTCTTTTATGACCTAAATGTGTCATTTACTGTTGATAGTGAAAGGCAAGAAACACGTCTAAGTAGTATTTAGGAAAGTATATGGCCAGGTAGGATCAAATATCCATTTAGTTTAGTATTCAGGAGTTGCCATTACCAGGAAGAAGTCATAAAAGGGCAAGAATAACCAACAATTCTTGCTAATACTACAAATAAACTTTCCTGATATTTTTTAGCTCAGGAACTTCCTGGAATAGGAATGGCAAGCCTGGGAGAGGGTCGATGATCACAATGGTTGTGGCTTTCAGTTGTTTTCATTCTAGATTACACAGGAATGTTATCTAATTGTAGCAGTGGGGGACGATAATATCAGTCATTCAACACTTGAAAAATATGCCTTTTTTCATGCTATGTCCTATGCATAAATCCAGAGCCTGCCCATTGTATGAAATAACTGAAATGAAAGACACAGATTTAATAAAATGCAATAAAATATGGCTTTGCTATGAAATTAAAAGACGAACAAAAAAATCTGAATTTATATATATGGGAAATGTCCACCTCAAAACTATATTAAAACACAATGAAAAAACATTGCTACCTGGACTTATGCAAAGCATTTGACACTGTCCTGCACAACATACTGGTCTCAAAATTGGAAAGTCATGGATTAGATGGATGGACCACTCGGTGCATAAAGATGGCCACACTCAAAGTGTTGCAGTCAACGGCTCAATGTCCAAGTGGCAGCCAGTAACAAGTGGTATTTCTCAGGGGTCAGTACTGGGACCAGTACTATTTAACATCTTTGTCAGAGACATGGACAGTGGGATAGAGTGCACCCTCAGCAAGTTTGC
>JAOQGH010000001.1:147235802-147248085 GCA_025769975.1 Gallinago jamesoni
TTTAGATTAGACACCAGAAAGAAATTCTTTACAGTGAGGGTGGTGAGGCACTGGAACAGGTTGCCCAGGGAAGTTGTAGATGCCCCATCCCTGTGTTCAAGGCCAGGCTGGATGGGGCTTTGAGCAACCTGTCCTAGTGGGAGGTGTCCCTGCCCCTGGCAGGAGGGGTTGGAACTCGATGATCTTTAAGGTCCCTTTCAACTCAAACAATTCTATGATTCTATGATTCTAACTGAAACATCAAACTTTCAGCAATCTCCTAACTTTCATACTATTGAAGGTGTAGTGTAGTAGCATGAACAAAGACATTGTACCATTAAATAATTAAAAATATTTTGCATTTGTCAGATTGAAACATTAACATTAAAAAATAAAAACAAATTTCAAACATAATTATTTCTTTCAAATGTGAAATAAGTTCAATTTATTATTCTTCTGGCAAAGATTATTCTCAATAACTAAAATTATTATTACCAAAACTACGTATAAATCCAAATGCCTTTGTATCTCTCTTTGCAAGGGATAATCAATGACCATGAATAACTTGATACTTGAATATGGTTTCTAACAGGAAAGGAGAAATCAAGCAGTTATAAAATAAACTATGTTTTGCTTTGTGTTGGGAATGATTTGAAACTATTAATACCTCTTTATAATAAACTAATTTTGTTATTTTTAACATAGTGAAACTGTGAAAACAATGAGGTAAAAGTCTATTTAGGGAGAATAGCTTAGGGGTTATAGCTATTCAGAGGGACAGGGACCCAGAAGTTCGGTACCTAATAAAATGAGATTTCTCCCATACATTCCCCTGCCACAGGTAGGTGCTGGAGAAAGTAGCCAAAAGGATATTTAACACGCCTTTCAAAACTTTAAACAGTTGTATGTATAAATAAATAGAAAAGAGTCAGATCAGAAGTTTCTTACAACACTTCTCAAATTTCTGTTAAATAAAGTGGGCAATAACCAGCACTTAACCAAATTTGATTTCATTTGAACTTCATTTATTGATATTTCTGGTGAAATCATTTTAGCATGTCTAATCTGATGGAAACCTCACAGGGGGGAAATAAGCAAGATGATCAAGTGCTGCAAAGCTTTATTGCCATTAGTGGTGACATCTCTCCATAATTACATAATAGAATTCAAAAAATAGAGGGCCCCATACCAAACTGTTAATTGTCAGTTTTTATTAGGTAACCAGTAACAACCAGGGGCAAGGGGAAATGCTGCTTCAAAGTAATGCACAGATTAAAGAAGCAATTAGCTGAGTTTGTTGTATTTTTATCTGCTATAGATATTCAAATAATTGCATCATATATCAGTGAAAAATATTTTCTAATTGTTTGGTATTTGTTTTTGGACATCCTGTATAGCTCTAATGCACTAAGTTCTGGAAATATATATATATATTACTAATTGTCCTTTTATTGAAGCGATTATAAATCAGAAGCAGAGCACTCTTAACACGATATTTTATTTGAAGTTATCTGGACCAAGTATTTCAAATCACAGTTTTTTTGAATTGTTATTTTTTCTTTAAAAGTTTTGTCTCTTTTTCTCTGTTTTGATTATTTTTCAGTTTCTTTACTTCCACTGGGGCAATAAAATGGACCTCTAGGCGTGGCTTTGTTTTCTAATTAGCACAGAGACCATATGGAAAATCCACTGGGGTAGTCCAGACAAAGCAGAATAAAGAAGTTATAAGAAAATTCCATTTAACATTAGATTGAATAATTAATAGTTTTCAATAATTTTGCACATTTTAACAAGAATCTAAGTATTGTCCTTTCTCAGGTATATTTTGCTTATGGATGCCGTTATTGCTCTATGCTACATAGATGCGTGCAGCAGCTAAACAAATCCATTTAATTCCTTCTAATCTTTTTAATGCTGGAAACAATAAACTGGCCAAACAAAACCGTTTAGTTCCTATTAATCTTTTTCATGTTAAAAGCCAGTATTGATGCTTTTAACAATTTAAAAGAATAAATATAATATCTGTCTCTGTTGGCTTCAGAGGGAGCTTAGATGACTAGGTTAGCCTAGAAGCCTCAGCTAGTCACTATTTTTGATAGTTTTGGAAGGGATGAGCTTAATATTAATTGTATCTATTCATATCTGGACATGACAAGAAAATGACAGCAGAGGGCATTTTCATTTAATCATGCAAATCAGATGAAAGATCCTTGGAAGGGGCAGCAAGACATTGTCTAGTACACCTGCCTGCTCCAACTCCTGCACAATAACATGTTCTGGTATAATGTGTCACATACTCCAATACAGTTACTGACTGTTATGTATATTCACCCTTGCTGTAGGTGTCGTGAGTCCAACGTTAGCTGGAACTCTGGCTGGTTCTTTTAATAACCTCTGTACCTGGGCTTTGGCCAAAAATACATAAAACATTTCAACAGGTGTCTCTCTCCATCTGGTGTGTTAATTAACCTTTGTTCTATGATGGGCTGCTTTTACTGCTTAGTGTTATCATAAGCCTAAAGAGAATAAAAATGCTATCAGTGAAGAGAGGCCAGGGACTGCCAAAGATGTGGTTAGGTTCCATAAAAACATGAGGAAGGACTCTCACAATAAAAGCTCTGACAGTATGGTTTTGTCACCACAATCTGTCACTGCTCCTGGTATAAGATAATGTTGAGTTTTTGCAAAAACAGAACAACAAATTGAAAAGAAAAACCAGTTTTATTTCCACCTGAAAATAATTGTATTTTGTCACAAAACAAGCCTGAATGAACTTGAAATTCATCAGACTCTCACAGGAGCAGTTGATATTCCTGAAAAGCAAAACCAGAAAGTCAAAGATGCTGCAACATTTAATTCTCTCTTTAATTTTTCAGAATGTTTGCAAATAATTTTCTATGCATAGAGACAAGCTGAATAAGGACGCATCACATCAGAGGCTTGCCTGTGTTATCCCATACAATTATCTCCAATATAATATTGTACAATATGAGCATATGGATAAATAATAAATTATAATAACAATAGTATTTAGTTTCTTTATTTGTTATTTGAAAGTGCAACTAACTAACATAGTTAGTTACAGGTATAGAAAATAAATAATGATGTGTTGCAAATGACTATATGACTGTATGGCCAAATACAAGAAAATATTGTAAAAGAGGTGTTTTACATATGTAAGGGAATGTGACAGGAAACAGACTAACAGGTATCAGGTGCTATCTTTTGTGTTTTAACACTACAAATCTTAGGAAAAACAATTATTTTTTTATCAAAATATGTTATGAAACACTGTGCCATATCTAGGCTAAAAAGAGCTGAAAATAAACATTTATGGTGGTAGTCAGAACACTTTGAGTGACTGAATAAATTAAGATTAAGAAGTTAGTCACCTGTGCTGCATATAGCAAAAAGACATAGTACTGCAGAGGAAAATTCTAATTTAATTCTGTATTGCCATCTGTCACAGTCTCTCTCTATTGACTATCATGGGAACATAAAGATTATAGTTCTAATTTCAGCACTTTGGTAATTAAAATTATAGGGAAGAGAATCAATCCTTGAGGTTCAAAGTTGTCTCCAAAACAGCATTGAAAGGCTTTTGCTTTCATTCTTCTGAGGATCAGAAGATTGTTTGTTGTGATTTATTCTCATTAATACAAATAATAATGTCATCTTCACTTGGCTCCATTCAAAAAGAGAAATGCAAAATAAAGCAAGTGTAATTTTTATAATACCAGTGTAGACATTCATGGCTGTAGTGACATATGGAAGCAGACTATTCAAGGAAAAACGTGGCCTGCATATTCACAGAACAGAAAAGTTAGAATATTCTTATTAATGACACATAAGACTACAGCAGAAGCTGAACAGTAAGTGAATTCATACTGAAGTTTCAAAGACATATGTCTTTGCTGATGCCCCATAAAAAAAAAAGGATCAGAGATATATAAATATAAAGAAAAAATATTTTTTTGTAAATATGATAAGCTCTTTAAGGTTTGGAGTGAGAGGAAATAAATATTAGATTGGATTTAAGTGGCAGAAAGGGTTTCTAAATATTAAGATGAAGTCATACTGTGACATTAAAGTCCTTTGCTATCCAGATAGGAACTAAAGGAATCTCAAACACTGTATATAATATTAGTGGATACAGAGTTGCATAAGCATGCCGTGGAGCCAAGGAAAGAAGAGAGAATGGAGCATGGGCAAGAAGATCCCATACTATATTTCCACTCAAGAATGTTTACTATTCTTTTCTGGTTCCTTCTTGTCTGTAAAATGTCAATTTTTTTTTCTGTACTCATCAGTATAGGTAAGAAGTAGTATACAACAGAGAAGTGTTTCTTTAATTTCCTTTTAACTCAGAAGGGATTGGTACTTATAGAAAAAAATAACTCAGACATGGACTTGTAAAATTTTACATTTAATGTATGACTGTTTAATGTTACTGAAGATCAAGGAGTTGATTGTCAGTTCCTTATCTTTTTAAACAAATTAAACACAAAATTAGATCTTAAGCTAAAATCTTAAGTCAGCGATCTCTTTTCTAAAACACTAATAGCTTCCTCTGAGGTCAGCTGAAGCTTCTCAGTTTTCAGCAAATAAAACTATTGACCTGGTTTCTGTACCACTTTTATTATCATTTGCAAGGAAAAAGCAAATATTTTTTCAATTATTTGTCTTTCTGTACAGAACCTCAAGTGAATTATTGCTAAGGAAAAAAAAAACAGCACGACCACCAGCAACATGTAACTATATTCATACGCACTTTGACTGAAAAAAGAATTTTCCCCCCTCTTTTACCCCTTTCAGTTTCTTCTGTTGCTCTTCAAATTTGAGAGAATTGTTTAACTTAACTGGACATCAACAAAAGTTTACCTACTATTGAGTCTGATAACCCTCTTCTCTGGTTTGGGTTAAAATGCTCATTTCTCTGCTTTGAGGTCTCACAGGCATTTTAAGACCCTAGAGCTATTTTGTTCTGGAATAGATAAGATCTTGTGTAGTTGATACTGAGCTCCTTAAGCTTGAATCAACACAAATTTCATGAATGAGTTTCAGTTTTTACATCTATGGAGAAACTGTGGCTTGGGGATGATAGAAAGCTGGCAGAAGAGATTCTCCTAAGGTAAATTATTCCGATTTGCACAGAATAAAGCAATGAACTCTGGTATCTCAAAACTACTTGTCTGTTCTCCACATAAGTGTTAAAATACTACTCTGTCACTGTTGAAAATTGCATATAGGGTTTTTTTGTATCTGACTATTTTTGTCTTTTTAGTTTATAAAAATAACAGTTGACATATATAACATTAACCAGAAATTGACTTGAACAAACATGTATAAACAGACATGCTTTATGTCATACCCTTAAGAACCAATAGGATTAGTGTTTATCAGGCTCTGAGGTCATCCTATTCCAGAGATGAGTGCCTTTTGATACAAGTGACCTCCACAAGACATTCTGGTTTTGACATAACCATCATGATTCTCCTTCTTGTTCTCCACATATAGTCATTGACTATTGTACAGGGACAAAAGTATTCATTTTGAGGTAAATTTAAAGCATTTTATGCATTTGGTTGACAGAAGAACGTTTCACTAGATGTCAAAGAATGGAGAATTTTATTAAAAACTGTTAAACATTTCCATTAGTCTCTATCATTGTGGGAACAGGTCTTACTTTTCCAGACTTTGCACTTGATGCTAGGAAATATGATAATATTTCATATCTAGAATTCACTGCATGAAGTTTCCTCAACACTGTGCAAACATTCATAAACAAAGCAAGACCAACAGAGCGAGAAACAACCAGGTGTTTTCCCATTGCATTTTCTGTCTTATGGAAGAAATAACTCCAGTCTTCCTTTTCTTAATCTAAACTATTCATTTGTTCTCAGGAGATGTCATCCCAACATTATTGAGGTTTCCACAGTTTGTATTAAAGATCAAAGAAGCTGATCAGAATATATCATTAGAACAGCAACAGAATGACCTATTTATTCACTGAATAAAGTTTTCCTTCAAAGAAGCCTGCAGCTTACCTGGGGATTAGTGACAAAAGCAGAAATGGAATGAAGGTGAACACCAAATTTTATAAAATGCATACAGAACTCTTGTATTTGGTAAGATAGGAAGGTAGGATAGGAGCTGTGCTCACTGCTGTGCGTTGGTGAATTTTACCATCAATACTTTAGGATTCACTGAAACATTGTATAAGTTTTTGGGTTTATCTTGTTTAGTTGTTAAATTGGGTATTTTTTGTAGGCGAGATCCTTGGCACAGGGCTTTGCACTTTCTGTACATATCTTTCTGCACATATCTTTCTGGAGTGCTTAGCAGCATGGAGCTTGAAGCTTCAGAGCCTCCAAACAATGAGGACCTTCTCAGCAGAACACATGGCACCCATTTCCTCCCCCTTGTCATGGAGTGAGGAGAGGAGAATAAGCCTATCCTGCCAAACAGAGAGGGAGGAAGATGATATATATGGACTAAAGAAACAAGACAACTGTTTGGATTTGGCACTCCTGCTCTCCTTCAGGGAACAGAGAAGTAAGAGGGTTGTGTTTATAGCTTCCTGGTAGGTCCTGCTGCTAAGCAGTGTTTGTCCTCCCATGGAGCAGTTTTCTCCCTGAATACTGAGAAGTTGTCATGGTTTAGGCCCAGCTGGCAACTAAGCACCATGCAGCCGCTCTTTCACTCACCCCATGGCAGAGAGAATCGGAACAGTAAAAGTGAGAAAAAAACTCATGGGTTGAGATAAAGACAGTTTAACAGGCAGAGCAAAAGCCGCACACACAAGCAAAGCAAAACAAGAAATTCATTCACCGCTTCCCATCATCAGGTGGCAGGTGTTCAGCCATCTCCAGGAAAACAGGCCTCCATCACGCTTAATGATTACTTGGGAAGACAAATGTCATAACTCCAAACGTTCCCCCTACCCTTCTTCCCCCAGCTTTATATGCTGAGCATGTTGTCACATGGCATGGAATATCCCTTTGTTCAGTTGGTGTCAACTGTCCTCCCTGTGTCCCTTCTGAGCTCCTTGTGCACCCCCCAGCTTCCTCACTGGTGGGTCAGTGTGAGATCTGTGTAAGAACTACTCAGCAGTAACTAAAACATCCCTGTATTATCAACACTGTTTTCAGCACAGATCCAAAACATAGCTGCATACTAGCTACTATGAAGAAAATTAACTCTATCCCAGCCAAATCCAGCACAGTAGTGAACTTGTAGTTTCACACCAGTTTTGGCTGAGTAGAAAATGGGACATGAATACTCTAAGTAAGCCTGTGAATTACATAATCATATAATATATCACATTATCCCAGAATTTCAGGGGTAGCAGACTTCCAATATATATTTTTTTAAAATTTCTTTTGAAAAAATATTAATATAAAGAGATCTTTAATACTTTTTCCCCATTGGTTGGAATGCAATAAATATCCAAATGTCATTACTTTGTTACTTTTGGATTGTTCCAAATTTCTGTCTGACCTTAGAAAAGAAAGGATAAAAAATCTTTCCTGAGTTTTATATCTTACTCCTCAAGAGCTTGTAAATTACAGAAGAGCTCTGTTTGTGATTTTTAAAATAACTGTGAAAAGGAGAAATACTAGGAAACAGTGCTAAGCCATGCACCATCTCCTTTAGCAAAATGCATTAAGAAAAAGGTTTGGGCACCAGAGAGCTTGCAGAAAGTATTTGCTTCCTCTGATTGGTTTTCCCAGTTTCCTTACAGTTGTGACTATTGTTTTATTTGTAAAGCAACTACCCAGTACTTCTAAAGTCTACATAGGCTTTTTCATTTAATAGGGTAATTAACAATTAATGAAATAATTTACACTGTACAGCAAGGACAGAATGTCCTCACTACATTTCAAGATAATATATTTTAATTTCTATTATGATTACTGTTATCTACTACTCATAAAAAAAAAATCTGTGGTTACATAATCTGGCTCATATAATAAATTAAATTAATGTAAACCCTATGCTCTCTTTCAGTCTATTAATTTTCCTATCTGTCTACCAGGAACCTTTTCTTTTCATAGAAAATAGATAAATAGTTTGCTTGAGTATAAAGACCAAAAAAAAAGTGTTAGAAAAAATTGAAACTTAATTATAGAAATCTTTTCTTAACTTCACTTTGGATACATGAAGTTTGCTGCACAATATATAGATTTGATGTAAACAATCATAATGAAAGAGCAATTTTTTTTGACAAATACATCCATATTCTTTTAATTTTTTTTAGACATTATCAAAGCTGATATTGTCATCCACAAGTCAAGAGGTAACTAGTTACATGTGAAGTAAAATCTTAATTTGAATTCATATAGGTGTTGTGGAAAAAAAAGTATCTGACAAATTAACATTTCTATAGGAAACTTAAGGGTTTATTTCATTTATACATAACTTATCTATATCTTAGGTAGCAACGTAGGACTAAATTACTGATTATTATTTTCAACACATCTGTAACATTTTCAGTTGTGGATCTTAAATTTGAATAAAAATTATACACAATATAAGTACTCTGATTTTTACACTATGAGATGTCATATACTTTGTATAATTAATCTTGAATGTTTTAAATCTGTAACATCTTGGAAAGCTGTTACTGTAGAAGAATCAAAGTTTAATTTCTTTTGTTGAATTTCACATCTGCCCTTGGGGCCTTACAGACTAAAATAGCCATTGGACATTTACATGGATACAGACCTACAAAAAGCTAGATTATGTAAAAATGAAACAAATATCATTAAAGTACAAATAAAACCTTCTTTTAGATATGTATTAGCATATATCATGCATATTTGTCATACCTCAGAATCACATAAAATACAAAATTGCTTAATTCTACATTATATCATCAACAACAAATTTGTTCTATACATCTATGGCTTTTCTTCAAAGATAACAGGCATCATCATGAGTAAATAGGGACAGTGTTTATGGGTTTTATTTTTACACATAAACAAGTATGTGCCATATCTACCTGTGTCTGCTGAAATCACACTGAACATAAACTGTCCACAGAATTCAGGACTTCTTTGTCTTTGTGTCCTTATTCACTGTACTTCAGTCTTCTGCTGAATATGAACCTGACTTAAGAAAATGCTAAGTACCACTCAAGTGGGTATGCTGTTCACAGAATTTTAGTTGTGCAGTTATTTAAACATGCTGCTACTTTGCTTCTAAGTGAATATCTTTATGCACAGTTAACCAGAAAGGTAAGGCCTTTGTTCTGTTACATTCTTTTACATAGGAATTCAAATTTCTTGTCGTTAAATTTACAAGGCATTTTAGAAAAGTAAAGAATATCAGTTCCACGTCCAAACCTTAGCTGAACACATAGATCGAATATGAACTCTGACATACAACAGGTAAGCTGTAAATTGTCAAAGAAATTACTGAAATCAAGAGCCAGGTGATAGGTGTAATCTCTTGACATCCAGTAGCAGAGAGCTTTAAAAACAATTTTTTCGCTACCCTGTTAAAAACTGAAATTATATTTCTTTTTCAAATCACAGAATATTAGCCAAATTGCAAATTTTAATTTTCCATTTTCTTATACCAATTAGAAACAGAATCCTTATAAAACTTGACCTCATGTCTGGTACTAAACTTAATAAGTATTAAGGAGATTTAAATAAATCCATATTATAGCCAAACTTAGTTCACATTTCAGAGATAGTATCTTCCTATATTCATCTCCCATGTTGAACAAACTGAACAGACCTTCAAATAAAAGTGCTCATGGCACTAAACCAGAATATTGATAGTTACTGAAACAATTAATAGCAGAAGGACTAACATTTAGGGGGGAAAAAAAGTAAAGAAAAGGCAAAAAATATTTATATCCTTCTCCTATTTGATTTTAAGTTAATTTTACTTTAAATTTTCACCAAAAACATCAAGTAACAGTGATGAAACATTATTATTTTTTTTTCTTAAAGGAGTTCAGGAAAATAAATGTCATGAGAGTTTTATGAAATTTAGTCAGTAGGAGCTATTTTATATCTTTTTTTTAATCTTTTAATCAGTGTTGCTAACAATGTTGATAACAGAATGATGAACGTAACTATTGCAATTTGATTAAGCTGGTATAACACATCAGTGGAAATTTTGACTCATTGAGCTTTTTCCTGACTTGGTGTGACATCAAAATAAAAACCTTAGCATGTAATTTGATGGTACAACTGTGCAACCTAAAGGTTAGATGCTGCAGAAAAGGGCAGCCCTCTGTCCACTCTTCAAGTTGGCCACACATTTCCCCCTCTCCCTTATATTTTGTACAAGAACAAAAACTTGCCTAAATGGTTGGGGAACTGTTCCAGGCAGTTAAATGACAAAAAGGGTATGTTTATTCTTTTGGCCATAGTAATTTTTTATGAGTTTAACTTCCTGAATGGACTCACTCACCAGAGAAGAATTAGGGAATAGGAGAGGGGAGGACAGAAACTGCCTTTTTTGAGGGTAGAAACATCAAAAAAAATGGTTGGAAGACACCGTTGATGATCATATAACCCACGTTCCCACTCACAACAATGGTTGGGAGCAGCTAGTCAGAAAATTGGCTTAGCTGTAACATCAGTCAACACTTTTTTGTTAAAATAGCATAAAATGGTTGTATGAGTATTTGAGAAACTTGCCTGGGTGGCAGATTGTCCATCATTAAATTACAAGGCTGCAAGTCCTGCTTATGTAGCAGTCCTGTATCAGACATAGCCATGCTGCAACTGTATGGATACAACCATACATTATGATTCTCTATGCATTAATGCATCTAGTCACTTAATGCAAATGGAGCTATACAGACAGACAATAAGCAAGGATACTGAGAGGGACAGGGTCTATTTTGAAGAAAGACCTAACCAACCTAAAAAAGAAGTCCTAACAAGGAGTTACATCCCTTCCATTTCCACCACTCAGCCCTGATGTTTTTCCTTTTCTTGATGCAGATTTGCAGGTGTGGGCAGGGGATGCCTCTGGTTAGTTTATTTTCTTGCTTCAGGGTATTTGTCTGACAGCTGCATAATGGGAGAAAAAAACATAGCCATTATACTGTCCTGCTGAAATGGTTATCATATATCTAAGATTCTTTTTAGAGAAAGTTTCTTTTTCCATTCCTCAGAACAAGCTGTGAAAGCTTAGCTCATGCATGAGTCTTCCTTGTAATTTATATCTGAGATAACTTCGGTGTTAATCACTGTACCTTCTACGTTTATACAGCCAACCTATAGACTAAGGATTATTCTGTCTTCCTCCCTCAAGGAACATACAGATATATCGAAATAAAATGTATTAAAATATTTTGTAACAGATGGAATATATGGAAATAGTTTCTCATGATAATTAATCTTTGTTCTATTACACTGGTACAGTATATGGCCTCTGTGATTATACATAATATATCTTTAGGGCATAGATCATTGCTTCATTTTATTTATGTTCCTCTCAGCCTGACTGCATATTACAAGCACTCTTTCTTGCTAATTAACTCCAGTGATCCCTTTAAGTCCTGATTAAGTTCTATTATTAAATTATTAAGACCTTTCCCTAGTGTCCTAGGTTTTTTCCCTCTAATTTTAGATGACTTTTTGAAGCAATAAATATTCTTATAAAATAATTTTTAGCTTTTTTTTCAAATGCACATATTTCAAGAGTGTCAGGCTGGCAAAGTATTAGAGTTAGAGCTTATAAAGTAGGGGATTTCACCTGGAATGACTTTGAAAGGCATGTATGGAGAAATTTTCTTTTTCTAAGTTATCTATCACTATCCAATGGATGGTAGCAAAGTTAATTCCTACACAAAGAAGAAAAAAAAGAACAAAACAAAACAAAACAAAAAACCAACCAACCAAACACACAAAAACCCCAAGTAACCAAGCCCAAACAAACAAAACAGAAACACCAGCAAATGAAACTAATCAAACAAACAGAAAACCACAAAGAAACCCTGGACTTTCTTCCAAACCCTTGGAACACTTCAAGCTGTAAAATTATTTTCTGTAAAAGAAATAAATTTTTGAAAGAGAGCTACATATTACATTACACTTTATTTTAATTCTTCATACTTTGTTTATCAATGTCTTTGTAGAAAACAAAGGTTTACAAATATAAAAGAGAGGAATAAAAGATGGAAGCATGGCATGAAAGCGGTCTCTTACATAGACACATATAAGTACACATGCACGCACCCTTATACTCATCGCCACTCATAGAATCACAGAATCACAGAATCTTAGTGGTTGGAAGGGACCTTTGAGATCATCGAGTCCAACCACATTAAAAA
>JAOQGH010000001.1:147254861-147271252 GCA_025769975.1 Gallinago jamesoni
GACTCTGGGATGTATCTCATCAGGTCCCATGGACTTGCATATCTTCAGGTTCCTCAGATGATCACGAACCATGTCTTCAGTTATAGTGAGAGGGACTTTGTCACCTGAGTCCTCAACTTGTTGGGGGTGTCCCTGCTGACTGCGGGGGGGTCGGACTAGGTGACTTTTGAAGGTCCCTTCTGGCCTAGATGATTCTATGATTCCCTTCTCTGTACTTGCATATTTGGTGACATCTTACTACACACAGACTTGAGGCACACTGAAAGGGAAATTGGGACAATTTGCTATTCTCTTAAAGCCCAAAAACAGCTCTAAAAATGTTTATTCATAGAAACTGTTAATATTTTTCCTTCTGAAATACTCCACGGCTTTACAAAAAGAAAAATACAGGTTAAATTGACAAGACCACACAGCTTGGTGTCATCTGTGAACTTGCTGATGGTGTACTTCATCCCTCTGCCTATATCGTTGATAAAAATGTTGAACAGTACCAGTCCCAGCACAGACCCTTGAGGGACACTGCTTGTCATTGCTTTTCATCTGGACTTAAAGCCATTGAGTACTACCCTCTGGATGTGACCATCTAGCCAATTCCTTATCCACTGAACAGTCCACACATCAAATTTGTATCTCTCCAATTTGGCGAGCAGGGTGTCATGGGGGACTGTGTCAAAGGCCTTACACAAGTCCAGATAGATCCCACACATAGGTCATCCCTTATCTAGTGACATAGTCACTCCACCATAGAAGGCCACTAAGTTAGTCAGGCAGGACCTGCCCCTAGTAAAGCCATGTTGGCTGTCCTGAATCATCCTCCTATCTTCCAAGTACCCAAGCACGGCATCTAGAAGGATCTGTTCCATGATCTTCCCAGGCACGGAGGTGAGGCTCACAGGTCGGTAGTTCCCAGGGTCCTCTTTTCTACCCTTTTTAAAAATGGGTGTGATGTTTCCTTTCTTCCAGTCTGCAGGGAATTGACCTTAATGTCATGACTTCAAATATCATGGAAAGTGGCTTTGCAACTTCATCAGCCAGTTTCTTCAGGACTCTGGGATGTATTTCATCAGGTCCCATGGACTTGTATATCTTCAGATTCCTTAGATGATCATGTACCATGTCATTAGTTATAGTGGGATGGACTTTGTCATCTGGATCCTCAACTTGTGGGCCATCAACACGAGAGCTAGGAGGAAAAGGGTTGCCAGTGAAGACTGAGGCAAAAAAGTTGTTGAGAACTTCAACAACTGAGCCTTCTCCTCATCCATTGATACAAGTTCCCCACTGCTGCTCATTAGGGGAGGGTACATTTTCTTTAACCTTCCTTTTCTGGTTAATGTACCTGTAGAAGCCTTTCTTGTTTTTCTTTATGTCTCTTGCCAAGTTCAGTTCTAGCTGAGCCTTGGCCTTCCTGACCTCACCCCTACACAGATGGGCAACGTCCCTATACTTTTCCCAGGATGCCTGTCCCTTCTTCCATTTCCTATGTAACCCCATCTTGCCACTTAGTTTGACCAGCAGGTTCTTTGCTGATGTGGTAATAGGCTTTGATACATTCACAACCTCAAGAAGTGACTGTCCCATAAATGTCCTTGAATTCGTAATAACTTCTTTTTTTTTCTGGCTGTAACTTTTTTTTTTCCTATGGCTGTTATAAAAGTCGTTTTCTGAATACTTATCTATAGAGAGCTTGCTTTCACTGCTTTCAAGTGCTCTGTTTGTATCGTGTTGAGCTTCTGCAACAACACTATATGAAGATATTCTTCATTTTTTGTTGTTTCCCCAAGTGCCTCTTATTTTAACTCACCGAGTAATACAGAAGCCAAGGACTACTGTGTTTTACCCTGGAGCTGAATCTAGAGTGCAGTTGCATTTCAGCAAGTTATACAAAACACCACACATACAGACTGTATGCATTCTACCAAGTAATGCGCAGACCTAGAATACGACCCCTGAAAATCACAAGAGTCACAGATGCTTCCTAAGGTCATAAGAAATGTGCAGATTATCCAATAATTATAAAAGAAAACCAGAGAAGAAAAAGAGCAAGTACAGAAAGCTCTGGTTCTTAATCATCCACAGTGTTTAATCATTAACTGTGTCTTCAGCTCTGCCTTTGAACTACTGCTGCAAATACTTAAATCTACCACAAGGGTTAAATCACCTCTGATCAACATGGATGTGGGCCAGTTGGTGTCATGGTGTCTTGATCTTTTACTTAGGAGAAGAGAGGCTATCTTTTGTAATATTGGCATTGCTGTCATCAGGCTTGCTCTCTTGCTTAGACAGTGAATGAATGAAGAGAAAAGAGGAATCTACAAAACTACAGGGAAATGGATTTTTTTTATACAAAGCATGAGGAAAGCTGTGTGAGACACTATTCCCATTCACAGCGTGTGCTTCAGCCTTGATTTAGGCTTAAATTAAGGTACATGCTTAACTTGAATCCCTCTGAAGTTAATATATTTATATGCGCATAATGTCTGTGGCTGTTATTTGGGAAAGTATTTTTTCAGTGCATCTGAAGGAGGTGTGCTAGGAGAAAAACAGTGATATCTACAGAAATATTACCAGCTGTGGCTGTCTCAGACCAACAACAGCAACACAGCACAGAATGCATTTGCAGATAGCACATGTTGTCTCCTAGGGGTTATTGCTTAGAGAGCTAATGTCCCTGCTCTCTCCCAGAGGCTGCAGTGTGTGCTTGAGTGGTATCTCCCAGGAGCTATTCATGCCATGGCAAAATCATATCCCCAGTTGTGTGCTTTAGAGTGTGGTGCCACATAAGGAGGCAGATGCAACAGCGCCGTTCCTTTCTCACTGCGCTTCACAGAGCTTACTCTGTGTCAGGCATGACATGCTGCGGCCTCTTCATCCCACTCAGTAAATTCCTATCTATCTCAAAAGCTAGATTTTTCCTAAACTGTTTTACTTTAGGGGCGCTCTAATTGGATTGCATACTTTTTATATCCAATGTTTAAACCACCTTAAAGCTGTTAAAGTTCAAGTTAGACACCTGAATTTTACCACATGTTTCCACTTGCCTGGTGCTTATCCCAGACGTGGCTGTGTGAGTATATGGTAAGGACACGGGAGCTTCTTGTGACTTTGTATTCCTTCAAGCTCCAGTTTACAAATTGCTCTTATTAATAACAGGAAGAAATTACATCTGGTGAATCTCTGTTAATGACATTACTGAGGGGTTAATTTAGCAATGTCATTTTCACTGGGGACTTGTTGAAATCAGCACAGAAGAGAGTACTGTTGTTTAGTGTTGCTTTGAACATCTTTGTTGAAAAATTAAGGCAAAGCCTTTCCTTCCCACCCTGATTTGTTTTTGCCATGGGAGGAGTAGGGACATTTATTGTGATCCATTGAGGTTACCGCTCTAGAAAGCTACAAAAGAGCATTTCATCAAAGAAAACAAAGATACTTGTAGAAGCAACAGTGAAATTAGATAACCTTTTAATCTATTTATCAAAGGGCCTGCAGTTCCATTTCAAGGCAGGTGAAGGAATACTTACTGAACCCAGAAAATGAATCTACCTCCACACAACTGAGATAACCGAAAAAGGAGAAAGAAATCAGCCAAAACCGTTAGCACCTGCCAACTCTTATTAAGAGATTAGAGTGCTTAAAAAGACAGAGAGCAGCTCAATATTTCCTTTTAAGTTTCTCTTGGCTGGTTTCTCATGCGTGCTGCTGTGCACCGCAGTGAAACAAACAGGCCATATTTCAGCTCCTTAGAGCTGTAAAAGCACTTTATGACAGAAATAGCAAGTAGCTTCTCTTCAGACTTTATAAGATTTCTTTAAGCAATCTATCTGTGCCGAAATGATTGACACTTAGGAAACTGAGTGAGGCTAAGAGTTTAGCTTTTTTTCTTGACGCTAAGAAATTTAGTTTTGAAATGTGACAGTGGAGTTACTTTACACATGAATGGTGAGTGATTTAGGAATTGTTCTGTGTTACACCACAACATCCTATAATTTCAATAAGTTTCCTCTTTAATCAGTGGAAAACATGGTTTATGAATAGGCTTCTTGTGAAACAGTAGTGAAAGCAGCACTGCCGGTCATGCAGATCAGAGAGCATAAATCCCAGTGAAGCTGACAGGAATGCAGACACATGTTTTGAAATGGACAGAGCTATTTCTGACAGAAATGAGTGGCCCACTCCACTTGTGAAATGCTAAAGCTTGCAAAGGAAAAGCCAGAGGTCTGCAGCTGGCAGTGTGTGTACCACATGCTGCCTGTGAGGGGACATTCAGGTGGCCTGTTGCAGTTGCTGCTTCATCACCCTTCAGTGTAATCAGAAGCTGGAGCAAACAGGGTTCAGGGAATACACAACTCAGGGAAAACTGCCAGTTACCAAAAGAAGGGAGTTAGTGCTCTGATCTGCCTGGGGTCATGCAATTTATGCCTCCCTAATGGGGAGGAGAGGGGGGGTTATGGGAAATAGTGCCCCCAAATAACAGAAAGAAGTGGAGTTTGCAGCCATGTGATATCACCCATGGCTAGGGTAGGACAAGGCAAGCCTGCAAGGCTGTCATCCTCAGATAAGCAGAAAGATATGAATCTTTTCTTCCCCTAATTTCTTCCTGTTGCCAGAATCCAGGCACCCGGGAACGCCCCTCTACTCCCACTGGTTGAGCTGACATGACCAGTCCTAACATATTAGGTCCATTTTGAAGAAAAATGGCTGCAGAACCTTGGTGGGTAGTGATACCCCTGAACAGCTCTTCACTCCATCTCCTGGTATTTTTATGTTTGTGGTTTTTTAACTCTGAAATGACAAGTTGTTCAGTTTTACTTGAAAGTAATAATGTAGAATATGTAAGATTCTGACTGACCAGAGGTCACATGCAGTTATAAAATGCACTTGCACAGAAAATGTGGTTGAAAGAAACGATGGCAGCAGTGCAATCAGAACTCTGCAGAGAAATAATAAATAAAAACAAACAAAAAAAAGTAAATGTTTTGAAACATCCTAACAGTACTGGGAGTTGAAAGCAATCCATTGTGGTCAAATTAAGAAACTATTGTGAAAATGGATTTGATATAGATGGCATATATAACACAGATTAGCTTCAGTTTGTGTTCCTCAGTTCCTGTTCTGTACTTTGAAGCTGTACTACGAAAGAAGATTTAGTTCTCAGCTTTCTGACTGATCCTTTAGGGCTGAAATAAGTCAAAGTATAGGCCACTTTAGGAGAAAATGTGAACATGACCTTCTCCAGAATGGAGATAGCACAGGGGGCAAAGGAAAACATTTAGTAATATTTTCCCTGAATGCATTTACACAATTGTCCCTTGCACCCTCTGAAAAATTATTTGAATATATTGCATAATGATACTACATATTCCTTGTAGGAATGTAAAAGCTCCTCTACAAACATGAGAATCTCCTTTAGTTAAGGCCTATTCAATGAAGAGGTACAGATCAGCACCTGGATATGTGTTGTGATTCCATGCTTGGATAATTGCCAGAATAAAATATAGTCCTCAAAGCCAAACAATAATACCTTATTTATTTCCTGGCACATCTCATTCTTTGTTTAAAGTGAACCCATAATTTACCATATGACTAATTTACAATTAAACATTAATTTAATATATATTATTGATCTAAGCTCCAAAAGGATTTACTGAATTTTCTAAATTTTCTTTCAATCACCTTGTGTTAATTTTAATTAATTACATTGTGTGCCCTCAGCACTTTTGTTTTAATTAGAATACAGCAGAGAAAGATTCTGTTTTCAAATCTTGCCTTATTTCTTATGTGTTTATTTACAGAAAAGCTTTTGTGAGCAGCACTGGACAGCCAGCTTAACATGAGCCATCAATGTGCCCAGATGGTCAAGAAGGCCAACAGCATCCTGGCCTGTATCAAGAATAGCATGGCCAGCAGGAGTAGGGAAGTTATCATGCCTCTGTACTTGGCACTGGTGAGGCCTCACCTCGAGTACTGTGTTCAGTTTTGGGCCCCTCACAGGAAGGACATTGAGCTGCTGGAGCGTGTCCAGAGAAGAGCCACCAAGCTGGTGAGGGGTTTAGAGAAAAAGTCCTATGAGGAAAGGCTGAGGTAACAGGGCATGTTTAGTTTGGAGAAGAGGAAGCTGAGGGGGGACCTCATTGCCCTCTACAACTATCTGAAAGGAGGGTGTAGAGATGGTGTTTGTGCCCTATTCTCTCAAGTGAATAATGACAGAACCAGAGAAAATGGTTTAAAGTTGTGGCAGGGGAGGTTTAGATTGGATATTAGGAAGAATTACTTTACTGAGAGAGTGGTCAGGCACTGGAACAGCCTGTCCAGGGAGGTGGTGGAGTCCCCATCCCTGGAGGTATTTAAGAAACGTGTAGACGTGGCACTTCAGGGCATGCTCTAATGCCTGAGATTGTTGGGTTTTGTCTGTCTGTGGGTGTGTGTGGTGTGTGTGTGTTGGTTTGGTTTTTTGGTGTTTTGTTTTGGTTTTGGGGTTTTTTTTTGTGGTTGGACTCGATGATCTCAAAGGTCCCTTCCAACCATGAATGTTCTGTGATTCTATAATTACATTGGCTGTGCCTGAGGCAAGAGGTGTACCAACATTAAAAGTAGATCAACACTCCCACCCAGTTTGGTGTCATCTGCAAACTTACTGAGGGTGCACTCAATCCCCTCATCCAGATCATCAAAAAAGATGTTAAGCAAAACTGGTCCCAAAACTGAGCTGTGAGTGACACCACTGTTGACTGACCGCCAACCAGATTTCACCCCATTAATCGTAACTCTCTGGGCATGGCCATCCAGCCAGTTTTTTACCCAGTGAAGAGTACACTTGTCTATGCCATGATTCACCATCTTCCTCAGGAGAATGCTGTGGGGGATGGTGTCAAAGGCCTTACAAAAGTCCAGGTAGACGATGTCCATAGCCTTCCCCTGATCCAGAAGGCGGGCCACATGCTCATAGAAAGAGATCAAGTTGGTCAAGCAGGACCTCCCTTTCATGAACCCACGCTGGTTGACCTTGATCCCTTGGCTGCCCTGCACTTGCCGTGAGAGGTCACTCAAGATTACCTGCTCCATGACCTTCCCTGGTATTGAGGTTAGGCTGACAGGTCTATAGTTTCTTGGATCCTCCTTTTTGCCTTTCTTGTAGATGGGTGTTATATTTGCCACCCTCCAGTCCATTGGGACCTCCCCAGTTAGCCATGACTTCATGTAAATAATGGAAAGTGATTTGACGAGCATGTCTGCCAATTCCTTCAGCACTCTTGGGTGTAGCCCATCCAGTCCCATAGACTTGTGTGCATCCAAACAGTGTAGCAGGTCACTGATCTCTTCCTCATTAATTGTGAAATTGTGATGCCCTCGTTTTGCTTCCACTCCCTGACTCCTAGCTCATGAGGTTGGGTGTCCAAGGAACAGCTAGTTCCACTGCTAAAGACTGAGGCAAAGCAGGCATTGAGCACCTCAGCCTTTTCCTTGTCCTTGGTGACTATGTTTCCCTCTGCATCCAATAAAGGAGGGCGATTTTCCCTAATCCTCTTTTTGTGGTTAATGAATTTATAGAAACATTTTTTATTATCCTTAACAGCGGAAGCTAGGTTGAGGACTACCTGTGCTTTGTATCTTCTAATTTTCTCCCTGCATAGCTTTGCTACCTCTTTATAATCTTCATGAGAGGCCTGCCCCTTCTTCCAAAGGTTGTAGACTCTCTTTTTGTTTTTGTGATCCAGCAAAAGGTCCCTATTTAGCCAGGCTGATCTCCTTCCTCGCCTACTTGTTTTTTGGCACACAGGGACAGCCTGCTCCTGTGCCTTTAAGATTTCATTCTTGAAGTATTTCCAGCTTTCCTGTACTCCTATATCCTTCAGGGCAGCCTTCCAAGGGATTTTGTCCAGCAGTCTTCTGAACAGGTCAAAGTTTGCCCTCCAGAAGTCTAAGGTGAACATTTTAGTAACCCCTCTCCTTGTTTCTCCAAGGATGGAGAACTCAATCATCTCATGATCCCTGTGCCCTAGACGGCCTCCAACCTTTCCTTCCCCCACAAGTTCTTCCCTGTTCACAAGGAGCAGGTCCAGGAGGGCACTTTCCCTGGTTGGCTCACTTACCAGCTGCATGATGAAGTTATCCTCCACACACTCTAGGAACCTCCTGGATTGTTCCCTCTCTGCCATGTTGTATTCCCAGGAGATATCTGGGAAGTTGAAGTCCCCCACAAGAACAAGGGTGAGTGATTGCGAGAGCTCTGCCAGTTGCTGATAGAATATTTCATCAATTTTTACATCCTGGTTTCGGGGTCTGTAATAAACTCCCACCATGATGTCTGCCTTGTTGGCCTTCCCCTTGATTCTAACCCATAAACACTCTACACTGTCATTCCCATTATTAAATTCTAGGCATTCAAATCTGTCTCTAACATAGAAGGCCACCCCAACACCTCTCCTTCCTTGTGTTCTCCTAACACAAAACAGTTATCATTCATTTCTGTGATGGAATTATTTTTTAAAGTAGTGACATGATATGTTTCATGACTGTTAGTAACAAACCTTACACAGTTATTTATTCTGTGGTCTAGTAAACCAAGAGATTAAATAATAATGTCTGTAGAAACTTCAAGAAGTGTAAAAAACTTAAAATTAGCAAAAAAATAGGAATACAGGTAGATCAATTAATGATAATGTAAAACAATTATTCATAGGTATCAAGGTATATAAAAATAAAAACATTGTTCTTGGTTTTTCTTTAACATTTCCTAGAAAATTTTCTTATGTAATTAGTTCCCATCTCTGCTTCCACATGTCTTTGCTTATAGATTACTTTGCCATTAATAAGAACAGGATGAATGAATGGATTTCCCAATAAAATAATGACAAACATGTTCATCATTTCATTGAAATTCATGCCTGTCTTTGCCTGTCCTTCAGGATAAAAAAATTAATCAACTGTCTTCCTTATAAGATTTGTCAGCATGATAGAGATAATATTAATGCATTTTAAATTGAAAATAAATAGCAGAGTTGACATTTATATACAATTTTAGAATGTGACAGGATACTATATGCTGTGATGTATGTTATTGGCTGATGCAGACTGAACACACTATCCCCTGTGTTCTTTTTGTATGTAAATCAGTGTAATTATTTAATCTTTACTTTTAAACAACTCACTTTGGTTTAACTCCATTGTTTCATTGTATAGGAGTAAGATGGATGGTACCATTATTTCTGCATTTCACAAAGAGGACTTCCTGATGGGGGAAATTTTATAGCAAATTTTGTCAAGAAATCACTCTGCGCAGTTTGTCGCAAAGTCCTTGGCCTGTCTTTTAACAGGTCATGTTCAATTCAAAAGCAGAATTGGCTGCCAAAAAATTTGTTCCTAATTTTGTGGCTACAGCACTTTTTAGAATGAGAGTTTACCAGTAATATTGTTACTGGCCAAATTCTAACGTGGTTTTGAGCTATTTAGCAGAAGGTTAAATTTACAGACAAAAAGTATGTATCCACTTCTCTCCCTTGTGTCCAGACCTAAATGCACAGAACACAAAGTCTACTTGCTTGTACAGACGCATGCTCTTTAACAAAACAATCATATTAAAAAACACAAAACCCACCACATTTCACAATGCCTAATTTTCCCTATCATAACCTTCTATTTGTAGGAATAATGCTAGATTTCCAACATACCGACAGCTCATTGCATTCTGTGATTCATTCACTCCATGGTCTGTTAATGTAAGGCAAGACTCCTTAGTAAAATCCATGTTAATAAACTTTCTTTACTTATTTGGGTCTATTTCCTATCTTTAGAATTAGCAGCAGTTTATCAATAGAATGTGAAATACTTATACCCCCTAATATAGGAGTTTAGTGTAGAGGAGGATAATCTCTCTAAATCTCTGCATCCCTGGGATACATAGGCAGGCTCTTTCAGTAATTGAGTCATAGTAGGAGTCAATGTGTCTCCGTTGATTATACAAAAACAAAGAAGACCCCGGCATCTGAAGTGCCCAGTTTGTAACGCTTCATTAACATTTAAACAAACTGTATCAAAAGAGACTAATAAAATATAATATAATCATATTTGATAAAAAAGATCCAAAATGAGAGAGTAAAAAATATTGTAGAGACTTAAATAATTAAAGCTTTACATTATCATACCCTGAAAGAACAAAGTCTGTTTTGTTGTTCTTTATTTCTTGTTGGAGTATTTTAGACAACAGAGTTGAGGTGATATCAAAGTGCGTGGAATGAAGGTAGAAAAATATAGCTTTATATTTTGAAGTTATACCTGCAAGGAATTGAATGTAGCTGCTGGGAAAGAGAAAGAGCTTATCAGGTATGCTGCTATGTTTCTTATGTCTCTTCAGCCCTTTCTTTCTCCTCTCTTCTGTCCATCTGTCTAATTCTGTTAACAGAATGTATCTTTTTAAAAAAATACTAAAAATTAACTCCTGGTCCTGACAACTACATGTTTGTATTAGGTTCATGAAAGAACCTTCACAAACCAACCTTTACAGGATTTGCAAATCCTACTTATTATTCAGTTTACAATAGCTCATACAAACACCAGAGACTGTTTTACTGACGTAGAAAACAGTGGGGTTAACAAGTTTTCTTTCTGAAGTGTATCCTGGGATACTAAATGTACACCTAGACAGCTGAAGTGTTGCACTGGAAGTAGGCTTTTCACCTTGTATTTCATAACACGCTGAGTGGCAAAGGTACAGTGTTTCAGTATTCACACCTGACAGAAAACCATATGGAAGGACATATGGAGTCTTTAACCTTTGACTAACCCTCTGACCAGGTCCTATGGTCTACCTCTCTCTCACAGACTTGGGGTCTCCCACAGAGACACATGCCCACCTCTTCCATCTGGTTTCAATCATGACTCTTTCCCTCTAGTCTGCTCATGTTCTGAGGTTTTCCTCTCCCTCAAAAATCCCTGTATCTTCTGCCCCCTATCATCCTTTGATATTCCAGCAAAAAATTTCCCAGAAACAAGATTTTCATGAAGATCAATTAATGCAGAAGCTATTTCCTTAAATATTATTGATCCAAACAGCATGGAGATACAATACGGGACAGATTGCTCTATGAAAGGTATGAAAAAATAGTACATAAATGCCTTTAATCCAGATAACACAGGAGTGTCAGGGAAGAGTGTAGTTCCTGTTCTAGTAACCTCCAAGAGAATGGCTTACTAAGAAATCTTCTCAAAATAGTTTATTGCAGTTCTCCAAAATGAGGCTGAGCCACAGAACTCTGTTGACTATTAATTCTGATTATAACACAGTGTAATATCATTGCTCAATGTGGCTGCATATGATGGAACAACTTGTTTATTTAAAGAGTAACAGTTCTGGAAACAAATATAGTGGAAAGAGTTTTTATATAGCATCACACAGGCAGTTTTTTATTACAATGTCGAGACCACAGCAATAGCAAAAAACAGGTATATTCATGAACAACGGAACCATTGAATCTTAGCATCATATCTTGGGTTTACTCCTCATGGCATCTTTGTTGTTTAGTAAGGATTAAGTTTATGTTTTGATCTCTCAGTTGTATTTCTTTACTGTAGTCAGTGATCTATGTTTACAAACTTGTGGAAATTTGTTGTCTCTGGGGCTTCTGCCTTTGTGAGCAGCTTTCCTGCATCATTTTAACTACATAAAGACTGCTTTCTATCTAAGAAAGAAGGAATCATCAATTCAATTGCAGTCAATGAGATATGTGGTGGTTTAACACCCATGAAGACTAGATGACTGAAAAGAGATTTTATTTTTCAAACTTCAGCCCTAGACGTGTCAGTAGTCTTCTTCGGTGTTGGATTTTGCTTATGCCAGTTAATTCCTGAGTAGCGTGACTGGGCCCTTATTCTGTCCAGGAATTGTAGCCCCTAGACAAGGCTGTGAACAGCCAGTAATTAAATATGGGTGCATTAATGCCAGTGAACAAGCAAAAGAAATGAAAGCAAAATATGAAGTAAAAAAAAATATATCAGATAACACAGCATTGTTGGGAACTAATTTAGTACAAATAAATCATTAAGGAAAAAAGTAGACAGGGAAGATTTACTGAGTTTCCAAGCAGCTTGTTAGCATTCATGAGAGTGGATCTTTAGGAATTATCATGTCACACAGCTAGTTCATAGCCTAGATGAAGGATTCTGTATGTCAATCAGTGAAACTGTAATCAGCCAAAAAAAGAGATGTCTGAGGCTGGTTTTTGAGATTAGCCAACTTTGAAGGAATTTAGAACTTTAAAGGCAAAGGAGCACAGGAGCTTAATGTATTATTTTCTCATTCTGCTAAAGAGGAGAACTTATAAGAAGACATGCAGGCTTGCCATTGTAAAGATCATTATTAGTAAGGGTGAGATTCTCAGCATGAAGAAGAGCACTTGATCATGGAAAAAAATTATTTGGCTCTCTGTTCTTTTCTAATCCTATATTCCACAAAATACCATTGTTTACAGCACAGGTTGACAGATTGTGCTGCCAGTGCTGACTTTGCAAGATGTCTTTGATATTCATAAACTCAGCATCTTCATTTTTAAAAAAAGAATAAAATCTGTCAATATGAGAAAAAATACAACCCCATAAAAGGATAATTAACTAGGTCACAGGCTAGCAAAGAAAGATCTGCAATTATTATGTTGAGTGCATTTAGGAAAGAGGCATTTTGAGAAAAAGTCATAGCAGAGTTTGTTGATTAAGCAACAAAAATCATCACCAAATGACAGTTAAAACTCAAAAATAGATATGTGTTCAAAAGTTTTAAAACATCTAAAGTTCCAAAGAAAAGTTTAGAGATAAAAAATACCTGTGGCCTAGTTTTAACTAAAGAGGTGTTAGTGCCTCTGATTAAAAATATATATATATTGTTAGTTGCTATTAACTCATTTGGATTACGTTCTGTACGGGGTTCTTGCATTTTTTTCCTTCTTCAATCATTCCTGGGAGAATATCATACAGGAAACATGAACTGTAGTTCCGGTGCTCCAGCCAGTCACAAGCCATCTAAAAATGCAGGTTTAGACTCCAAAGCCACTTTAAGCCCACCAATGAACAGGACTGCACAAAAAAAACAGAGGGCTTCCTTACTGCTTATTCCAAATTAGTCTTTTCTCCCATACTTGCAATTCATGGCACTGGATCACGGGTCTGATTCAACTGAGAATTAAGTCAGCTAAAAGACCTGGTCTGCCTTAATATATGGCTGCAATAATACTATTGACTTTATGAGAGTGGCAGCAAGAATGTCTATCTATCATATCTATCATTTTAAGTATTTAGTGCAGTAGCTCTCCTAAAGTAGATATATATGCAAAAGTGAGAAATAGCTACAGGTTCTTCAACGAGCCAGTACACCTTAAAAAGTGTCTAAGGTGGGCACAGTTTTCCTCCCTAAAATTCTTCAAAAACCTTTTTTTCCTCTATTAACCATTCAAAGAAACGTATGGCCTTACCTTAAGAAAATAATTTTCTGAATCTTAGCTTCTTATTCTCAAGGAAATGTTATTGTATGACTGCCAAGTCTAAGCATTATATGGAAAAATATTTCCCTCTATTATTTCAAAAGTGAGACTTTTCAGTTTTATTATTTCTTTTCCCCTTGGCTCTGGGACATAAAACAATGAGATCAGAAAATTGTCCTTCTTCTGTATAATACTCATCATCTTATAGATCTTTCCCTGCCACTGCTTGCTTCCTGAGGTTTCATAACTCCATGTTTCAGTCTTTTTTCAGAGTTCCCAGTGATGGAAATGCTGTCTGCTTTTCTGTAATTTTGTGTCTCCCTTTCAAGGTGGGATTGTCTGTTTCTGGATAGAGTGTTCCAGGTGAGGGCATGACATTGTCTATGCAGGAAACTTTTTCTACTTCATTTCCCACCATTTGTGCATCCACTTGTTGCCTTTTCTAGCTATAACTGCACAGACCTCACTGAAGGTGACCCAGTGCAAGACCCAGATTGTTTTCCTGGACTCACATATTAAACGTAAAATCCCTTATGGTACAGAAGTAGTTCAAATTTTCTTCACAAAGATTAATTTCTTTCAATTCTTCAGCACTGAGCTTCACTCTATTCAGCAAGTTTTCAGTTCAGCTGAACTTTAGTATTTTTTTTGGACTTGATTATCTTTTTTTCTTTCTCTATACTCACTTTCTTTCTGTTTAGTCCTCTTTCTAATGCATTAATACGTTACTAAGCAAAACATAACCTATATGAAACCTTGAGAAACCTTGCTTTTAACCTTTTGTACTGATGCAAATTGATTGGGTTTTTTCCTTTCTTTGTTTTCCCTCACCCAGTTTGTATACGTGACTGTATACTACTCTCAACCAATAATAATTTAATTTGTTTATTACCTTTTTAGGGACCTTGTTAATGGTTTTTGAAGGGCTAAATAAATTGTCACTAGGATCCCATTTTCATTTTATGTTTTGGAGGAACTCTAATTCAATAGAGAGAGAATTTACCTTAGCAGAAATCTGGTTAGCCTTTCTCATATCACCATCTACACTTTGGTTTATTATTCCACTTTTAAATACTATTTTAACCAACTTATTAGCTTCCAAATGTGTCTGTGGCTTACTTGTCAGAGAGGCTCTGGATGACTCAGGGTATCATTATGAAATATAAAGTAGAATATTTTCTACCTCAACTCATCTAATTATTAACTTTTCTTAATGAAAATTTTTAGTAATTGGTCTGATGTTTTATGTTCAAATTCTTTGCGACAGCAAATGAAAGTAAATTTGAAAGGCAAAACTCTACATCTCAATATTTTCTCTGATGTTACTGACCTATGCAAATTGTCAGATGTGTCAGCAGATAGTTACATTCAGACTTGGCCCCCTATAGCAGATGAAATCATCTAAGAAAAACTGCAACGAAGTAAATATTTGAAAATCTGAGAGAAAACAACACTTTAATTCAAAGAGAAAAAGTTCCTTTTAAAACAACTTGTAGAATTGCCAGTTTTGCATAACTCAGGCAATCCTTTATAAAAAGAAAGACAGACATGCTTTTGTGATGGCAAAGTTAAATACGTATAATGTGGTAGTGATTTAGTGTATTCATTCTAAGTTCATCTTGTTTCATTTGTCTGTAATTCTTTGACAATATCACTGTGGAAGACACAGTATCTTTTCAGATACCATTACTGCATACCCATCAGCAAAGGAATAAAAATGAAATATGAAAATTGTTGAGCTCAAAATCCCCTGATTTTCCCTAAGATGGCACCACACTTAACAGGATGCCTTTAAAGGCACATTTTAACTGCTAGTAAGTAAATTGATATTAATGTTTAATGTACAACAAGAATATAGACGTTTAAGGAAAATGCCTGAAATTGAGATAGCATCATGTAATTCCAACAGAATCAAATAGAAAGAATTTTATAGCAAGCACTGCACGTTATTATACAGTGGCTTATGCAATTTCCCAGAAAGATACTGAACCAAGCAGTCAAAGTGTGTTGATAGTTCAGAAAAAACATATATTTTAGGTTTTATACTGATAAAGATGATGGAAGTCTGGTAGACAAAAAACAAGGGATATTTGTGGAGACAACTGCTAATACAACCAGTCACAGAGTAGTGTCACATACATCATACAATTAGATAAAGCCCTTTTCTTGTGAGCTGAAAATGGTACCTAATGTGACCTGTCTTTAATTTCCACTTCAGCTAGAGTCTAGCATAAACCAAAAAAATTTTCCCTGGACTAATACTGATCCCAGTATTAGGCACTTTGAAAATGAGAAGTGACATATACATTATATATATATTACTAAAATCATCTGTTTCTTCCGCAGAATTATATAGTAATGCTGAAAGTTGGTCCTTTCAGGCTGGAAACACTGAGGTGTTCCTGGATCTGGAAGAGATTTGCCAGGCATCCAGATATGAGAATGTTAGACCACTGTTATCACAGAAAAGGATTGGGAAAAGTAAACAGGCATTTGCTTTTTGGAAATGTGGGATAAGTAAAGGAAGAAAAAAAATTAAGGGAAATAGATAGTAAGTGGGAAAAAAATGTATTATTCATCTTGACAACTGAGTGAAGAAAACATGCTCCACTTAAGCAAAATAGAAACATGCATAAATTCTATCAGAAGGTCTAATGAGATTCTTTGTTTCACAGATACTGAAAATTAATGTTTTTATTTGCCTGTTTGCTTAACAGCTTTGAATCCTGCACCCACAATTTGCTTGTGGTCTCACTATTGAAAAATCAGTGAACAATCCCACAGTACATGAGCTGTTCAAGACTGCAGGCCATTACTAGTAGTAGCTGATGACTGTGCCTCACCCAAAATCTTTATTGATGATCTGGACAGGGGGATTGAATGCACCCTCAGTAAGTTTGCGGATGACACCAAACTAGGTGGGAG
>JAOQGH010000001.1:147271352-147289832 GCA_025769975.1 Gallinago jamesoni
TCCAGGGAGGTGGTGGAGTCACCATCCCTGGAGGTATTTAAGAAACGTGTAGACGTGGCTCTTCAGGGCATGCTCTAATTACCAAGATTATTGGTTTGTGGTGGGGTGTTGTGCGTGGGGTTGTGGGTGTGAGGTTTAGTTGGTGGGTGGCTTTTTTGTTTGTTTGGTTTTTTGTGGGTTTTTTTGTTGTTGTTTGTTTGGTTTTGTGGTTTGTTTTTGGTGTTTTTTTTGTTTTTGTTTGTTTTTTTAATGTGGCTGGACTCGATGATCTCAAAGGTCCCTTCCAACCACTAAGATTCTGTAATTCTGTGAAAAGCTCTTATGGCTTATTTTCTACTACTAAGTCTCAAATCTCATACCCTGAGACTGAAGTTCTCAAAGTGGTATCTGTCTCATACTCCCCCGGGGAGAACCAGATGGAGCCCCTCTTCCATTCTATGAGACATGACCGCTGGTCTGGCAGAGAAAATTGGGTAGAAGTCACAGATCTGTTTTGTCTTCAATAGAATTGCAATTCAGTATCTCATCTTTTTATTTGTTCCTTCTAATTGACCAATAATCACGATAAAGTAGCTGAAACTTGTAAAGAGCCATTACAAGTTCAGGAGACATAAAAGATGTATTAGATTTTAAGTGGCAACACCTGATAAATCTAGGTATTTGAATAAGCATTTCTAGTGTTACTAGTGCTTGAGAAATTCCACTTTAATCCCTGAATGTCAGCAAGAATATCTGGCAGTAATCTCTGCTTCCAACATTGCTCTTAATGGTGGAGAATTTACCTAACAAAGATTTAATTTTGTGTTCAACTGGATCAGCCATCCCTGTCTCATGTGTGGCACAGCATATGATGGCGGTGGTTGAATAATTGGATAGGGTCTTAAATATCTTAAATTTGTTTTACTTATATTTATACATGTTCAAATGAAGTAGAAATGATCAAAAATACACTTCAAATTCTCTCCCAGAGCTGGAAGGGTTAATACATAAAAGGGAATTTCAAAGACAGACAGCAAACTATGAGCCTACTGATGAAGTATATACCGAAGAGGCATCGTGCATGGTTTTTGTATGCTGGTAAACACCATGTACACTAGCTTTCAAGGGAATTCTCAAAATACATGATAGTGAGATTATACAGATAAAACAGAAAGCTAGGGGAAAAAGGGGAGAAAAAATGTAACACAGACTTCCTCAGGTGGATAAAAGCTGTGGGCCAAATTGCAGACAGTCTGCGCAGATCCTTGATGCTTCTAACTCTTCTGGAAAATGAGAGATGAAAAGATTGTGTAGCAGTCTCTGTGTAGATGATGACCAGATTGGCAGGTGAAATGGCAAAAGGTATGTGCAGGAAGTTGTGCTGTTGCTCTGTAATCTCCTGTAATAGCAAGCTTCATTCTGCTGTGGCAAATGTCTAGCCCCTTGCAGACCCACAACAGACTGGGGAAAATCCTCCTGAGGGACAACTGAGCTTATTGTTGAGCTTATTGCTGAACTTCTGGAAGAGCTTATTGTTGTGTCCCAGAAAATGTGATTTATCAAATGCATGATTAAAAGCCACTGTCAGGGCTCTGACTGCATCATATATATCCCTAAATATACCCCTTATATATATCCCCATCAAGGCAAGGTTTGGCTACCTGAGCTCATGCCAGCTTTCTGTGCAGCTGTGTAGCCTCAAATCAGAGCCGTGTGGGAAAGAAACTGTGAGAAGGGGGAACTTGTCTCTCTTCCGTGGGAGCTGCTTTTAAGCTCTTTGGATGTCTGGATGTCTCACTTCAGTGTCATAACAACAGCACACATCTCTGAGGTCTTCACACCAATCTATATGTTACATGTAAGGGGGAGAGGTAGCACAACTTGAAGCCGTTGAGTACAGCAACGTAACTTAGTGCAGTGGCACCTCCAGCCACATTCCTGCATTCAAAAATGTCTAGGGAAAAATGTAAGACAAATCTGCTTTGTCTCTAGACAGGTTACAGCACAATAATGTTCTTCTAATCAATTTCAAATGACCATGATTAAAATAAACTTGCATTGTTGATACAAATAATCATCTTTATTAAAGTGTATTAAAGAGTACATTATGACTGGTTCCCTCCATTGTTATGTGTCCTGGTGGGTATTTTCTTTTTTAATAGATTTCAGTTTCTAAAACACTTGTCTTATGCCAGATGCCTTAATTTTCTTAGTTATTCTGGATTCATTGGCTCCTTGTCTTTAGCTTTTGTTATTTACTGACTTTTCAGGTGCTTGTTTGGATTTAGTCAGAGAATTTTTCAGTCTACATGATCAAGATGAAAAATTAACATTGAAGCTGAAAAAGTCCTATCCTTAAAGAAGTTACAATTCCAAATGGAAACAAATTCAAGGCACAGAAAACTTTTTCTCTAGTTTATATCAGCCTATCACAAGTCTCTTCATCTGCCAGGAACCTGCAGCACATCTTGTAAATTGGTTGAAGGCCCTCTGAGCCCATAAGGGATTGTCTTTTCTGAACAACACTGGAACTTTTTAGGCAGGAAAAAAATCAAGTCTTTAATTTGAGAAAGCAGAACATATAAAAAGAGAGACTGTCCTGTATACTCCTGCATACACTGGTAGTCAGCACTATCAGTCTTCTGAATAATGTCAAGTTGTGTTGATTTATATAGACTATCATTACTTTAAAAGTGATAGAGAGCAAAGTTGAACACAGAGACTTTACAGCCTTGAGAAGTTGCTTGGTTCATTAATTCAGATGTATTTTTAGAATAGACTGTAAAACCTTAAAGCAGGCCCCTGCCCATTGCAAACTGACTTAAAATCAGTGGTCCTAAGATCTTCCAGGGAAACTGATCAGACACTTTAAGGATTATTCATTTGTTTTATTTTAAGCATTTGAACATTTTAATATAGTATCTTATTAGATGAAATACTACTCTGCTCAGAAAATCAAAGGCTAGTGCCCCCTTTTTACCAGACTACTTATTTCTGTAATGAGTTATTTAATTTTCAATTTCCTTTAAGCTCACGCAAAGGGATGTTTATGATCTTCAAAAGAAAATTTCTTTGTTATATTAAGTAAGAGCTAAGATTGAATTTTAATATAGATGATGAGTTCAGGTTTTAGGGTATTATTAAAAAAGTGAAGTTAATCATTACGATGACCCCAGTTGATTGGATGGTTAATCACCTGAAAGATAGGGCTGGTGGATATGGTTTTGCACATCTATTCCTTGCAAATGCTTAATTTGTTTTGGCAAAAAAGAACACTGTAGAACTCTTCTATATTTATGACTAATTTCTCTTTAAGACTACCAAAGTGAGAGTAAGACATTGATGCCATCTCCGAACCAGTAATTTCTCCATAATCAAAGAAACATATTTGTATTAGGAGCTGGCATATTTGCATCTTTCTAGTTGTCTTTTCCAATACAAACAATAAAGATGTGAGCAGAGCGACTTGTCATTCCTCTCATTTGTATTTGGCTAAAAGATATCTTGTTATATAGTATATGAACTGAAGCTAGGATCAACAATGTTCTAGCAAATGAATTTCAACCTTAGTTTACCTTTCCTCTGTCTTCAAATAAAACAGCTTGCATGTCTTTCAAATGAAATTATTCATATAATGGTAAAAATAGAGAAAGAAACAAGTTTACCTATTTAGTTTACTGTCATTTAGGAAACATTAGAAGTTTTTGTGTCGTAATACAATAGTTTGCATTCACTGACATGAAGATCTTCTGGATCAATGTTAAAATATCTATATTATGATATTCCAAGTATGCAGGTACAGAAAGTATTTTTTTTTTAAATATAAATGAAATCAAATGTTAAAATAACTACCAGACAGAAGTGTTTGTTCCCAAATTACTGTAAATTTCAGGAATAAATTTCCATAATACGAAACAGATGTTCTCATTTCCTGGTGCAGCTTTTTAACAAAAAGAATTTAAGAAATGCATGTAGAATGGAATAACTGGAAAATATAATGTTGGCTCTAAAGAAAGCTCAGATTCTTAATTTTTGTTCATTGTGGATCAGATTTAAAAAAACAAAAAAACAAAAAAAACACCAGAATTCCACAGGAAAAGAAGAGGTGTGGGTGAGTGTATGTGGGTGGGTGTATGTGCATGTACAAAGAAACTTCTCCACAAAGCAGAACAGTTTCAAGCCAGTATTAATGTAACAAAAGACAAAAGAGCATTATGTGTATTTAGAAGAATGTTTATGAGCAATGTTTGGCTCTATAAACATAATAACAGTAGTTCATTTGGAAAGAAATATTTGAATCTTATTAAAAAATATTTCCACAGTCAAAATTGTTTGATTTTGATAGTGTTGAAATAAAATGAAAATAAAAAATTAAAACTTGTGTTCATTGAAAGCTTGTTCCTGTGAAATATTTTCAGCAACACACATATTTGAAAGCCATTGTTTGGTTATAAGTCTCTTACTGCACATAATGAATAAAGTTTAGTCACCTGACAGTACCACTGACTCTCATTGGTGAAGTTGTCTTTACAGAGGATTGATCCCTCTTAGCCATTCACTGTTTCTTCACTATTCGTGTGCTTACACTGTCCTATTCTGAGGCTGTGCACAGTCTCAGAATGGACCGGGAATGAAGGTCAGCAGAAGAGAAATGCCATCAGCAGTCCCACAGCTCTCACTGGCAGAAGGTGTTCTGTAAGAGCTGATCTTTATTTCACAGTACCCGTGCAAAATGCACTTTTCCTGAAGTCAGACAGTCCTTACTGCTCAAAACTGACAAATTTCCTGGGGGAGCTCACTTTTGTAACATTACCCTTGTCAGACTTAATCAGATCTTGTATCAGTTAGCCATCTATATTTTGATTGTGTAGCCTATATAAAATACACTTGTAAGCTATCTAAAAGACATCTCTGCTTGTACAACATGATATCTGTCCTGATGCATAAAGCAGACACTGAGATTGACCCAACTGTTTCCTAAAGAAGATGTCACTGTCATTCAAACCAGCACATAATACCCTGGTGATCCAAATATGAAAAGCTTTTAGAGACTGCACTGCACAGACAGTGTGTTAGTTGGTAGGTGACAGCAGCTTTACTTGTCCGCTGTACAGCATGCATAAGATTTAAAGTGAATTTTACAGCTTTATCACAGGAAAAAATAGGTGTATTCTTCCTTATGGCTGGCATGAAACCCATAATTACATTAAAATCTTGTCCTCTTATTTCCTATACATCTATTGTTTAATATATTCATCTTTACTTTACCAATGTTCAGGCACAGTTCTGAGTGTCTGAGTGGATGTCTTTATTTGGACAAGTGAAGGCTTAGAAGGTTTTCCAGCCTTTACCAGTAGCTGTTCTCCAACTCTGTTATTGCAACATCTCATCTCATGCAGGCAACTACTAGTATTTTTAACTCCCTAATGTACATGGTGACTCTAATCTTTAAGGTTACAGGACAGTAAAACAAACCAAAATGAAGTAAAAGAAGTTAGGCTGAAGTAGATAGTTTAAAAATTTTTCGTAGAAAGGTTGACATGGAAATTCTAGAAGAGACATTATTGATTGTTATAATGTTGCAGAAACACACAGAGGCAACAATTAACTCAGGTTCAAAAATAAGCAAAGCATAGGATTTGAACATATGTTCTAACTTTAAATGCACCTATAATGCCTTTAAATAGTTCATACCTCCATAATTCTATGAATCAGGCAGAGATCAGACATGTAAAGTGTATGTCACCTGTTGCATATAGGCAGTATGTTGCATGCTAGAATCTTTAAGGTTCTTTTTGGCTACAGAGAAATGAATGATAGAATTGAGGCTGACAGGAAGAGAAAGATTTTGCTCTCCATACACAGCTTATTCACTGTTGTCAATGATTCAATATGAACTGAAGACTACTGGAGTAGAACACAGCAAATACTTGAAGGCCATATCACTATTCTGGAACCCAGATTTTTACTTTTTTTTTAATGGATCTTGTTTCTGTGTACATTTCTGCTGAAAAATCTCAGCTTATGTAATAAATTATTCCATGAATATTCTTGGTAAAATCATCTGGTTAGTCAGTCACAGCCTGATGTACTCCTCAGTATACATAAAGACTGAAGAATTTAGTTCAAAATCCTGATAAGCTTGGGAGAAGTTGAACTGGAATCATAGCATACTGTCTCAAGGCAACACTGTTAATTCCTTTATCCCAACAAGGTATATCCTGATGTGGTTGAAAATGTCAATGAACAAAGCACTTCTGAATTTCTTGAGGAGCCTTTTCCTTTTCAACTGGAAGGTGAAATTGTTAAGTTGTCCTCTGTTTGAAGAACTCATTTTCATACTGAGAAATTAATATGGTTGCAAAGTATTAGTGCAAAGCAGTTAAAATTTATTTTGGTTCAGAAAATTTTTAATTTTGAGACAGAGTTTCTGTTGTGACTTCACTGTTCCTACTTTATTTCTCCCTCACCATCCTACACATCTACACTGTAAAAGCTATCTCATAGAATCATAGAATAGTTTGGGTTGGAAGGGACCTTTAAAGGTCGTCTAGTCCAACCCCTACTGGCATTAGCAGGGACATCTTCAACTAGATCAATTTGTTCAGAGCCCTGTCCAACCTAACCTTGAATGTTTCCAGGGATGGGACCCCTATCACCTCCTTGGGCAACCCGTTCCCATGTCTCACCACCTTCACAGTAAAGAATTTCTTCCAAATATCTAATCATAATCTACCCTCTTTCAGTTTAAAACTGTTATGTCTTGTCCTGTCATTACACTCCCTCATAAAGAGTCCCTCCTCATCTTTCCTGTAGGTTCCCTTTAAGTACTGAAAGGTTACTCTAAGGTCTCCCCAGAGCTCTCCCATCTCCAGTCTGAACAACCCCAACACAGGAGAAGTGTTCCAGCCCTCTTATCACCTTTGTGGCCCTCCACTGGACTCGGTCCAACAGGTCCATATCCTTCTTATGTTGGGGGCCTCAAAGCTGGACACAGTACTCCAGATGTGGTCTCACAAGAATGACGAGAGGGGCAGAATCACCTCCCTTGACCTGTTGGCCATATTTCTTTTGATGCAGCCCAGGATGCAATTGGTTTTCTGTGCTGTCAGCACACATTTTTGGCTCATGTCCAGCTTTTCATCCACCAGGGCCCTCAAGTCCTATTTGATGATTTCTGTGTTCCCTTTTGTATTATTTTTTTGACAGCCCAGCCAGTAACATCAAATTTTTGTTCAGTGAGGAAAAAAAAAAATCATTTTCATGGAGAATAGCTAGAGTAAGTACTTCCTGGAATTTTCACACTGTTCTTTAAGAACTGTGATGCTAACACTAGTCAGGAACAACAGGAGAAGGGGCAGAAGAAAGCTGAATTAATCTTTTGAAAACTATGAAGAATTGGCAGCCGTAGAGAATGAAACTGATTGAGCTTTTCCATTCTGTTCTACTGATACATCTCATGCAATGTGACTGAGATGATTCAGGCTACATATTCAATCTGTTGACAGAAATTAGGTTCTTTAGAAAGACATGTATTGTGCATGTATGACGGAGTGAGAATGAGACGGGAAGGGAGAGAGTATGTGAGCATATATACATAGTAATTACAACTTTATCTTCCCATCATTTTTGCAATATTAGTAAATATTGATCATACAATTAAAATTGGTTTTGTGCAGTTACACAACCAGTTGCAGTCAGCTGGTGTAATGATCAGGACTGTGGTCAAGCAATGCACTGTTCTACTTGGCAATACCGCACATGTTGTGGGCAGTGGCTCTTGGCCCCTCTCTAAGCAAACAATGCAGCCATATTACCTAATAGTTTTGTTTGATGGCCTTTCAAGACCAGAAAGAATAACTCTGAGACACTCTCTAACCTCAGGTGTGATATGAGACACAGAATAGCCTAAAAAGAGGCAATATTTGGACTACTATTCCTTACAAAGAGACACAAAAAAAGCATTCTTACTGGTATCCTCAGAGAAAAAGCACATGCTTTGCTCTTGTCATTTCTCAAAATTCAACACACACAATCTTGTTTTCTTCCTCTTAACTATGAATCCAATTATTATCTGTAATGATTAGACAAGCAAATGCAGTTTAGTGTCTGGTTTGTTTGTGAAGTGTACATTCCTTGAATTGCTGAAACTGGTTATTTGTGTTTGGGTGCTTGGCAACTGAAGTCAGAAAATATTTTTTTCTGCTTCCAGGCACTGGCTTAAAACTTGCACAGTAGAAATAAATATGCCAAATGATGAATTAATCTGCCTAATTAATAATATACCTTATCATTATATTATTAATCATTTACAAATAATAAAAAGATTTTGATGATGATTGTTCTGGGTAAGCACTCAGGTATGTAAAGCCAGGACTAACTGGTGCACTTTTTCAAAAGTGTAATTTTGAAAACCAGCAGGTTTGAACCAAATTTTTGAACCAACAGTTCTAAAAAAGTAGTTATGCTTCTGTACATGACAGATTATCTTATTCTTATATGATACTATCTTTTCAACATAGTGTCTTATCTAATAACCAGGACTGTATCTCCTTCAAATATAGAGTACCTCAACTTCTGTTGAAGATAAAAAGATGAAATATTTAGACATATAGTTATTTCCTGTATTTATGTGGTTACTGTGATGCAATCCAGTTTATCTGAGTTCTTTCCCTTGATAAAAAGGAGTAAAACCAAAACTAACTGAAAAATGTGGTTTTCTCATTCTTTGAGATCAGTCTGCCAGACTCCTATAAGCAACCATGATTTTTCAAAGGTTTTCATCATCTCCCAAACCAACTGAAAATACAAGTCCATTTTAGTTGTTTTTCTGCATCATATGCATGCCACACATATACAAGATAATAACATGTAACAGAAATTATAAATCGAAGAAACTCAAAATATATGTTTTGTGTTAGTTTTATGTTTGGTTTTGGTGGCTTGACTTAAATTCATAAAATATTTATTAATAGAAATAATGCCTTGGTCTTATGAAGTTGTGATTTTGTATGAAAATCACTAGGTTTCCTCTTTTTCATTCAAAAACTGTTGATAGTTGAGGATTCTTATATTTTCTCTATAATTTATATATCTTTCCCACTCTTACAACCTGGTTTAGTTCAGTTTGCGTTGGGGGTTAGTTTTTGGTTTGTTTTCTTTAATTGAGGAAATATTAAAGTGAAATTCTTGTTTATTGCTGTCACATCCCCTCTTTGTTTTCCGTGTATTTTAAACAATGAAATTTGTTTTATTGACTTGAATCTTGAGAAAGTGCATGTTTTGAAGGAGCAAGAATTTTGCTCTAGAAAACTTTACTTAATCTGGAAGGTTTTCCTAGCCTCGGCTATTTAACACATGATCTTCTCCTCACATCCAACTTTCATTTTTCTGTCTTCAGAGAAAACCCTATATGAGTACAGCAGAATTAAAGTAGCAGCCAGAATGCAGTGTCATAATATTACTTAGAACCAAAGTGAATGCATACCACCCTGAAATAGAAAACAGAAATCATATGGGAGATAAGGGAAAACAGTGCATTATAATGTGCGTTTATGAATTTTTCATTGACTTCTACTTCTTAGAAATTTTCTTTTTCAGAAAAACTCATATCAGCTATCATTTGTAATGCAACCTTTTTAAGGCTTAGAGTTTAGGAAAAAGGGAAGGGTCTTGGAAGCCTAGTAGTGAGACACTTTGCTCAGTTGTGACCATTTTCCTGGACCTTTTGAGGCAGATTGGCCTTGTTCCATATGACCACATGCACAAAAATCCTGTTGGTGCTTAGATGTAACATTTTTTGCATGATAAGTAGGAGCAAACAGGTTGGTTACAAAAGATGCTGTTATTTTAGATTTTAGAGTGTTGGGTTTTTTCGACTTCTTTTGATTTGGATCACTAACATCTGCTTAAGAAAGAAGGCAGAGACTATGTCAACACAGGAAGAAAAAGATATAGTATTATACCAATGTCTTCAAACGAGATCTTCTATACATTTTTTCAGTGACCCATAATTTTTGAAGCCACTTCAAAGACTTCCCATACATGTACTTAAGCTACAGTGTAGAGAAATATTCCAGCAATTAGAGTTATTTATCTGGCTCATTATGCCATAGTTTATGTGAGAAAGAAAGAGAATATTCTATTAATGCTTGAGAGGAGGATGTATTGTTTACTAGGTTGCTAGGTTGCAAGGATGATGTGGAAAAAAATGGCACAAATGTTTTATATTTTAATTAAAAATATCTTCTTCAGTTTTTTTAAAGAAAATGTGTGATTATTACCTTTCTTTTTCACACATAGCTAGGGATCAGTTCAGCTCAGGAACTGATATCAGGTTATTCAGAATAGATGTGAAAAGAGGAGGGGGGAAGGAGGGAAAAGCCTAGCAAGAGCAATGTTTAATTACAAGAAGAGAAGAAAGAAAGGAGAAGAAAACTTCCCTTAAAATGGTCATATACAATATATTTTGTATTTAAATGAGATATAAAAAATAACCGCACCATTTACAAGACATGTAAAGCTTAACGTATGTAACATACTTTCTCCATTCAGACGAGTAATGCTCATTTTCAGTTTACACACTGAAAATTACATAGAAGAATACTAATAGAATGTACCTGATACTTTAAAATGTTCTATATGCAATATTTAAGAGGAGCATTCAATGTGATTATAAATCTTTGAGTTTAGTCATTGATGTCCTTTAAAAAAGTAAAAATATCCTCTTATCAAAACATAGTTTGTAAAGTGCATACTATACTCAAAAATGCAAACCAACAGGTATTTTCATTGATAGCTTCAGTCCTTGATATCCAGTGTGCGTTTTAAAACTCTGGAAATCAGCATTTTAGATATGCTAGGAGATACAATGGAATTCCCAACAAACCAAAACCCATATTTTCCAGGGTATAAGAAGGGACACTGGCTGATCAAAGGTTATTTGATTTGCTATTAGGAAAATGCCAATAAATTTCAATATATTCCAGTTTCACATCACATCCAGTTTCACATATTCTTCTGATATTTAAGCTAAAGAAGTCACCTTTCACTATAATTGAAAGAAACAAAAGACTTTAGGTTCTTCTGGATCTACTTAGTTGGGTCAGTTGTGTGACTCATGCAAAGGCTGCTGAGCAGTGAGTAGAATGCACAGATATATGTTTTCACGCTTCTGTACTCCCTCTTGGGCACACATCCTTAGGCACCAAAGGAAGATTTCTGGTAAAGCCTTTGGTGTCTAGGAAGTCTAAAATGTGCAAGAAGGGTAGAAGAAGTTATTTGAGGTTTTTATCGGCAAAGTAGGCACTTAAATCATATCTCTACTATTACGTAGGAGTGGAGAATGACTACTCTCTGGTCTACCAGCCGGCCCAGCATGGCTCATCTGTGAACATTTACATTTTTCCCTTTTTCTCCAAACAACAGCATGGGCATATTAAAACTGCGTAGTGGGTGAGGTGCTTGGAATATACCTTTCCCCAGACAGTGTCTGGGCACTGTCTGAGAAATAGGAGTTAGCACAAGCCAAAGCTGTGGAGGGAGTGGGCCAACAGCTTGACACTATGAGTGGACCTTTGCTAGTACTCAAATCTGTCTTTGATCTTTTTCTTTTTGTTTTTCCTTATCCAGATGTGACTTAAATTTCCACTCTAGCTGCACTACAAGTAGTCAAGGGTTAAATTTGTGCTTTTCCATGATGTTCACTTCTCCAATTACTCACATTCTTTCATGACATTTCTCAGGCCTGAAAAAGTCCTGGGAAAATGGAGGATGGGAAGTGCTGAAGACCTGCATCTCCTATCTTCTATGCTAGTTCTCAGGACAGAGGGTCTCACCTACTAATTCTCGGGCATCTTACAACATTTTGCAGACGTATCTTGTCCCACAAACCTGAAGTTTCTTTTGAAGAAACCAGAGATCAGGGTAGGAAGGCTGATAAGTATCAGCATATCACCCTGAAGGATATGCCCTAAGTTCATATCCAGAAAGAATTTAGAAAATCTTAATTTTCGGGAAGTCTCACTGGCCAAAAAGGAGCAAAATGAGGGTCTTCATATTAGAAATTCCAATATAGATTGCATAAATGGTTGAAAGGGGATGTAATAAAAAAGATACAGGGTGGGAGACAGTTCTCTGAGAATAGATCTCAGGTAAGGGTACTCTCATGCATTCTTTAAAAATATGTACAAGTGTTCAAATACAATTTTGAGCCAAAGCTGGTGACTTGTGAATCAGAGCAGGATGGTGATGTGTACAAAATGAGACTGGATATGTAAAAATGTTCACAGAAGCCTATGATGGTATTTTTTACTTCCTCTCTTGAATAAATGTTTATTTCTTGTCTTCCTTAAGCAGGTATATGGTTTTTTTTGTTTTCTTGTTACTTACTTGTTACCATGTACAGTGTTCTGTTCCTATACACCAATATACTTCCTATATACCAATGTACATTTTCAAGTATGATTCATAAATCAGCTTACTACTCTTAGATTTATTCTATGAAGAGAAAATGTGAACAGTGTTAGTGATCAGGAAGGAACATCTGTGAATATTTATCTGTTATTAGAGCCAACAGTCCTGCCTCCAGCCAATAGACTATGTTCAATGACTAATTAAAAATGGAAAAAAAATTACACTATTTCTTTTCTTGCTGCAAGTGTCAATATAGAACCTGAAGCATTAAAAATGGCAAGGGGGACAGGACATACATTGTCAACACTGAGAAAACCTCTTGCTGTTTAGAAGTTTATTTAAGAATAAAAAGTACACACATATTTTTAAGAATAAAAAGTACAAGACATTAGTCTTCCTTCTCATTTAACATTTACTGTGGACAAGAAACCTTTGTAATCAATTAAAATTGAATTTGTAATGAAAAAAAAAATGTGTTCTACGAAGTGTAGTAAGCAAATGCTACTATGAAGAGATAATCACAAGCCATATATTATTAATAGAGGCTTCACTTATCATCTAGCAACCTTTCCCACACCTGCCATGATTGCAAAGAAACTAAGATAAAAGTTTTGTGACTCTGGGACTAATATATTGAAATTAATTATACAACTTAAGCTGCTACTGACACTAATAAAAATTATAAATGAGGCTAAAACATACTGAAATCAAACCAAACTTTCAGCTAGATTGCTCTTTTTAGGTGTCAGTTTTTAATTTTCCATGCTAAAAATTTAATCTAAGTTTCCTTTTTTATTAAAAACAGATCTAGGAAGAAGGAAAAAAAACCAACCAGCTGACTATTGCCTTTCAGTCTGTGAAAAGGAAAGATTGTTACTAAGCTTTTCAGATATTCTGAATGAATACAAGAAGAATTTTTTTATTTTTTTGGTATATAACAACCTAGATAGCAAGTATCTAGCCAGTAAATACTTCAAAACAAATAAGTGGAAAATAAAATGGGAAACAAGCAAACCTCTGTGTACTCAGTCATGCGGGTTTTTCATCACCTTTGTAGCTTCATGTCCAATATATTTTTGTATGATCACACGTGAAACTTTTCTGTGTCGAAAAAGCTAGTTTAATTATTATGACAAAGACCAGTGCTCAGAAAAGAATAGGCAAAGAAAACTAAAATCAACATGTTTATTTTGCTTTTCTGTTTAAATGTTGATAATATTTTCAATAACCACAGGTCCTGCAACCATGACTACATAGCATAAGATACCAGCATCTTTAATGTGTTCTTTTTAGCTCCCAAATGTAGACGTCGGTCCTCGCTGTTGCAGATTTATCCCCTAGTCTACAGCTGTTGGTCTTTAGGTATCCTAATGTGTGTTTTAATGTTGTGGATTGGATAAGGTTCTATTTGAAGGGAAGCAGCACCATCTATTGCAACCTGGTAGCTTAGCTCTATATGATACAAAGAGCAGAGCTGGCTGGAACCCAGTTTTAAACTTTCTTGCACTTACTTTCATAAGTTTTTTTCCCAGGCCAGCTTCAAATGAGGTTAGGATCTCAGTTTGTATATGATCAGATACAGGGGCAGGCATGTGTGGCATGTACACATGTGTCCAATAAAAAGCTGCATCTAAGAGACTTACCTGTTTAGAAGCTAAGATAAAATAATACCATAATCCTAGCCCTGATTAACTGTTCCTTTAAGTGACCTGGCTAGAGTTTTCATTTCTGAAGTGGGAGGATAGTCAAAAATTAAGAGTATGTTTCACCCAGCTGATATTCTCCAAAAATTTGCTTTCCGAAACAGCATTAATGTAGGTGTGTAGTACAGTATGTTCTTCTAATAATGGCAGTGCTATTGTCATCCATCTATACTTCTGGTTCTTCTCTTTTTCCAGACTGTCTACAAAGCCTGGCTCTGTTCCCAGTATTTTGAAGTCACACAGTTTCACTGCAGCAACAGAATTCCTTGCAAGCAATACTGTTTGGAGGTTCAGACGAGGTGTCCCTTTATATTACCAGACAATGATGATGTCATCTATGGAGGACTATCAAGTTTCATCTGTACAGGTATTGTATAGAAAAGCTGATTTCACTTGTTTTCATAAGTCTAAATGAGAAGGAGAGTGTGAATAATGTTTTTTTTCCATTAGCTCTAACTAAGAGAGCCTGAAGGTATTCCTCATCACAGAGAGTCCTCAGAGGTGCTAGGATTTGAGCCCAGATTTACTAATGCACATTCATGCTACAGCTTGCCACAGTCATTAATTTGAAAAAGCAAATTACTGGAAGACATTTGTTCTGGTTATTTTTTATGCTTAATAATTTGATGGAGGATTTTTGCTGTTCTGTGTCATGCAGTGCTCAGTGAAAAGAGACTCTATGTTGTGCGATATTCAGAAAAAAAAAATATAAAGGCAATGCCAATTTCTAGTATATTCACCTTTTTCACCTTCATTCTCCTCTCAGATAAACAAAGAATCTGAGCCATAGCATTCACAACAGTGCAGCACCTCTTGGAAGGTAAATGTCTAAATGTCTTTCACTAGTGAAGAGTTTTAAGAATTAGTCGTTCCCCTTTGAAGACCTGATCTTTTGGTCTCTTCTTGAATTTTGTTACATCCTTGTTGTTTTAAAAAGTATTGCCAATGTAGGACTGTGCATTGATTGGTAAGATGGTTTGATTCCTTTTACATTCCATTCTGCTTCAAAGATTATCCAAGAATGATCTGACCAGAGTGGACATAGTAGGCAAGAAATACCTTTAGTAAATCTTAGGTACCTCAGATACTTTTTTCAGGACTGGCTGGGAGTCATCCACACAAAAATTCATCTTATATCAATGTTATCTGCAGATTTCTGGTGCCTAGGGTATCATATGAGAATCTTGAAGGTATTTGGGCAACCTATTCCCACTAAATCAGTAAAAAAGGCATTTCAGCACTTTGTTTGTCAGTTTGGTCCAAATATCAGAAATTAGACAACCTCCACCTTAAATCAGAGTTGCACTGGAAAGTTTGATAATAAATGTGTTGCCCAAGTTGAGCTAGTTAATAACAGAGTAAAATATAAAACCCCATAAATGCTCTACACTATCTCAGACATAATATTTGTGACAACTCACTTCACCTTATACACTGTGTTTGGATTTAGGGGTTTCCGGTAGAAATATATTTACTGAATTTCTTCTTGAAGAACACAATCAAGCAATACCCATCTATATGCAGAAGATAGTATAATGAAATGTAAGCTGAATTACAATTTGGTAGTCATCAATAAGGTAATGGAGCTTAGTACTTGAATGCATTTTGGAAATATTAATAGCCTTCCAATATGCGTACAGAGTAAGAAAACGAGGATTATTTTGCAGTTTAAGATATAATGGTAAAAGCTGAATGAGATATTTAGGACATTTTTATTTACAATGTATCCAATACATATATGTGTGTTTGTGCCTGTATGTACACATCTGTGCACACTTGCATACATACACAGTAGCAAAGAACAATAAACAAAGCCATCTTAGAAATTATTTCAGAAAATCTCTAAGGATATCTATTAATTTTCTTTCTATATGTCCAAGTCCAAGTTAATTCCTAAAATACAAAATAGATGACTTTGCAAATATTACTAAGAGTGAATCTCTCTGAGTTTTGGGATGAAAAGCAGATTTAGGGGAGGATTAACCTCATTTTATTGCAAGTATTAGTAGTGTGGGTATCTACACATAAACTCTGTGACTAAGCTCTCACTAGAGTCACTGAAGATCTGGTCTAGTCAATATAGCTATTAAATTCAACCTGAGTAGACACCTGCACCCGATGAGCTGACTAGCTCTCTACGCCCCACTAACAGTACTGGCTGCAATCTATTTGCTGTAGCTGCTGTTAGTCACAAAGGTTTTAGTGCAGACACTTAAATCAAGGTGACCTGAACCTCATTTCAACAGTCCACTAACTAATATTTGGTTGAACTTTGTGTCCACTCAAGTCAAGACCCTCAGTATCAGCAGAGCTTGTTTTCACGGACCAATAGGAGTCAGCATGCTGACTGATGCTGGACAGTTGTGTGCAAGAGAAGTTGCTGAGAAATACAAGGCTGAAATTCAAATTTTGTCTGGAATACAAGCCCATTGCCACCCTCTTATTAATCAGCAACTCACTGTATGAGCACTTCATGCCACTAATGAGAAATTAGACTATTATTTTCTGTGGAACTAAAAAATTACACTTCTCAGGAGCTTAGCAAAACCAGAATGATTTAATGCAAAGTACAGCAAGTTCAACAGCAGACAAAATACTGTACTTCAGTATAGCTTGTAGCTTGACAGTTACCTTGAACTCCTTTTGCAGAAAAGCAACTGAAATCAGGATGCCCACATCTTGAGGGACCTCTTCTGATGTACTTTCTGTGAGCTCCTGTTTGGCAGCCACATTCTGGAAGTTTTGGGGTGGGTGCAATTCATTGGTAAAACCCAAAAAAAACTCAGGTCAAAGGTATTTCTTTTTGATATTTAGGTGTTATAGCTGGTTGTCTGGTGTCTCCACTTAACCTAAGTTCACTGTGAAGCTGGCCACCATTAAGTTCTGCTACAGGAAAAACATCAGGAGCAAACTCTGTGTTCAGGGATTCCTCATGAACGGCAATTTGCCAGAGTCCATCACTCATTTGAATTAGATTTTAATATCTCTGCTGCTCCTGGTATCCTGTAGAGACAAATACTGCAGGTCCTTTTTTTTATATTTTGACTTAGATTTTCAGAGAAATCCACCAGGAACTGAATTAGGTTATGTTGGTATATTTTTCCCCCCTTGAAACTAATGGAAGACTAGCTGTCTAGTGAAGGAATGCTGTTAATTATAAAATATTATCTGGAGAAAAAAAGGAGCCCTCCTGTTTGTAGAAGGATTTATCTCTGAGAAACTTCAAGAATTTGTGGACTCTGATTTTCTTTAATAATGTTTTAGAAGCTATAGTTTTATAGTAAGGGCTTCCCTTCCTTCTCTCCATGGTAACAGACTATTTCCTCTAAGGTCCAGCAGAGATTTAGGTTAATGGGAAGACAGAGGATTGATTTCTATAAAACATTTCAATACAACATGGAAGGCAACTAACAGGAAAAGGTGTACCCAGAATCACAGAATCACAAAATCACAGAATCTCATGGGGTTGGAAGGGACCTCTGGAGATCATCTAGTCCAACCCCCCTGCCAAACCAGGTCCACCTAGAGCTGGTTGCAAAAGAAATTATCCAGGTGGGTTTTGAATGTCTCCAGAGAAGGAGACCACTTCTCTGGGCAGCCTATTCTAGTGCTCTGACACCCTCAGTAAAGAAGTACCTCCTCATGTTTAGATGGAACTTCTTATATTCAAATTTGTGCGCATTTCCTCTTGTCTTATCCCTGGGCACCACTGAAAAAAAAAACAGCCCTGTCCTCTTGACACCCACCAATCAAGTATTTATAAGCATTGATCAGATCCGCCCCCTTAGTCTTCTCTTGTCTAGACTAAAAAGACCCTAAGCCTCTTCTCATAAGGGAGAGGCTCCAGGCCCCTAATCATCTTTGTAACCCTCTGCTCCAGCAGTAGTCTGGCCTGCTTGAACTGGGGAGCCCAGAACTGGACACAGTACTCCAGATGCAGAGTAGAGGGGGAGGATAACCTTCCTCAACCTATTGATCACACTCTTTCTGATGCACCCCAGGATGCCATTGGCCTTCTTGGCCACAAAGGCACATTGCTGCCTCATGGTCATCCTATTGTCCATCAGGACACCCAGGTCTTTCTCTTCAGAGCCGCTCTCCAGCAAGTCAGCCTCCAGCCTGTACTGGTGCAGGGGGTTATTTCTCCCCAGGTGCAGCACCTCACACCTGCCTTTGTTGGAGTTCATCAAGTTCCTCTCCGCTCAACTCTCCAGCCTGCCCAGGTCTCGCTGTAGGGCAGCACAGTCTTCTGATCTGTCAGCCACCTCTCCCAGTTTGGTATCATCAGTGAACTTGCTGAGGGTACATACACTCCATCCCCTCATCCATGTCATTGATGAATATATTGAAGAGGACTGAAGCCAGTACTGACCCCTGGGGAACA
>JAOQGH010000001.1:147289932-147322654 GCA_025769975.1 Gallinago jamesoni
GAGACATGACTTCCCCTGGGTGAATCCGTGTTGACTGCTTCTGATAGCTTTCTTTTTCTCCATATGCTCTGAGATGATGTCCAGAATGAGTCGTTCTCTCATCTTTCCAGGGATGAAGGTGAGGCTGACTAGTCTGTAGTTTCCAGGGACCTCCTTCTTGCCCTTTTTGAAGTCTGGGATGACATTGGCTTTCCTCCAATCCTTGGGTACCTCGCCTATCGTCCAGGATCTTTTGAAGATGATGGAGAGTGGCTCAGCAATGACTTCTGCCAGCTCCCTCAGCAATCACAGGTGCATTCTATCAGGATCCATCTACTCGTGGATATCCAGTTCACTTAACTTGTCCTTATCTTGGTCTTCCTCCACTAAGGGAAAGGCTTCTTTTGTCCAGACTTTCTCTGATTCTTCCAAATTCTATGGCTCCTGAGGTCTGGCCTGAGCAGTAAAGACTGGCTATTACCAGCAATAGGGAGTTTTATTTCATGTTGACTATAGCACAGGGTGTACATATGAACATTACAAATTGTTTTCCAATTGCAGCTGGATAAGAGGCTGGAGTGGTTGCATGTCACTGGCAGCACTGGGAGCTGCTGTGGCGGTACCAAGTTGCTGCCTCCCCTTGCCATCTCTGTCCCACTGTAGTGGTCAGCAGGGGCACGGAGACACTGCTGGAAGTGGGGACACAGTGGCACTGGTGGACAGGGAACCCACATATTTTTTGTTTTCCTTTAAGGGCGGGTTTAAGCAAGGATTTCAAAAGCAGGTCCATGTGATGAGAAAAGAGCATAGATAGGACTGGCTATTTTTCCCCCAAGAAAATTTGCAGTCATTTTAATCTTAGAATTTCTAAATAGGTATTTTTTAAACTGCTTTTAAAAAGTAAATATGGCTACATGTAGAGTCACTATAGGGAGCAGGCTGGAGCCATAATTGTGGCTAAAAATCACTTTTATAATATGGATTAATAATGATTTCTTGGAAATTCTTGAAGGAATTTTATAATGAATAAGAAGTATTCTAGTCTGAGAATGTCTTACTTGATTACCTCCAATGAAAGCAGACAATGGGAGAAGAACAGGGGATGCAACACTAGTTGTGTATCAATGGAACTTGTCTTCTGTAGAAATGCATGTGGGGATGTGGGACAATTGCAGTGCAAAAAAAAGTACTTGGGAGATTAATCAAATCAGAATCACAGTGTGGTTCTGATTATGGAAATATGTGGTTAGCTTGAAAGAAGTTTGTGTTTCCCTCTTCCCCCTTCTTGTAGGAAATAGTAGTAGTCTGTCTTTCCACCAGGCACTGTTCTGGAACATACTGTTTTTCAGATTACAATGAATAAGCCCCATGCAAAGTTCCAGGACAAGATTTTTAATTGTCACTTCTATGAAAACAGTATGCATACTAGTGGGACTGTTTTCTTTCATAGATATAGTTATATTTACCTTTTTTTCCCCAGTGTGAATGGAAGAGCGCCGAAAGATGTATGACTCTATGTACAGAGCACTGGGAAGAGACCGGTAATACTTTACAGCTCCCGCTTTTCCCATGCTTCCCAAAGTAATGTGGTCTATCAGTTGGACTGGGGACTGGTCCAGCCCATGAACTGCTTCTGTTTGGTTTACTGCCATCTCCCAAAGGAGACAGAGAGAGGATGTAGGGACCATAAATATTTTCTTCACAGCCAAAACTATCCACTCAGACTTTCAGGTTGCTCAATGCAGAAAACATGAGAGCAGCTGAGATGCCCAAAGGGAGGGGAGAAGAGATCACTTCTCCTCTGCACAGATGGCCCTTCCCCGAGAAGCCAGGATGTGCCATCAACACCAATGCTGCAGTTGCATCCACATTAGCAATCTAGTTCAGGAGTCTACTTTTGAAGCAAATCTCCCGTTCACACTCCATACAAGAACTCGGAGAGAGTTCTTGGAAGATACAAACTGGGTTGCTTTGGATTAAACTAAACTAGGAGATTTGCTACAGGATCATACCTAGCACATCCCAACCACTAATGCACATTTGGTCTGCAGAATTAGACTAGACCTAGAGTGAGGTAAAAACCTCTCAAGTACACTCAGGATTGACATGTTTCATTATATAAATATTCTCCTTTTGCCCAAAACTACTTCTTAATACAGACATAACCTATTCTGGCTACTGGGAGAACAGTTCCAAAACTGGTATCCATGTGCCACTTTACAGTGCAGAATTTGGACTACCTGTGTTGCTAAGGGTTTTTTTTTGCATTGACCAAGAATTATGGTCTCTTTGTGCATTGTGGCATAACAGGGCCATCACTCAGCAGCAAATATCAGACAAGAAATCCCAGCCACATGCTCACACTCTTCACTTGTACAATAAATGTCATGGAATTTAACGAAACACTTGAATTCCTCCATGAAGGAAAGGAATGTAGTGAGCAGCCATAAAGCAGAGATGTGTTGCATTAGCTTCTTCCAAAACCAGCATGGCACCCTTTACTATTTCCTTAGAGCGGTGTCATCATAACGAGTATACTGCCACCAAGAGGAGAATCAAATTTGTCTGCTCTCTTGTGCTGAACAGACTTCTGATACTTTTCAATGGAGAAGGAGAAAGTAAGGGGAGAGAAGAGGTGAGAAGACAGGTGATTCAGGTGCTTTGAAGCACTTATATCTTTCCATTGGGTTCATATTAATTTAGGCTCATAATTTAATGTGTTCTGATTAACATCTTAGTTGCTTGGAATGCACAATGTGAATATTCTCTCATACATTAATTTTTGGCAAATATCACTAACATATGCTTATGTGATCCATGCAAAGCACTTCCTCAGAAACTCCTCGTCCTTTAAGAAGAGTATCCAAAGGAAAGGAAAGAGTCAGTCATATTTCATAGCATGCACTAATGTTTCAAACAATGTAGTGAGAATTATTACAGAGAATTCTCACCAACCTGTAGAAAGGGTTTGTTGACTAACAAAGTTCAACAAAGGTATTGGGAACAATTCTCTTAACCGCAGCTTCTTCTTAAGGGACAGATGTCTATCTGGGTTTCACCAACAGGTTTAGCTATACAGTGCCTGTTTCAAAACAGATGCCCTGATTTCAGTGCAATTTGAAAAGCGATTTCCTTGAGAAAATGTGATATGTAGGATGCATCATAAACTATCTTTTCTTTGTAGAACAATTCAAGAAGAGAAAATCTCTGAATTTAATCTGCTTTATGCTCTTCTTGGCAAATGTCAAAAAATACATATACTTGATCCAGATTCTTACTCTAAAAATAACTCATAATAATGTGACATTTGCCTCCTGCCTACACCTCTTACTAGATCCTAACATATCAAAATATTAAGCTAACACAGACAGCAGGACAAATCCCATTTATGTTTGACAAGCATGGCTTAAATCATTACTAGCTATAGATCTGCTTACAAGGAAAATTTGACATGGTTTTGCAGCAGAATCTGTCAACTAAATAGTTCTTCCTTTTGAGTCCAATGTTATTCTAATCTTGAGTATTGGGACTTTCCCATTAACGTGGTCCCCTATTATGATAGGTTTTTTAGCTGCAAACGTTCTTCTCCTATAAAAACAACCCAGGCAATTAGCCTGGGTTATCCCTGAACTTTCTATGGCAACACAGTATGTAGATATGTATGACCCTTTCCTTTCCTATCCTATTGAAGTAGTAAATCCTTCTGATCAAAAATTGTACATAATAGAAAAAGAACTAGAGGGCGGGGATGACAAAAGCCAAGTGCTTGCTAGAAGCAAGTTATCTCACCCTTATCCCATGTCTCAACATAGCAGAGCTGAAAAGGCTCACTGTATAGCCTTGAGAGTCATCTATTTGCTTATGTTTCTGACTTGCAACAGCTCAGTTAATTTTACAGGGTTAACACTCCTTTACACTGACAGGAGGAAATTGGTCCTGTAAGATTTTAAGGGGAAAAAATCCATGCACGGTGAAGAAACACAATAAATATTTCTTAAATGTGGATGCATACACAAAGGAAAATGTTCCAGAGGCAACTATTTGAAATAGTCATTACCTTATAATGATGAAACAAAATAAAAAAAAAAAAAAACAGCAACCCAAACCTAATCCAACATTTGGAATGGAGTCTGAAATGGAAATTAGCCTTTTCAAAAGAGCTGAAGAGCCTTATCCACCAGTTTAAGAATAATCTGTTTTTCTAAAGAATTATTTATTTATCTTTAAGCCTTCTTCTACATTTCATTTTATTACTTTTTACAATAGGAAGGGTATAAAATACATGCCTAAACAGAAGACTCATAATGTGTCACAGACACAGCAATTTAGAAATTGAGAGGACCATCTGCATAAGATCAAAGCGAGCTGGATTCCATATCAGATGTAAGCAGTGAAATCTAGTCATATAATATCTAATGTGTTCTCTTGCCTTCTGTAGTTGGAAAATGTTAATATTGAAGTCTCAGAAATAATTCCTCAGAAAGAGAAATGTCATGCAGAGCATTGGCATTTACTAGCACAATGATGTCACTGCTGGATAGATCACTCTTGGCAGACATTATTTACTTTGTGCTGCACAAAAAAAAATGGAGCATTAGAAACTCCTGATATATTACATCCACCTATCTAGTTTCTTCTAGTTCATAGTCTTTTCTTCAAGCACAAGAAGCATGGTATGCCTCTCAAAATAAACAGAAATATATTTTGAAAAGAACCACAGTTTAGAATTATACAGAAAGAAAATGGGGGAAAAGCATAACATAACAAAATATCTGTTTTATTTCTGTGGCTTTCCAAAATACTTATCTAACAACAACAAATGTATCAAGAAGATTTATTCTTATCCAGTCTTGATAAGACTGGAAGATGCAGAATAATATGGCTTCATAGCTCTTTCCGTAACAAAGAAACCAAGAAGTGGGCCAAGCCAGACCAGCTGCTATGGACGCAGATCCAGCTATAAGCGTGGCACGTCCTGACAGTATTGGGGTAAGATGTGGAAATGCAACCACCTCTTCTACATGCTGTTCCAGGGCAAAAGAAATGCAAGTGCTCAGGCAGAAACAACAGCATTCTCTGAGTTAGCTGGTGACCTAGCCGATCAGCAGACTGTGCATCCATGAACAGTCTTTGTGATTTTAATTCTTGTATAAGAGCATATTTGCACTTTGCTGTTTTCCCCCCAAATCTGTTTCTGCACAAAGTGAATACGATGCTCATGCTGTCACTCCTTTTTCTTTCAGTATGATTCAGCTGAGCAGGATACATGGGATTTATCTACCATCATGTCTCCATTAACATAATCTCAGTCAAATGAGTAGCCTCAATTCTTGTATCAGCATTAGTAACACACAGTCCCTACAGACATAACTGATGTGCTGATTATCAAAATGTTATCTGCATGTGAAAAAAGCAGCTGCTTACAAAGCAAAGAGATAGCTTTTACATGACCGCGAGTTAAAGCATGTCTGGAGAATGTTTTGATACCAAAAAGTATCCTGGTAAATTCTAGATACTTGATCAAGATCAGAGTCCAAGAACTTTCATATTGACCAGGAATGCTGCTGGTGAAATATAGGTGAGTGCTGGGAAAAGTTGGAACAGGGAGATCCAGAGCTGAGAATTTGAAGTGAAAAGTGAAAAGCAAAATAGGTTTTGAGCCAGTAATAGTTGGTAAATTAATCTCAGAAATATAATTACTGAACATCTAAGTAATACACGGTAATGAAGTCTACTAGCTGAATGAGAGACAGAAGAGGAAGAGAGTGGTTTTGTGGGTAAAGGTATCCTTTTTATTCCTACCCTGACCTCTGTGTCCATATAAAATATTTTCTTAAAAGAATAAAATAAGGGTTTTTTCTCCACAGTTTTCCAAGGTTGATGCAGTCAGCTTTCCAGGGTTTCTTGGAAGTCATGGGTTCGTAGTCCTCTGACTGAGTTGCTGACTGATTAGATCCAAGGGGCCAAAACTTGATACTCACAGCTACAAATGAGTATGTTGTGAACCACAGTTGTGAAGTTTTATTTCTTCAGTGCAAAAGCTTCACAAGCTCTGACTGAATTTATCTAAATGTTCGGCAATTGTCATATGAATAATAGTTCTGTTGTTAATTGATTATTAAATATGTAACTGCAAATTCAAAACCTATATTTAATTGCTGAATTGAAATAAAGAGGAAATGTAATTTTGCATTAAGGAACAAGTTCAATGCAGCTTTGAATGTGGGGTTGTCTTCAATTTATTTAAAATTCAGTAAGTACTTAGGAACTATTTAAATGCCTTTTGGTTGCCAACTTGTATATGTAGGCTTTGATTTCAAAGGCAATTTGGGCTTTCCTATAACAAGAAAGGCAGGAAATATAGTTTGAATAGTAAACAAGCCTCAGTGGGATCAAAGCATTAACCATTCTCTGTGTCTCTTCAATTACCACTAATAGTTTGAGCTACTGCAGTCACAGAAAAGATCGTATAACTACCTGCATTGGGAGGCACTTCCTGTACGTTACCATGTTTAAAAATACACTTATGCACACAAACACCAACAGATGGGTCTCAGAAAACATGATGTTGGCAATAAGATTATCTTATTATATTTTCAATAGTCTACTGTCCGCAAGTTCCAAAATGCAACAGAATTTTTTAAAAACACGAAGTACATTCAATGATGATTTGAGAGACAATAAATAATTTTCAAGTGTTGGTATGCTGTTTTAAGTATCTCACTGCATAGGTACAAAAGCGGCCTAATTTCCTACAGAGTAAACCCTGACTTTACAGAAAATCAAACAAGTTGTTCTCATTCCTTTATCTTTAAAAACTTGTTTGAATCCAAAAATAGATGCAACTTTACATGGACTCTTGTATAACATAGTAGCCTGTTGTATCAGCTATGTAAAAAAGTGCCAGTCTAGGTTTAACCTGCATTTTAAGATGTTCAGCATACCTAATGCACTTATTGTTTAGTTGCAAATTAATATTATGGAAGTAGGCATGAAAGACTGCCATTTTATCTTATTTTAAGGTTTGCTAATTTTCTTTGCAGGTTATTCATAAAATATAGGCTGTCTAAGAATATCAAGTCTCAACTTGTAGGCATTGCTTTTTGAAAGTTATATCATTGCTGTGATACTTTATATAAAATATAATTCTTGTTCCAAAAAGCAAAGTTAATTTATAAATTATGTCGATTATGTAGCTGTTTTCAAAATCTTTATCCTAATATTCAACACAGATAGGTTTTTTTCTAGTAAAACCTAGCATTACCATAGAGTAATTATTTACTATAAAATTTATTCCAAGATGAGTTTAAATGGAGAAAAGATCCATTATTTCAGACATTCTTGCATTTGACCATTAGTTAAACAGGCTACATTAAGTTATTTTAATCTATCAGGAAAAAAAAAAAAAAAAAAAAGAAGAAAATAAAAAGAGATGTCTGAGAAATAAACAGAGCACTCTGGTTATGTTAGTCTCCTATATAGTAATGCAGACAGTATTGACAATTTCCGAAAAGACAGTTATATCTTTTGGAAAAGACAGAATTCCTCTAACTGTTCAAAAACTGATAATCAGATCAATTACTCAGTAAAGTTCTAAGGACAGAACTAGCCTAGATGTGTAGTCAGAAATATCAAGAGATCTAATTATTGCATGACACGTAAAGATTGTTGTCACCTCTGGGATATGCCAAAGATAATACCCCAGCTGGAAGAACTTGTCTGAGGTAGGGTAAACAAGTAGACTCTGAACAGCTCTGTTTGGAAGCTCTTCCTGTGAAGCTTTGGATCTGTGTGGTTAGCTAATCAGTATTGTCAATATTGTTAATATAACAATTATTCATTATTTAATTCCTATCTTTCCATGGACAATGACATTTCTGGTATGTATTCGCAGACTGAGGAAGAATTTCAAGAGCCTTTCAGACTTTGTGGAAATGTCCAGTTTGATTAGTCATTACTTCATCATTGGATGTTACTTCCCAAAAAGAAAGAATTCAAATATCCTTATCATTCAAACATCAATAATTACTTTTTAACACTGGTTCTTTACAACCATGCTCAGCATCATACTTCTGTTGACTGATTTTTGATGCTGCTTCCTGTTAGATGATGCATTCTCCTTCAACAACTCTAATTATACAAAATGCAAGCATTTTTGAGGGTCCCAGGCTAACCTAAAGCTGCAGATTTAATACCTTAGACTAAACTGTTGCCTGTTCCTCTGACCCACCAACTTCTCTCGTGCCAATATTTTTGTGACTGATGCTTATTCTTCTCTGTGTTTACTCCACAGGGCTCTATGAAAACTATCCAACCAATGCAGAACCAGAATGCTGTGATGTCAGATGGGGACTATTATCAGATCATCAATCCAAAGGGACTATAAAAACAAGTGGCTCAACAATGTGTCACAGGACATCGCTCACAGTTTCATCAGCATCAAGACTGTGTAACAGCAGACTTAAACTGTGTGTGCTTGTATTAATACTCTTACATACAGTACTTACAGTCTCAGCAGCACAGAACTCAACAGGACTGGGCTTTGGAGGCATAACAACTTTGGAAGATAATTCGACCAATGAGGAATAAAAAGGATTCATCTTATGTGATAGAAACACAACAGGCCCAAATGACTACAGGCAAAAATAACAAGGACTGAGTGTTATACCCTCAGATCTCTTCTTGAATGACCCTTTGGGTAAAATGAAAAGAATGGGCCACTACCCAAACAACAAGGACACATGAACACAGCTTTTTATTGACTAAAAGGCTGTATGGTGACTTAAATTTCTCACACCATTTTATACACTGTGTTTTAATGTTTGGAGTTTCTTTTTGTTTGTTTTTGCACTTGTTAATACAGGATTTTATTTTTGGGACAGTTTCTCAAAGCTAAATTAAGTCTTTTCTCTGTCAATATATTTCTAGTCATTGTGTGTGTTCATCTGATAGTTCTGTCTTTTATGTCCTGTCAGTTTCTATTAGAGGAATGACTGCTATGATTCCATGACATAGCAAAAAAAAAAAAAAAAAAACCAAAAAAAAACACAACAAAAAAAACCCGAAAAAAACCCACAAAAAGAAGAACAAAACAAAATTTAACAAAAAAAGGCAAAAAAAAAGGAAAAAAAAAAAAGCAACCACAAAAAACCACAAACCTAACTGTCCTCTTACCCATAGGAACCATTCATCTCCTTTTCCCTCCCATTTCCCTTCGCAGACAACGTACATTTGCTTCTGTCTGTGTAATCACAATGAATGGGTACACAGTTCCAGTGTGCCTCTGCCACCGTTGCACAAACCAGTTGACTGAGCAAATCCAAAAGGAGCATGAAGGGGGTTCCTTTTAGCTGAACAATCAAGTGCTCTCCTTACAAGGTGGGATCGGACAGTTAAAAATGTAAAGAAATATATAACAAACTGTTGCTCCAATACCCATTTTGAAGAAGTCCAGTCCTTTCTCACTGGTCAGTTGAACAGGAGCAGCCTTTCTTTTAGACATGCTATGTAAAACCAGTTATGCTCAGCAAGTTGAGTAGTTGGGAAGCCTTCATATTGGAGGTGAAGGATTGGCATTCATTGTGAATTACGTTTTGAGTTCTCCTGCATAACCAGCAGCTTTCCATAAGGAATGGGAGCAAAGAGCTTCCAAAATCCAAGTGTTTTTGTCTCAACAAAACAACACTAGAAGCCTTTGAGAATTTATAATACAAAGTATCTCTTTGGTTTTGATTCCATTGTTTTTCTAATATCTACATGTTGTTGAAAGTTACTCTAGTTATTAAGGGTGCACAAGAATGTGTTAGCACAGATAAAGAAACTATTTTGTTTTAAATATATAGGACAACCGTTTTCATAAATGTGCAATAAAAACTGTAAAGATATACTAGGATATGAGTAGTCAAGAGAAAAGATTGTAATTTGATTGCTGATTTTTCATTGTTTGGGTGGGTTTTAATTTGTTTACTTTTATTTTTGTGGGAACATTTCACCTGCTGAGTGTATGAGAATTTGCTTTTTAAAAAGGCTTTTTAGAGTTTACAGTAGAATCAATGGAAGGAAAAGTTAATAAGGGCTGTTTTTAAAAACTTTACATTCCTTCCTATTCTCTAACTACACTTGGGAAGTGCACTTTAGAGATGTTTGCTGTGTAGCTGGGAGATGAAGGAAAACTATAGGAAATGTTCTCTTAGGAAATAAAATATAGTTACCTACTTTCTAGCTATGAAATACCCCTTGATAAATATTAATGTTGTAAGAACATTTAATCACTGGTGCATAATGCATTTTTGTATACAATTTATGGTCTGTTAAATTCTGAAGAAAAGCAAAAAGAAGACAACCATACTGCTTAAGCGGTTCAAGATGCACATGTTAAGCTGCGAAAGCTCAGATATCTTACAAGAGTATTCGTTTTGCTAGTGTTTTACAACAACCTGGACTGAAGAGCCTAAAATGACCTGTGCAAATATGACAACAACAAAAAGCACCAGCTAATGCAAAATTCTTCACCACTGGTTTGTTTCTACAATGCCTCCCTTCCCTTCCTTGCACATGCTATATTTTGTTCAATAAAACACGGTGCTTTTTATTTTATTTTCTGTTAGAGGCACATGTATCAATTATATTGAATTGATGCAAAAAGTGGGGGGAAATGTAGAAATGCAAATGAAAAAGCCTTAACTAATGGTAGAATGTAGACTTTTGAAAGGACAGAGATGTTATTGAAAAGTGTTGGAGCAATAACTGGGCAGTGCTCTGGTACTGTACAACAGCTGGTGAGTCACGCTACTGAGAAAGCTCTTACTAGGTGAGCTCTTGTTCAACTGACCTCTTAATTCTAGTAAGTGTACATGGTCAGTAAACAGTTTGTTATAACCTTTATCTACCTCTGCTGTGCAAAGGCCATCCAACATCTATTTCTGTGATGTTCCTCATTGTTTTTTGTTCACACCATTACTCGCTGTCATCTATTTTTACACTGTACCAATACAGTAGCAAGTCTGGTTCATCCCAGTTGAATTGGCACATGAAGAAGAGTTATTATTTCTGGTTTGCCTCATGGTGAATTAATGTAGAAAGCTATCTTTAAGTCATTTTCTTTCTTCTTTCCTGCTCTTCTTCATCCTTCATCCCTTATTTTTCTATAAAAATGTTTTCAAGTGGTGTCCGTGAAATATATGACTCCTCCACTGCTTGGCTACACTCAAACACGTGTCATACAATATGAGACACACATGAGGAAAAAGAGTGACAACACTATCATATGCATAAAGTAGCCAAATTAAACTTGGGCAAAACGAAACAGAAAATAATTACAGACTTTCAGTTATTACACAAGTACAAGACATAATAAATTCCTCCCCCTATCCTCACCTGGAGTCAGTGCCTGAAGTTCAGTGTTCTGTGAATTTTCTCTGTCATCTTTTTGAGGTCTATTTCTTTAATTTTTGAAGCAAAAAGTCATGTTGCAGAGGTGACTACTGCCGGCATACCTGTTGCCATTTTCACTCCGGCAGTGTGGTATGCAGCTTCTCTTGGGGGTACCTGGGACATCAGGAGTAGACAAAGACTCTTATATGAAGTTAAGCAACACGCAATCATGTATGATGCAAAATTCCATTCCATCCATTCCTCATTCGTAATAGTTTTCCTGGCACAAACTTAAGCATGCTTGATATTGTGCACATATTACTTTTTCGCCAGAATAAATTTGCATCTTGCCACTGCTATAACTGCCATCTTGTTCCATTTCTCCTTGTACTGTATGCCTAATACATACATGATAAAGAGCTGGCTTAACACAGAAGTAATACTAAAATATTTCTGCAAATGACTGATGAGAAGAAAAAGAAACAATAGAACAATATTTATTTAATGATCATATGAAAGAGAGAAATTTCCCATGTCTTTTATTGTCTTATTTTCTACAATAGGGAAAATCCAGATTTTGTGCAATATGTTAATACTGCTAAGCCAAATGTCATATAACATAACCAGAGCTATATGTTATTCCTTATTGCATTTGCATTCAGTAATACATTATATTGAAGATTTTCTTTCATTAAAGAGACAATATTGTTTTTTGGAAAATATAGCAGGTGAAGGCTGTCCTTCTGCACGCCATAATTTAAAGACAAAAACCAACAAACCATTAGAATGAAGTTTTAGTTCTATAAATGATGAAACAAAGCCATCAGCTGCCAAAGAATCTGTGGAACAATAGATACAAACCTAGCAAACTTTCAAGAAACTCCCTCTTGAGGCTTAAAAATAATGTTACTCTAAGTGATTAAAGGAGAAGGAATGAGAGCTGTATTTCAAACAGCAGAGATGGCAGATTTCATCTGGTATGTGATGTGGCTCTCAGCTTATATAGTCTTCTATTAAAAAGTGAGAGAAGCAGACGTTGTCTCCTGCTCTCTCCAAATTTGTTACCATAATGAAAGTCCTTTTTGTAAACGTTGCCTCTCTGCACAGAAGACACCTGCTTATCGTGAGAGCTGAAGACACCTTACGTACATGCACACAAATTTACACAGTGAAACCTGTCTTAAGCGACTATCCAAAGCACAAGTAAAACTCATTTGCAGAGTAGAGGTAGCTTTAAGGAAAGTGAAACAAATTTGTCGTAGTAAATTTCTGGATACATGTAAACAGTTATCTAAGCAAGGGGTTAGTGAAGGTGCCTTGTCCTTACTGCAGCTTTCACTGTATGTCTCATCAGTGCCACAGCCCTGCGATGAGCCCTGCGCAGGCAGGCTTCGAGTTGGGTTCGGTCATGCTGACTTCAGTGGGCCTCGATACAGGTACAGGCACACACTCACGAAAAAATCACTGTAGTACACAGGTCTTGATTTATTGTCCCATAGTCTTTACTCAGGAATTGCTCGTGGGCATAGTGCATCGACGGAGGATCACACTGGGTTCAGCCCTAGTGTCTGAGTCTTAACGAGAGACTGGCAATGGCATGTTAATGGTGAATGGTTCTGGGTTTTTATTATTACTGTCTACTATTATATTAGTTCGGTGAATGAATAGTTTCAAAATTTAGCTAGGAACACAGAGGACAAACTAACAGAAACCTTATCTTTGCAAAAATGAAAATAAATAGCCTTTCTGAAGAAAAAAGAGGCTGTTGTCTCTTAGGAGCTGTCAGGAAACAGCCGTATTTTAGAAAAGTTAGGGAAAATAACGTATTCAGTTCTGAATGTGATAGTTCTCACTAAAATTAGGCTTATGGATGGCAAATAAGACTGAAGTGTGTACCATCTAAATTAAGGGATTTAATTTGCCAACATATTCTGCAACAACTCTGAGCAATCATGTTTACTGAACACCTCTAAGTTTTCTAGTATTTTCCAACAATCTTTTCAAATGTTAATCAACTTGGTCTGTCCCTGGAGGGGGATATAGGGAGAGATGGGAAAGAAAACTACTATGCATGATGAAACTGAAAAAAGGGGGCCAACTTGGAAAATCCATGAGAAACAAGCTATTCTTAAAAATATAACAGAGATGGGAAAAAAATGCATATATAGGTATAGATCTATATAGAAGTAGTTCGATTGCAAAAGAGAAGACACAAATATATGTTCTCCACAATTATTACAAATACAACATAGAGTAAAAATGCCAAAGGATAAGACCTATAAAATAAATAGGGCAAAATTACTGTATGTATATTCCTTGCTATGGAGTGTGAATTTCCACGTAAAATTTCAGCAGCAGAAATATATTTTTTAATAAGTAAGGTAAAAAAATTAGGAGGAGGGTTCATATTTGGTTTAGTCATTCTACTATCTTGCCTCCTGTGATCTTAGTTATTATTCTTCTGAACTTTTATTTCAAATCCTTGACTTTTGCAGAAAGTTCCCAGCACAGACTTCATCCCAGCAGTTCCAGCAGGGGTCAGTAGCACAGGAGGTTTCAGTCGTGGGTCCTGAGGGAGAGCCTCCATTCAAAGTGCTGAGTATGCTTCAGCACTTCAGTCCAATCTCTAGACTCTCTCATTCTCCTAACACTGCCTCCATCTCTTGATCATACACGAAGTGACTCAGCTTCCACTTCAGGGGGAATTGTGCTTTTCCTGCTCATACCTTCAGTCTCAGTGAGGCCCCATTACATTGGTCAGAGAAATCACTAGTGTGGTTTAAATGCAACACGTGTGCTGAACACCCCAAGAACTGAAACAAGATTAAAATGATAGGCATGCTTCATAACCAACTCTCTGAGTATGGCTGAAGATTTTATCAGCTGTGTATCTCTTCAAACCCTTTTGCTATTCTCCCACCAAGGACTATCTCAGCATAAGGAATAAGAGGTTTGGCAATAAATGACAATCAAATCTCTCTGCAGGAGTTCAGACATTACCCCTCCCAGCTGCCCCCCTATATGATTTTGGCATGGTTTATTGTCCCAGAGTAAGATAAGCAGAAAAGAAGATCTGGTGTCCCACTCCCTGCAAAATGAGGGGCATCTGGTGACAATTGCCAACTGGGATGTCTGTAACACAGGCCCACATACCTTTCTATTAAGTCTTTAACAGTGGGAGGTATTAAAGAAGGAAGAAGGATATTTTCTGTCAGAGGGATAAAGCAGACAACAGAAGGAACTAATGCCTTCATGCACTGCTGCAGGTTTTATATGAATGGAACTTTAGGCAGGACAACACTGAGTATTGCAGCACCAAACCTTTATGTATCTCGTAAGTAGCGAATATACACCTCTGAATTAAGGTGAATGAAGTATAATACACAATAGGAGTTGGTGACATAGAATCTACTAAGGAAGGTGCTGCCTAATCCAGTAGTCTACACTGGACAGGATAGTCTTATTTTCCCCTGTCCTCTCACAGTTGTTCTCTCAGCATCCAGGAAGTACCTGTCTCCACTAGGGATTCACAGTTCTGATTTTTTTACTAAACGTAGGCTTCTACACCAGCTTTTTCACAAAAATTACAGATAGAGGATGAAGTGATAACCCTATACCAGCTCAAATGCAGTGACTGAGTTTGCCATGAATGCACATCAGTCCTCGCTCTAATCAGCAGACTACTTCTTATTGAACGAGAAAGAAAAATAAGTATTTTATCTGTATCTTTTCTGTTTTTGCTCCAGTAGACACAAATTAATGAACTATTAATTGGCCTAATAAAAATATGCAAGGCCTGGTCACTGCACACATGTTGAAGAGAGATGTTTTTTCCCTCCTCTGAGGAATGTTGGCAGATTATATATTTAGCAGTAAATAACCCTGAACCATTAGTTAATTTTGACAGCATTTATTAAAATTTGCACAGGGAATACAGGATTGTAACCAAGTGTGCTCAGTTTTAGTTATTTCATTTGATGGTGAAGAGCACCTAGCACTTTACAGGACCAAGTTCCTATATGGTAGTGGTACTTAACTATCAGCTACTTATCAGCTTTCTAGAAAAACTCTAAAAAAAAAGCAGAGCAGCTACATCAGGCCTGTGAACAATGGGAAAAATAGTCACTATTTTCAGGGGCTTTTGGAGAAGACTAGCGTAAACAGAGTCAGAAAAAAAAAAAAAAAAAGTCTTTCTTCCATTCCTTCCCTCCCTTCACCTTTCCCTTTCTCTGACAAAGTCACCAGTCTGACCTAGAACACATTTTTGCCTTAGTAGCCCTCTGAAAAATTAAATGCATTGGATAAGATGTAAAGCTCCCCTACTTTATATTTGCTAATCATACAGGAAAATAAAACACGCACAAAAAAAATAATCTATTTTTTCATTCACAGAGAGATGTTCTCCCATAAGTTTCCCGTCCATTATCAGTCCACAGGTCCACTGAATTCAATGGGACTCATGCATTTCATTTAGATGGAACTAGGATTAATGCCATGGATCAAAACCTGTCAGTTTCAGTGCAAGTCCTTCCACTGACTTCAGGGAGAATTTGGAAAGCCCAAGGTCCCTTTGAGCACATATAAACTCACATGGATAAGATAAATACGCATGTGAACAGCTGAAAAGATTAAAACAGCTGAAAAATTAAAATGTTCCAAAGGTTTGTCGAAGTGGTTGGTCAAATAATTAGCTGCAGCTCTATGCAAAAGTCATGTTGAGCCAAAGCTTTGAGCTTTGATTTGATAGACCTTTCTTTTTCTGAAATCCAAGAAGCTTCATTCAGGGTTTGAATATGCAAAAACTTACACAGGATTATACATATACAGAGGAAATATTTAAAAAACATTATTTTCACTTCAACAAGTGAGAAATAAATTTAAGAGTTCTGACAATTGCATTTTTTATTATTAACCCTTAATGGCAATTTATTTATGTAGTACTTCAGAAGCTGCTTGGTTTCATTTGTTTGTTTTCCTTTGTTTTGTTCAAAACCAGATTTTTGGCCTTTTAAAGATTCATATTGAACTATGCAGCTACAAATTACATGCTTGTGTTAACGGATTTGCAATTAAAATTATTCTACTCCTCTGTTATTCCCAAATTGTATGAACAGAAAGCTCATGTTAAAAGCAAATTTAATTAACTGTGTTTAATCTTGTTTCCTTTTTCTTTTCCTTCATTTTTTTTGTTAATTCTTTCTTCAGAGTTAAGGACTGGATTTTATTTGAAATGGGCTAAACTGGCATCAGTGTTTTTTAACTATATGGAATGTCCTATGATTCTTAGCATTGAAAAGAGGGCTACGTGGTCCTGTCAGAAAAAAAAAAAAAAAAAAAAGAAAGAAAAAAAAAGCTGTAAATTGTAACAATATATTAAATATTGTATTATTATAGCAACTTTAGTTAAGCAACTGATACTATCTTTAATTTTTTACAGAGAACTTTGATGAAATAATTTATTACAATGACTCACAGAAAAACTTGTTTTCAAAATTACAGGATAAACTGTTGAAGATTGTGAAAAATACTAAAAATAATGCTCTACTAAGAATAAATTTAAAGATGCAAACAGTGAGTCTGACTTTTTGGATACTAGGGATTTGTGAATGAAGTTAAACCCAAGGTGTCGGGGGGGAATAAAGATTTTAAATAATGATCAAATTTAAACAACCTTCCGTTTTCATCAAAAGAAAAACAAACAAAAAAGAAGAAAAAGAAATGAAAAGAACTTGTGTTCTGACTTGGACTGCAGCTACCTATTTCATAAAATGCCTCTGACAAAAATATAAAGATTCAGATAATTTCCTCATATTCAACTGGTTTTCCAGACTGTATTGTATAACATAGTATCCGTACTTTACAGCTGTTCATCTCAGATTTCTTACAAAGAGAATAAAATTAAAAGAAATGAAAAATAATACCTACAAAAGAAAAACATTTGATTTTTAGATCATGTATATGTCAATTTTCAATGGTGTGACATCTACAAAAATACATGTTCTTTTATTACCTATGAAATACTCAATAGTTTACATCAAGGATCTTAATTAAGTGGTATTCAGTATTGGCCTGTCTGGTCACATAAGAATTGGTCATTCTCAAAAGGGATTGATAAATTCAAAGAGGTAAGTAGAAAGATTTCAAATGTTTTAGGAACTATTTTGGATGACAGTAAATGATGGCAACACGTCTGTGGAAATCAATACTGATTCTCCTGATAAGATGAGCCAAAATACAGTGAAGTCGGCATAAGGTACTTCAGCAAAGAACAGGTGAAAATAAAAACTCATTTGTAACAATCTGAGCTGTAACTATTGGTGAGAAAATAAGCCAAAAGTCTCAGTTTCCTCACAGCTATCTGAGATCTCCACTCAGACCTTCACAGCCACCCACCGTTTTGACCTAACCACCTGCTCACACAGGTAGGTATATGTAGTGGGTGAATGAAGTCCACCACAAGTAGTCTATTTCAACAAACAGATTTATTACAAATTCCTTTTACATGTCAGAAGGAGGATAGTATGAAGCTAGATTTTCACTGCTATGAGTAGCTTTAGACATTGTGAATGAGAGTAATTTCACTGACTCAGTAGATAAAAACCAGTGGATCAGCAATTCCCAGTTCATCATTAGACCAGTGGCTTCCCAGAAGGAGATGGTAGGCCTTGACTTTGTTTCAAACCTGTGGTCAAATTCTGCAACCTGCACCTGACTGCAACAAGATCAAGGTTTCAGTTTATGCATGCAACATGTTCAGGCATAAAGAAAATGCCAGGTAAGTGTGGTTCCTATTTTAAGAGAACCATTTGGAACACAGAATAAAATATTTTCTCTGGCCTGCCATTACTCACCTGGGGATGAGAAGAATGAGTATGCATAAACCATTAAGCTTTTAATACATATGTAATGCTTTTTCAAGAACCTTGTCTTTCTCTTTTTTATATATAACATATTTTCCATCTTTTTTAGTTTAAGGTTGAGTTGTATTTTTCTTAATAAAGCTTCACGAGACCACACCAGTCTATATTCTAGACTAAAAGTGACAGATTATGTTCTTCAAAAGTAAATGAATTTACCAGACCAACAAGCAAATTTTTTTCAAGCATGTGTTCACCACTTCTACCAACTTAACCAGTCCTTTTCCATGTCCTCTTTCTTATTAGGGCATCCGACTTAATAGTTCCTGAATATTTCAGAGAATCATAGGATCATATAATGGTTTGAGAGATCACTTTTAAGATCACTAAGTGCAACCCCCCCTGCCATGGCCAGGGACATCTTTCTCTCAATCAGGTTGTTCACAGTCATGTCCAACATGACCTTGAACACTTCCAACGATGGGGCATCCACAGCTTCTTCGGGCAACATGTTTCCAGAGTCTCACCACCCTCACTGTAAAAAATACTCTCCTCTTGTTCAATCTAAATCTTCCCTCTTCCAGGTAAAAACCATTACTTCTTGTCCCAATGCTACCAGCCTTGGTAAAATGTCTCCATCCTGCTTATAAGCCCGCCTTATATATTGGAAGGCTGCGATAAGGTCTCCTTGGAGCCTTCTCTTCTCCAGGCTGGACAACCCCAATTCTCTCGGCCTTTCTTCACAGGAGAAGTGTTCCAGCCCTCTGATCATATTTTTGGCCTTCCTCTGGACCCATTCCAACAGGTTCATGTCTTTCTTGCACTGTGGACCTCAGAGCTGGACATAGTACTCCAAGTGGAGTCTCAAAAGAAGAGAGTAGAGGGGAAGGAGAATCACTTCCCTTGACCTTCTGGCCATGCTTCTTTTGATACAGTCCAGGATATTGTTGGCTTTCTGGGCTGCCAGTGCATATTGCTGGCTCATGTCTAATTTTTCATCCACCAATATCCCTAAGTGTTTCTCTGAAGGGCTGCTCTCAATTCAGCCTTCAGTTTGTATTGATCCTGGGGATTGCTCCTACCCAGGTGCAGGTACTTGCACCTGTCCCTGTTTAACTTAATGAGGTTCACATGGGCCCACCCTTCAAGGCTGTCAGGGTCTTTCTGGGTGGCATGCTGCACCATTCAGCTTGGTGTGAGCCATGAATTTGCTGAGGGTTCTCTCAATCCCACTGTGTGGGGATAGGTTGGTCCCAGTACAGACCCCTGAGAGACAGCATTCATTAGTGCTTTCCACTTGGACATTGAGGATATTAACTGTAAAACTTCAGACATGGTCATCCACATAACTCTGTACCCATTTAACAGCCCATCAATCAAACCCATATCTCTACAATTCAGCAACAAGACTGTTGTGTTGGACCATATCAAAGGCCTCACAGAAGTCCAGGTAGATGATATCCTTAGATCTTCCTTCATCCGCTTATGCAGTCACTCCTTGTAGAAGGCCACTATATTAGTAAGGTATGATTTGCCCTTGATGAAGCCACGTTGGCTGTCTCTAATCATGGCCCTGTCTTCCACATGTTTCTACATAACTTCTAGGAGGATCTATTACATGATCTTACCAGTAGCAGAGGTGAGGCTGACTGGTTGGTAGTTCCCAGGGTCCTCCTTTCTACCCTTTTTAAAAATGGCTGCGATATTTGCTTTTTTCCAGACACTGGGGACTTTGCCTGCCTGCCATGACTTTTCAAATATCATGGAAGTAGATTGGCAACTATATCAGCCAATTCCCTCAGGAGCCTGGGATGCATCTGGTTGGGTGCCATAGACCTACGCATGTTCAGGTTCCTCATGTGGTCTTGAATCTGATCTTCATTTATGATAGATATGATTTCTTTCCACTACTCCCTACCTCGAGGTTCAGGGGCTTCAGATATTCACAGTCTTAGAAATCTTTATCCTTCCAGAATGTGATAATGTCTTTTCTTGTCAAATACATAGGTGTCTTCATCTCAACATTATTTTAATCTAACAGTGATTTCATAAAGATTATCGGGTAATTTTTGCCACATGGACAATTAAACCAGAGTAATACACATAATTAGACATATTTTTTTATTTATGCTATTCCTGAGACAGTTCAGAGAAACCCTGGCTTCCTTGGAAGATTTCAGAAAGCTACCATGAGCAAAGGTGCACTGCTATGTACCATCTTTCATGTCCTATTGAGACTTAGTTCTACCCACTTTCTTATGGGTAGATACATATAGGTAGGTACAGCTGGAAAAAATCCTTGGGTGAATATTCTATGCCTTACATTTTCTCCTATCATAGAAATCTCTGGTTTGTCTGTGGGATTTTAAGTAGAGGCTTTTCTCCTCTCAGTAAATCAATTAGGGACTCTAAGAAATTTTAAATTCAGAAGAAAATAGAGATTTCAGAAACAGCTAAAACTGGAGGTACAGCTGAATGTAGTACAGGGATATGTTGTCAGACACTAGGAGAAGGACTACTAGACACAGGCAGACAGTCCTGTATAAAATTTAATAATACAATTTGTGTAGCAATGAAAAGGCAATGGAAGCCTGTGTCTAGCATGTTAGCAAGTGAGATTTTAGAATGTAGGAACAAAATTAAAAGCGATAAACAACCAGAAGTTGGTTCAAGAATTTAGTTAAGTTTGGGGTGCATTTTCTGTTTATCATTACTACATGAGCTCTCACAGATGTTGATGCTATATCTTCCAGAAGCACATAATTTGGGTCAAAATTTACCCATAGGAAAACAGATATGAATTGTTTCTTCATCTTCAGCCAGAGTACTAAATTCATCAGTAACATCAATCTGTCCTGTCTTTGAACTTACACAATATTTTGTTTAAAACAATGATGGACTAGAAACAAATGTTCCATGGGGTCTGAACTGTCACTTTCTTAATAAATCTTAGCATTTAGAAACTTGGAACTGAATTTCTCTGCCAGGTCCTGTATTGTGTGCAACTGCCTCAAAGACCTAGAGCTGAAGAATCTCCTCTTCTCTGATCTTCTGGAAATCAAAATTCCCATTTAGATATTGGTGCTGTCTCTCATTTATAATTGAGGTCTCATTTCACTCCTTAAGAGATGTCCCTGAAGTGTCAAATTTTAAAACTGAATACATAAATTTCTACCCTAAATAAAATGCAGAAATTATAAGCATAATAGATTAAATAAACAAATAAATTTAATGCAAATTGGGGGTTGTGGTGCCTAGCTGATATCTCAGATCTACAGCAAATCTACACAGCAAATCTACAGCTCTGAGTCAGGTAAACAGGCTCTATAAGATGTGGGAAAATAAAGTTCTTCACTGAATATAAAGATAGTCAGAAAACTGTTTACATTAGTCAGAGGAAACATAAACCTCCCCTATTCTCCATATCCATGAGAATTCCATATTCTTAAAATAATTTTCTCCCCAAGATCTGACACCACATTCAACACTGCAGGAAGACTACATGCAAGAATATTAAATGTAATTCCTCTCCTTATGTGAGGTATCCCTGCCTTTTCTCCAAATGCCCAAGGACTGAATTGAAATGAGGGAGAGGAGATCAAGCAATCTTTATGATACTAAGGATGAAAAATTATTTCTTTTTTCTTTCTCATCTTCTTTTCTCTTGCCTTCCTTGTATTACTGCACACTCTCAGCACACTCATACTTTTTTCAATAAAGTGGTTTAAATGTATGCAGCATATGGGTAATGGCTCCATTACTTCCTGTTACTGAAATCTACATATTTATTGCAAGTGACCTCACTTTCAGGCAGTGGGCACTGTCTCCCTTCTCTTTTTGTTCTTTTGCTACCATGTGTGACATGTTTCCAGTACCAAATTAATGGGGACAGAAGAAGAGAGCTTGGAAACAAGATTGTAATAGTCAAGAGGGCAGATAAATTTGCTTGCTTCATATCCCTTTTTCTTCTCCAAGTCTCAGAGTCTTGCTGTAATACATTTCACATCATCCATCACACCCAGGGACTCCATGACTCATTACCTCCCCTTTCCAAAACGAGATCCTCCAGGGATGTGTCTGCTCAGGACACCTGGCCCAGAGAAGAGGAAGGCAAAGTCAAACTTTCCATCCACCATGAAGCACAGGATTTCCAAATCCCAATATTTTACTTTGCATTCACAACTTTCTTTATTCAAGTACTTGTTTTTAAATCACAGTGAGAAAAAAAGAATCTAACCAGTTCTAGCTATTTTCAAATGGCTGAGTGATCCCATAGTCACGAGTTTAATTTTCTGTTAGTTAAAGTACCGTTAGCCTGTTATTTGAAACAGTTGGGTACTTGCTGGTAACTTAATAATGCAATTTCCTTTGGTTTTTCATTACAGTAAACCTGAACAGTCAATGATACTGAGTTCATCATAAACCAGAAGGGAGATTTGTAATCCAGTTTTTTAAATCTTGACAACATGTGTTCTTTGCTTGCTCTGATTGTTGTTTCCATAACAGAAGTTCCCCTAGAATCTAATTGTAAACACAGGAAATGAACTTTGAAGGAGTTTTGTTGTTGTTCTTTTGTTCTTTATATACAGTGCTACCGACTAAAAATAAATTTCACTCGAAAAAAATTCCAGCCCTTAAGAAAACCCTGTGTATGCTGATGGAAGGCAGTTTGGGGAAACCTTCATGAATGATATATTGACTGAATTTCAGTTCCTGCGTTCAGTGTGTTTCTCTTTTAACATCTGAATATTCTTTAAAAAATTGAAACATGACACAAGCAATGAATGCAAGTTTTGCCTACGTTTCTCTACATAATTTCAACTAGCTTTTCCACAGGATGCTACCCAAATCTCCAGAAATGCACCTTCAGTACTTCTATTCCTGAATAATCCTGGGGCTTCTAAAAACTAATTGATTTTCTTTAGTAGCCACCAGGTGGCACTCATAAACTTCGCCTGCTCCGTCAACTCTTCTGAAGCAGCTACTGTAATAGTAATAGTATTGTAATAGGCTGAGAATATGCTGCAAGCATAAAGCAGAAAAAGGTATCTCCATGGTGGCTGTTACACTATGTTTTTTGACATGGGTGAAACTAAATGAAACCACGTTCATGCTTCTAAATTACATATTTCATTTTATTAAGTCCTGAGCAGCTAACCTTGAAAAAATATGTTCTACTGAAAGATATATTTTGTCTCACAAAGAGCTTGTAGATAGCTCATTATCCTTGTGGTATTTTCAGTCTTCTGGACAGTGACCATAGTGAACATTCCTGCAAAAAATCTACATGGATTTTTAAATTGCCCAAGTAAAATATCTAATTTAATAATAATTCAGCCCAAAGTACTTGTTTTTCTCTGTCTTCTCTTGGGGCTTTAAGTAAAGCATTGCAGAGCTACAGAAGGCAGAAAAAGAGGTCCTGTGCTTTCACTCTCATGTCATTCGACTTTTAAAAACCTGAAAGCCCTATAACAGCAGCTCAGCTTTCAACATCATCATAACACTCTGAAAAGTAAAGATGGAAAGCTCCAGTCCATACATGTGTTTCATTTTGAGCATTCCTGTTGAAATACAGCTAACGATCAGCAGATTTATTTTTCTTTCAGAAGTGTTTTAAGGCCCTAAACCTGACTGACTTTTAGGAGGAGCTCTCTGGACGAAAAGGAAAACTCACCTCGTTTTTATTTCATTTGGGCTTTCTTCTAGGTCTATTGCATCTAGACCTTTCCTATAGATCTTTCAGTCTTAACTGCTATCTCTTTGGAGTCTCTTGAAACTGTTTTATGCTTAGTTCCATTTTAGCTAACTGGAAAACAAGACAACAAAACAGTTGTAAAGGATACATTGATTTTACTTAAACTGATGGAACTGTGTATTTTGATTATACCACACATTTTTGCTATGAAAAAAAAATAAATGGCATAAAGCAAAAAGTTTTAAAAACAGATTATGAAAATAACTAGAGGCACAGTAAGAATGTCTGGAAAATATTTAATTGGAAATATGGAGGGAAATCACAGGAAAAAAGAACAGAATAAGAATTGTTGGAAGGCCTTTATATCAGGTATAGGAAAAAAATTCACCCTCCATTAGGTTTGAAGTGCATCAAGTTTAGAGTATGGAAATAAGAAACTTTTGTACTCAGTGTCCTGCTTGCTGGTGAAAGTCACTTTCAGAAGCTGCATTGTTAACCAGACATGAAAAAAATGTTAATAATGAGACCATGTCAGTCTACATGCAGTAACATAAAGATAAGATAGATCTTTATGGATTTATGCTGTCTGTGAGTTACTTATTTACCATCTACTATTTCAAGTGTTATTCAACACCCTTCTGAAGCATTTGTTAGGTATAAGGTAGCGAACCAGTAGTCCAATTGTATGGTCTGATGTAGAAACTCCCTGTATTTTGGAGTCTGTAGAAACTCCCTGCATTTTGGAGTCTGTTGTGTCCTTTGGCTTTTCACTGCCCTCCACCATACACAGAGTCTTATATCTTGTCCCAGGGCAAAGAGAAATTTCCAAAGTCAAACACATTTCCATTACAGTTTTAACTTTTGCTCCACCATTCAAAGATAAACTAAATGTCATTGCTCACAACCAAATTCAGAACAAGTACAAAGGTTTAATAATACTCCTTGAAAAAAACAAAATCAGGTAATTTCTGATTTTATACAGAGAGACACGTTGTGCAGTCACCATGTCTTTATCCATAAAACCCACAAGGACTGTAGATTTCTGAATGTGAGGTATTTTTCTCTGCTGATAACTTGTGATTCTCTGCAGTAGCGGTTAGATGGCAGTGTTGTTACACTATTCGAAGCAACCATTCTTTTATTTCTGGTTATGTCAGAAACCATCCTTTCAATCCAACACTACAAGTCAAAGCATAATTACCACTAATGCTCCCCCTCTCTTGAGCAATGCCATCAGGGTATATCCTGCAAATGAATGGAAACTGTTAATTATAATTATATTAGACACCCATATTGTACATTTCAGCAGTGCTGGTGTCGTCTTTGGATCTTTGTTTATCATTACACAGCAGATATTAAAGTAAAGGGATGAAGACCACAGTGACAGCATTCCTTTATAGTATGAAAATTATGCATCTTATTTCACTAACAGCTCGGGCCAATAATTTGAAAATGCTTGTAACTGGATTATTCTGTACCTAGATTTAAAATATATGTCACAAAAAGGAGAATGTTTAATTAATTTTTTTAGGTTGTTTGCAATCTAATTAATATTTTTACTTTCATTTACAAAGCAATAATATTTCATATTAGTTTTACCTTGAAACATAGATCTTCATTTTCAGCCCAGCCTCCAGGGAACTATTTCAAGTACAGCTACAATATGTGTACAGCACAAAATCCTGTTTCTGAAGAAGCTGGGGAATAGCATGTACTTCCTTAGCTCTTCGTCCTCTCTTCTTCACACCAATTTTCCTAGCTCTGTTTTCCTCCTCACAAAAACCCTAGTTTATTCTTAGCTTCCTGACAGAAAACACCTGTCATCTTTCACTGAGCATTTTATTTAGCCAGTCTTCCACAATCTGTCTGGTGCATCTCCCCAAAATTTTTCAGCTACACTCACTACTGGTTGCTGCACTGACTCTGCAGGTGCATTACCTTATTCAAACTTTTGCTAATTTTTCCCAGAACGTGCCTGAACTTCGTATAAGGATAGCATTGCTTTAAGTGCCTAAGAAGACATTAACTTCTACCACTTTAACTATGCCCCTTTGAGTAAATGGCTACAATGCCACCCTCTACAGTGGTGATGCAACTGTGGTGTAAATTGGGGTGTAAAAGACCTTCTGCTTTTTGTAAATGTATGTACTCTTCCAGCTATAGCAGGACTGAGTAAGCCATTACTGCCTGCAGCAGATCCTTACTTAGGTCCTAGCAACCATCTCTACCAGTTTTATCTCGATCTCAAGAGTCAGCTGACAAGATTGTCTAGTTGCTAAAATGTTTCATTCAAAATGAGCCAAATCTGCGATTAATTGCTCATGGGTTCAAACTGATTAACCTATTAAGCATACAATTTTTCCCTAATCAGACCACAATCATAAACTGATAAAGAGCTATCTTACAAAAGTATAAAATACAAGTGCCAGGACTCATCTTTTGCCTTATTGTAAGCAACACAAGGTCTCTGTTCAAAAAGCCTTTTACCACCCTAAATAGTTGCCCAGTCTTACCCATTTCAGAAGGCTATCTGAGCATCACACAGATATTTATCCTTGAAGGGCAATTCCTGGGTACCATACTTTCAGGAAAAATACGGTTTGCTTCTTTTTTTTTTTCTAGAACAATTTTCCAAACTTCCTCAAATATAATCTGGCTTACTTATTGCTAGGATTTCTACCATGTGGTCAGTAGTCTGGAAGCTCTAGGAGCTACAAGGTAAGTAGCGGTCTTCGGAGTTCTCAGTGGTCTGATTGCACAGCTGGGAACCTGGAAGCCTTCACTGGAGCCAGCGTTCCTTGGCCTCCCCAGGTTACTGCAGGAACTTGCCATGGGGAGTGCCAAGGAAGCAGAAAGTCTGTTAATCAGACAGAATTTCCTGAGAAACTTTCCTGGATCCAGTTGGGAAATTAGAAGAATTTGACATGTTTTGGTGGAACATTTGAAATGTTGTTGAATGTGCATTTCCCAGTGGAAGGTTTCCAGACAGCTGTCATAAATTCAGGCCAAGAGAGATAAATAAACAAGCTGAAGACACTATAACCCTTCTCTTCTCCTCTTTGCATTAATGCCTCAGAAGCTCATTTGCAATAAAATCCTTTGAGTGCATTCACTTTATCTGAACTCAGAGACAATTATGTTGACATTTTGCCATTCTTCAGATAGAAAATATCTTCCAGAAGAACTGATAGAGATTCTGCATGAATACATGACGAATTTCACTTAGTTCATCTGCAACACCCAGGCAGATAATATCTATTCTTTACCATAGCAATTACTCATCAGCAATTATTAAATCAATGTTCACATTGCTGCATATTCAGACACAGCTGCCATGTCCTCCCTATGTCTCAGAGGAATGTAGATCTTCATGCATGAAACTCTTGAGAAAGAAAATTAGGGAACAGAGGTGCAAAGGTAATCTATGACTGATCATTATGGAGGACCTTATTCTGGCATCTTAAAGGTAGCTATTGTGGTCTGACAAAGTCATCCAAGGTTCCCTGTGGAGACAACTAGACACTTGAGTGATTCACCTCACCCTAGTATTCCCAAGGTAGGAACATCTGAGAGAGGTCAGACAAAATGCAGTCTAAGAATGCCTGTTACTCTTTGCTGACTATAAACAAATCTTGAGCAGGTAGGTCAAACCTGGACATTGAACTTTGTGAGATTTAAAGTTAGTTGAAGTATGCCCCAGTCTATAGTCCTCATACAGACAATAAACATCCTTCTCTTATCCAAAAATATTTCCTTCAAGTTATCAGGAGGACCTGCTGGCTATATCTGAATTTGTCCAACTTAATGTTGGTATTGACCTCTCTGATCTCAACTGAACCTCTTTATCAAAAGTTGGTAACATAGTGTCCCATGAACATATTTCATAAATCCATTCTGCACTTGTTCCCATTTAAATTCAGGTTTCAGTTCAAAGGTTTTTGTTCTCTTATTCAAAGCTGTCCAGGAAAGAGTGACTTAGGGCATTTGCATTTAATTAGGATGACCAGTTTTTACTTGACTATGAAAACCTCAGTCAGTAGGAAGACAACAGAAAGTAAGAAGTAGGTTCACACTGAATTAATCATAGGAAAGATATCATATCTGTACAGTATCTTGATGGCCAGGTTAGGAGGTTATTGGCGCTCTCAGTCAATCCCACAGGTCCACATAGCTTTGCTGCAGAATTTTGTCTGACTCTCTGTGATATGTATGCATATACCATAAATCTGTATTTGAAAGTCAAGGCAAGTAGACATAGCTAGATGTAAGTCATTTCAGTACACACATAAAAATCTTGGGTTTATTACGCCCAATAAGTTCATACATTGAAAAATAGGCTTTCAAATTTTTTATTTATTTCAACACACAAAGAATTTTAAAATAATTCATATCTCTCTTCAGTGGTGTAGGAACAACAGAAACTGTAATTAATTACATGGGTGTTAAAATCTTGTGATCTCTTCAGACTAGAGTGTGCATGAGGTCGGGTAGACAAAGAGAAACAAAGAAAGAGAATGAGAGAGCAAGCATACAATATTGTAGTTTTGTTCTTAAGAAAAAAAGCAGCAGAAAAAACCATAAATTAATGGACAGTCTAAAATCCAGGTAGTCAAAACACAGAAAGCCACATACAAACACACTGAAAATAATTTGACAGGCATTTGTGTATATAAGATCTGTATTTGGGTTATATGATTTCTTTAATATAATACAACATAAAAAGAAGGATTCCATACAAAGATCCAGGGTAAGAAGATGCAATGCCATCAAAGATCTTGAAACTGAAGAGCTGAATTTGGAGTGATTATTAAAAATTTTTCATTTTTGTTTTTCTTTGCTACATTATTTTGTTTCATGCATCTCATCTCATCTAACATTTTTAAATGGGAAAATATAGCTTATAATGATTTAATTTTTTCATTTAGCAATGCACATTTTAAAGGCAGAATAATTAAGCCAAAAGATACACTTTTTATTTTCTTTACTCAAAACCTTCTCAGTATTTCCTCATTTTAATTTATGCCCTAGTTACTTCGCTCTAAGGCTACTACTACAAATCTGTTGCGAAGAGATATATTTCAGTCTGTCAAAATAAGAGTCTAAACTCAGAGAAGACAGGGATTTAAGGTACTCCAGAGGTCACGTCTGGGAAGTTAATACAGGATCCTACTAAGAAAGTAGTAAGAAGTAGTAAGACAGTAGCCATATTTGTGAATCCCACTGTGATGCATATAAGGGCACATACCTACCAGAGGTAGTCCAGCATGCATTGGTCCTGCTTTGGATCTCCTCCAGCCTAAAGATTGCACAATTACAGGGGTGATCCAACGGGGTGATACTGTAAAAGTCAGGGCAATACAACTACTAAGTTTTCCCTGTGGATCTAGTCTTCCATATTTAAGACGAATAGAACAAAAAAGTCTTACAGATCAGCAAGAGAAACAAACAGAAATTAGCTTGTGAAAGATGTTTCTTTGGAGATTGGTTGTGATTAGGCAATGCAAGAGCGTATGTATATATGTACCTTCAATTATCAAGCTGCACCAGTTTAAAATTCCACTTCAAGTAGATCCTATCATGACTGTGAACAAGAGCAAGGATGAATATGCTAAACATATTTGAATAAAGCTGCTGTCTCTCCTTGTTCCAAAGCTTCTTTTTACTCAGGAGTCTCCCATTCCTCTCAGTCTCTAATTTGCCCATGGCTGTTACAGTTGATCAGCCTCTCTAGTCCAGATTACCTCTACTGTCGCAAGACCTCTCAAGAAACCCACTTTTCTACTGCCCAGTGCATTTGTATTAAACAATATAATAGGTATATTGTAGTAAACAATAAAACCAGAGTAACAGAGTAATTGGGGATGGAATTAGGAGAAAAGCTTGCTTTAGTGCTCTTACATTTTAAACAGACAGGGGTATTATCTTTTGGGGTTTTTTTTCTCTTTTTAATCACTCTGAATTTCCAGAGCCTTCCTCCCTTCATCTGATCAGCTGGGTAATTTAATTTAGCAGTGAAAAAAAAAATCTAATTGGGTACTTCTTTGTTCACCTGATTGTATTTTTCAATGCAAAATGAAGTTAACTCACTGAAGAACTGTGGGAGAGACCATGGAGCAGGCAGAATGCAGAAGTTTAAAATCTGCCTTTATTTTTTCATTCTTCCACTTCAAACACTAAGTAGCTCCCGGTTGTGTTTGTCAAGATAAAATAAAACTGACAAGACGGCAGGGTGACAGAAATAAGGCCATACATATGTGAAGACAACAGTCATCAGAAAAAGAATTCAGAATGGACCGAAAAGTGATCATGGAATAAACAGGGACTTATTTGTTTATATTATAAAATAAAAACAAAACAAAAAACCCCAGCCTTACAAATATATGTGACTAAAATGTATTTAGGGTTTAATAAAACTCTCAAAACTAAAAATCAGAGTCAAAGTTTCTTCAGTATCTTTTGTATTGCTAGTAGCAACTGATTTCAAGATATGAACCTTGGGTCTTTATGAACTCTTCAATAATGAAAAAGTTAGTATAGTCTAAGGGCAAATATAACTCTCATATTTCATTTTTTAAACTAGCAGTCAAACCGAATAGGCTGTCTATTATAATGAGGATAAGGCCATGCCCATCCAAACACCCAGGTATAGACAGAGACAGCAGCTCAGCATACAGAAAACAGCAAATACTCACTGTATGTCAAGTTAGGTTTGGCATCTGAGTCAGGGACTGTTGAATGGAAGCAGCTGTTGCCGGAGGATGAGGAATAGTGAAGACCAGCTGCCTAAGCATCAAACCTCCCACTTAAACTGTAAAATTAGCCAAGCCATCCTGCAAAGCCCTGAGCCTTGAGTCTTTCAAAAAGAAGAACTGAGGCCTCTGCACCTATAAAAAGTTTGAATTTTCAAACCTGAAGTTTGAAAGTGGGGTAAGTTAACCCCTTACAGAAATGTAATGCCTAATAGAAATGCCTTATTTCTATTAGGTATTATCTCACTAAATAAGGTCACCAAGCTGAAAGTTGGTCACACTGCAGAAGTATGAAGCAAGCAAGAGTGCATGTTAACCAATGTTATTGGAAAGACTGCTTAAACCAAACTCTAGAGCTTAGAGTTTTCTTGGATGGAACAGTGCAAGAAGTAACTGATGTGTCAAATGATTGGCACCACATGTGTAGGAAAGATTTTTTTTTCCTTTGTTTGTTTAAGATACATCTAATGTTTTTATTGCTGTTATGCAAGGGAAGTTGTCTTTTACTTCTTAGCTTCCTCTCGTGCTGTGTCTACTCTTCCGGGAGCAAGCAGTAGAAAGTGATATTGCCCCATCTTGCACACTGATCTCAAAAAGCAAGGACATCACATTCATTTCTGAAAGAAATGTCTATCAAGACCTGTCAGGCCCAGTTCTCCATCTGTCTTGAAAATTCCTTTAGCAACAAATTGCCAAAATGGACAAGACATACAAAGGGAACATCACCACATAATTACCTTATTCTTTCTGCTGTTGGCAACACTCAGAGAATTCTGCCCTTACTAAAATTTGTGTCTGATTCAAGTTGTCCACCCTTATATATTCATATAATAGATCAAGTGTCAAGACAACATGACACTTTCAGCCTAGGACTAATTTCAATAACTTCAGAGATGTTCATACTATTGCCTTAGTTATATGATTTGAATTTGAAATAAAACTATTCCTTGAAAAGCAGAAAGATAAGTTTCTTGGCACTTTAGTTTTCTCTGGAGTTTTTTCATATCATTCCCTCCACAGTGGAGAGTGTCATTACCAATTAAGTTCTGTTATTTTGAAACATGTAGGTATCCACTGATCCAAATTACAGAATCACAGAATGATATGGGGTTGGAAGGGACCTCCGGAGATCATCTAGTCCAACCCCCCTGCCAAACCAGGTCCACCTAGGACGGGTTGCAGGTTGCACAGGAACAGGTCCAGGTGGGTTTTGAATGTCTCCAAAGAAGGAGACTCCACCACCTCTCTGGGCAGCCTATTCTCAAAGTAAAGTTCCTTCTCATGTTTAGATGGAACTTCTTATATTCAAGCTTGTGCTCATTTCCTCTTGTCCTATCCCCGGGCACCATTGAAAAAAGACTGGCCCCATCCTCTTGACACCCTCCCTTTAAATATCTATAAGCATTGATCAGATCACAGAATCACAGAATCTTCATGGTTGGAAGGGACCTGTGAGATCATCGCGTCCAACAACAAAAAAAAAACCTCCACAAACAGACATAAACCAACAATTTGGGGCGCTGGAGCATGCCCTGAAGTGCCATGTCTACATGTTTCTTAAATACCTCCAGGGATAGCAACTTCACCACCTCCCTGGACAGGATGTTCCAGTGCCTGACCAATCTCTCAGTAAAATAATTCTTCCTAATATCTAATCTAAACCTCCCCTGGCACAACTTTAGACCGTTTCCTCTGGTCCTGTCATTATTCACTTGGGAGAAGAGGCCAACGCCCACCTCTCTACAATCTCCTTTCAGGTAGTTGTAGAGGGCAACCCCTGAGAGATCCCTCCCTCAGTCTTCTCTTCTCTAGACTAAAAAGACCCAGGTCCCTCAGCCTCTCCTCATAAGGGAGAGGCTCCAGGCCCCTAATCATCTTTGTAGCCCTCTGCTCCAGCAGTTGTCTGGCCTGCTTGAACTGGGGAGCCCAGAACTGGACACAGTACTCCAGATGTGGTCTCACCAGGGCAGAGTAGAGGGGGAAGATAACCTTCCTCAACCTGCTGGTCACACTCTTCCTGATGCACCCCAGGATGCCATTGGCCTTCTTGGCCACAAGGGCACATTGCT
>JAOQGH010000001.1:147331438-147369842 GCA_025769975.1 Gallinago jamesoni
ATTTCATTTCATTTCATTTCATTTCATTTCATTTCATTTCATTAAAAAGTATTATAATAGAAGCAAACGTAAAATACATTCTGCATGTTTGTAGTATTAGGGTGATACTTTTAAATCCTGAAGGCCTATTTCATGATCTGTGATATATACACTACTAATTAACTTGATTCATCTGCTTTCAAAGCAATCCTCCCTCACTTGGGAGACCATTCACTCTCCAACTTCGTAACACTAGAGTAAATTATTTCCTCACTGTTCTGTTGTGTTTCAAGCATCCTAAACTGCTTACACAGAAACTGAATTCAACAAATGCCCACTGTTTGAATGAGCTGAATCTTTTGTTCTTTTTTATCATTCACATACAGGCACAGAGGGGTCTCTCCCAGTGAAGTAGGTTCTTCAATGCAGAGGTTTAGTTGAGATAACCCATGCATTCTGTGGGTGTGCCCTTTAGAGAAGTCCTTCAGACTGTTTAATGAAGCAAAGAACTGGGAAAGTACTTTGTTCTTGCAGCTTCTTGCCCCATCTTCAAAACCACAGTGTTTAACAACACACTAACGAATCCGGTTTATTGGATAGAAATACAGATGCTTTAACAAATAATACCAATTAAGAGAATGTTACAGCAACTCAGGAGTGTGAGAAAATGATTTCCAAATACAAAACTGCACTTGTGCCACTGTCTATTGGATGTTGATAAATGTGTTGAGATAACCTTTAAAGGGAAAATCTACACTGGAAAAGTGTCTGTGTTAAAATGGCAGCTGTTAAGTGAACAGATTTCTTTTGCTATGCTGAAATGAAAATGATGTAATATAAATTAATGCAGATTGCTTTTCAGATCCTGGACTGAATTTTTCTAAGGGCGATATTTAGAAAGTATTTATTTTCACTTTACATTTGTTGTATACATGCATACATACATTCATACGTGTATATATAAGGAAATTACTGATTCACAATAATTTCAGATGCCCTCCATTTAATTTTTGGACTCCTTATTTAAAACTTCACATTAAAGTGAAACTAACTAGAAACAATAACACATTTATCTGAAAGGTTAACAACTTGGAAATTGCTAGTCTTAAAGTTATACAATTGAAACACTTTTGAAGGAAAGTAGCTTTGGTATGTATAAAAAAAAAATGGAGACGTTATGAATGCATTTGAAAATTCCGTCATGAGCAAAAAGGACAAGGTTTTCCAGGCAAACATTTCTTTTCTCAGTGTTCGGAAAAGTTGTGAAGAAAAACACTAGTCAAACCAAAACACAGCAAGTAGAGTTTATTCTATACACAACATATTAAGCATGTAGTATTAGTATTTGTTGATTATTTCACTTTAAGAGTTCATTCTTACCCTATGTTTTTAGTAAAATGGATGTGGTTATGTCAAGTGTATCATTTCCATGTCAGAGACACTACTTTTCTTTCCCACATTTAAATAATAATAATAATTTTTTAAAAATCTGGAATGTCTTTTAAAAATCTGGAATGTCATTTAAAAATCTCTTTTCCATGGAGATTAATAGTATGGTATTTGTATTGATAAACCAGAATTTTACTTCAATACTTGGCAATGCTTCGATTTGAGGATACTTCTAGCCATTTGTGTAACTATGCATGTGTGCATAACTATGCATACACAGATTTTTCTCAGCAGACAGCAGCAGCTTCTTCACTGTCTCCGGATGTTGGTCAATTTGGCTATTATCCTCTTTTGCTCTTGCTATTTCAGTTCTTATCTACCACTGATATGCATGAAGATGGCTTTGAGGTGTTAATCAATAACTGTGAAATGATTAAATGTGTCTCGTGTGCCTTTTTTTTTTCCAAATGAAAATGCCATAGCTTGGTTACCAGGAAGGAAACTTGCAGATTGTGGTGGTCTATCTAGAATAGTGTCTTCCCTCTGATCATTAGAAATCTGCAGAAAGTTTACAATACAAATTGTCTGAGGGGCCATTACTTTTTAAACGGGATAGTGGTTAGATTATCTGTCAAGCCTTGTGTAGAATTGTCGGCTGTAATGCATATCCAAACAAAGGATCACATTTTCATTTTTGAATATTAACAGGTGTTTGGATTAAACGATATCATATAGCAGTGAGGTTGTCCTCCATATTTCTTATTAAAACTGAAATAGTAAAAGTAACAAGAACATTTTTAAACATTCTGCATTATAACATAAAATAGGCAAAAACATCTAATGACATATAAAAAATGTATTTCAACTATTGCAAAAAAGAAGAATGCTGGCTATGCTTTGAAAAAAATGTCTCTGAAGAAGACAAAAGTACTGCACACTCCACTTCCTGGGTAACTTCTGTTTGTATAGCTTCTTTGTGGACTACCTATGCAAGCTTGCTCCAAAGAGCAGACAATGTGCTAACTGCCTAGAAAATCTCTAGGGAGCTCAAATGCTGTTTTATTCCCCAAGATTGCTTCTGAATCTTTCTTTATGAATGTTATATGAAGACAGTGAGGCTATATTAGCTACCTTTCTACCTAGCTACCTAAGGTTTCTTAGTCTGCCTTATAAGCCATCCTAAGAATTGTCCATGCCTAAACAGTTCGTCACTTTAAGAATCAACTAAAGCAAATATAATCCTCTGTGGTTGGATGAGATACCCTGCTTTAAAACTGGCCAGACTAGTGAGGGGTTATTTCCTTTTATATTAAGAAGTGAGAATCATCTCAGTTCACAGATGCAAGGTATCTTTTATTTGTAAAAGACAGCTTTATGTCAACAGAATTCTTTTTCCTGGGGTAACCAAATTGTCCCCAGTGTTGGATTGTTACATCCCCACATATATAAATACTTTCTATCAGTACACTTACGCCAGACAGATAGAAAGTGTTCAACAACCCCATGAAATTTTGTTACCTACCTGCCATACCTTTTTAGAAGACCATTAAAATTCCTTACCAGTACTGTTTAAGAGCTCCTGATATGTTAACCTTCACATTGTTGAATAACAATAATTGTTTTCCAATTCCTAGCTAGCTTCTGATCCGTGACTGTTTTTTTACTTGTCATCAAATGAGTACTTGGTTCTTCAAAAAAAATCTCAGGGGAAACTTTGTCATCATCATTTTAGAAAGCCTAAATCAATTATAAGTACTGTATTTTACTTCAGTGTATCTAAAAAATGTGTGTGCGGAAACTTTTTAAGAAGCTAAAAAGCTGGTAATATAGTCCAATAAATAATGACAAACAGAACAAAGCTAAAACAAAAATGAAAACCATCACGCATTATCTCAGTACCCGTATATTGTCATTTCTCCTCTTTCTAAAATATAAATATACTATTGGAAGTAGAAAGAGCATGGAGTAGATAAGGAGTTGTATTCTCATTTTCCCCTCTTCCCTAGGTTTTTATGAAAATCTCTTGTCCTTGTCTACATGTTTTGGTCTATATTTAGATTTATGACTGTCTTCAGGTGACTTTGTGAGTATTCTGCAAACTGTAAATGGTGAATGAACCCTTCCTGAGGAATATTTTCTTTTGGCTTATATGCATGGAAATTATTGTAGAGTCTTGGTGAACTGTAGACAATGACTGCATAAAGCTTAACTTAGTATCATGGCAGAAATGTTAGCTTATGAACTTGCACAGGTTTATTTTCTATTTTCAAACATCCCAATTACTAGCTTTTTAGATACCTGAATCACTGAAGATGTGATTCATCTCACTAAACCTTTTATATATCTAAAATGTAGACCATTCCTTATGAAATATTTATCCAGACTCTCTTTACAACTGATAGAGAGAAAAAAAAAAAAAAAAAGAAAAAAAAATAAGAAAAAAAGGCTATTTTGAATTATTCATCACATTTAAAAGTAAATATTTAATACACATCACATAAATCATATCCTAAAACTTCCTCTTCATTTTCTTTGGCTATACTAGAGCCTCAGACAACCAGCTTAGGTGATGACATTTAAACAGTAGAATCCTAGAAATACAATACTTGGAGTACAAATCTCACTAAAAGTCTGTAATCATGTCATAGAGTCATACCCTGAGTGTTCCTTCCTTTATCACTCCCAGTAAAGTCAACAAGTAAAATCATTGCAATGTGTCTTATTGTTAATTGTTGCCTTTTATTTTCTGGGGTTTGGTAGAGATACAAAATGTTTCTGCCCAGTAAGTACGCTGAGATATGTTTCAGGCTGGCAGTTACATCACCTCTGTCTGCCAAAAGGGCAGATCCAAGATGCTAATCAAAGCTCCTTCTTTTGCCAGTGGAGAGAGAAATTACTTCCCGAACTAGATTCATCTCAACTATAGGGGCAACTATTATTGGATGGGCTAAACCTTTCACCCGGAAGTGCCTCTCTCCCTCTGTTGATGATGGAGTCTAGATCAGACTTTAAAAACTAGCTTGATAATTCCCTGTCCATGTAATTATTTAAACTGTACTTTAAATAAAAGATATCTTGTTTTTTACTTTCTCATATCTTTTTCCTCCAGCTCTCCTTCACTGTTCCATACTGACAGACTATTAAATTCTTTACTTCCATATCTAAGCCCATCTCCCTCATAAGTATGCAATGAAACTCTATTTAATTAAGCTATGTTGATCAATAGTAACGTTACAAAAAATTACAAAATATGTATGAAAAAAATAGTATTTTTAGGCTAAAATATGCATTCACATACTAATGAGTTCTTAATCACCTTTCCATCCCATTTTACTTACCTTTTAGTCAACTTAATTTCCTTCATCTTTTTCCTTGGTTGAATATAAATATTTAAAAAATCCAGATCAAAGTTAAATTGTACTAAGAAACTGTTAACATAAATTTTCAGCAACCACCTTAGAAGTACAGCACTCAAAAATGTAATAGTGTTATATCATTTAAGAAAAAGCATTTGAGTTTTCAATTTTTCATGATATTTCCAATACTGGTGTTAAGCGATTGCTTCTAAAATATGTGTTTTGACAAAAGTAATTAAAGTGTGGACATTTTGAGTTATTCTGATATTTGAAACTAAAGATTGTCTGTGTTATTACTTCTCATCCATCAATTGTTTCATTCACAGTGACCTTAAAGTTACTCTGGTGTAGTCACCTTGAAGGTGATTTCTAAAACTTTGATTAGCAGCCTGTGCCTTTTTTTTTTCCCTCTGCTACTCTTTTGGCAAGTAAACTAATATGGAGATATTACTCTTTTAGAGGTTATTAGAAAAATCTGGCAGAGATTTGATTCTTTAATCAAAGGTAACATCCCTGAGCGGTAGAAAGGAAACAAAATAAATTTCATTAGAAAACAACACCCAGATTCATTCTCAAGTGAAAAAATACTTTGTACTAACATAAAATCTGAGTACCGATGTCTAACTTTCTTCTGGTTATATTGCATGGTAATTGCCTGGTTTTGTGTCATTTTCTGATTTGTCCTTCAAAATATGGCTCAAAAATATGCCAGATATTTAGTTATTACTTGGTGTCAAAAATATACAGAGGTCTCCTTTTTCTTTCTGTTCACGTCTTAGCTTTTTTTTTTCTTGTGTTCTGTTTATTTCTGCTTTGTTATGGGAATATCTTCTAAAAATAACGCATTTTATAATATTGTTCAGGCATGTTAAGGATGTGAGTTGATTCATCCCTGTGGGAACTAACTCAATAGTTGAGACCTTGCTGTAGAAAACTATCTGGCACTTGTTTTCACCTGAACTCTGAAACTAATCTCTGCCAGCTTTAGGTTCCTCTTGACCACATAGCCCTTATGAGTCCTTGGTGAAGCTTAATACAGAAGGTCAGAAACATCAGTAGGACCTGTTACTTTTCTTTGATGGATAGAAAGCCCATGAAAAGTGCAAAATGTCTCTTAACAAATGTGTTAAGGTTTTTTTCCTTACTTTTCAATATGGTACCGTTTACACAGATGGTATAAATTGCATCAGCTCAACTTGAAGGAACTAGAGGATGGTTCATTTTGTCAGTGTTAGCTTGATGGTTGGACTAGATGACGTGAAAGGCCCCTTCCAACCTCCGCTATTCTATGATTCCATGATTCATTCTTCAGTTTGGCCTTCCCTCTCCCTTCTTCCCAGTAGTCTCTCCACACTTATACGTGTATAATATCCACTGTTTGCAATGTCTTGGAGGGGAAATTATGCCGACATGGTCATTTTTGTTAAAACAGGAAGAAATCTGGGTGTTGGAGGATGTGGTGTGAAGCATTAGTTTAAATGGAAATGCTTGCAGAGACACTATGTACGAGGAAAATACATTTAGGTCACTGCTAGTAAAAAAATCGTTGCATTGAAATTTATGTCTCCTGCTTTTCACTGAAGGTGTTGTGAACTTTCTAGACTAATTGTAATGTCAGTATACACCATTTCAGATAAAATAGATCCCTTTATTAGTATATATATATATATAACAAATGGGAAAGCATAATGAAACCCATTTATTTTCACAATCTTACTTGAAATGTCATTAAAGATGAAATTTTAGGCAAACACGGAGAAAAAGAAATATAGTATGTCTTGAAAAGACTTTTGCTCTGTCTTTGTAAAGTCATAGATCAATGGGATGAAAAACAGGTTTCCTTTTCAGGTAGCCCATGCATTAAGATGGAGTTTGCTTTATTTAAACATTTTGAAACAGGATATGTCATAATATGATTGAAAAGTCTGAAATTATGCATTTAAACTGAACAGATAGTTTTCCCAAGATTGGAGTTATGTAACATAGATACTGAGAAAAATCTGTAACATATACATTTTAAAAACTCCTGCTTCTAGAGATTGTGTTCGAATTTGTTGTCTTTGACAGCCGATGACCTTGAAAGATGCTTGTCTTATCCTCCATCATGTTATTTCTGTTCCACAAGTCCTCTTCTAAAATGATATGTTCTTTCTGAATGAAAAGTAATTCTAAGCACTTCACATCTTCAACAGAGATTTGGTATTTTGTCATTTCAGCATGTCACATTGTTAAGCTACTTAATGCAATGGATCAAAATGATTCAACACTAGCTTCTGGGCTTACATTTATTGTGATGCACAACACACTAAAGATAAATGGCAATTAAAACTCTCAGCCAATAGCTACCCTTATTGCTAATGATTATAAATATGAATATGAGTCCTAGTTATCTAGGGATGGATTATCTGTATATTGTATCAGCAGAACAATGGATGTAGGCAATGCAAATTCATTCGGGTCTGACAAGGCTTATTAGTACAGCACTATTCAAACCTAGTGCAGTTTCTTCCAGGTGTGCTTGTATCTTAATGCAGTACAGCTATTTCTTGCAAAGCAAGCCAGAGTGTTTCTGAGAGTCTGGGACTGGGAGAATTAGGAACAGCACGCTTACCTCAAAATGGAGGGGATGGAGGCAGACTCTTCTCAGCAGTATCTTGTGATGGAACAAGAGGCAAATGATACAAGTTAAAGCACATGAAATTCAATCTGAACATAAGAAAATACATTTTTACTGTGTGGGTGGTCAAAACCAGGAACAGGTTGCCCAGAGTGGTTGTGGAATCTACATCCTTGGAATATTCAAAACCTGACTGGACATGGTTCTGGGCAAACTACCTTTCTTTTTACTAGAAATCCTACTATCAAAGTGTTTCCAATACTGAGGACCTCTCAGCCTTTCTGTTACCTCAACAAACTAAGAGCCAATCTTGAACACATTATATTCATATTGGCTTTGATTAACATCTAAGGACCTGGCAATTTGCAGGAAGACCTGTCTTCTTTCTCTTCAGGTCATCTTTTCATGTCTGTATTCTATGGCATTACTCAAGGCAAGGCCACCCAACTGTCTTCTAAATTTCGCTGGTTTAGAATTCACGTGCATTCATCTGGTTCGGTAGTTTTTTGAGAACTGCTAGCCAATTCAGCAATTAGACAGCAAGGTATTAATGTAAAAGCTTTGTTTTGTAGTAGTTTCTTGCTATATTTCTACGGATGTCTAAGCTATTTCTAGATACATTCCTTAAGGCCTCTGGTGGTCTATAAGTCTATAGCCTTGTCTGAAGTTTTAATAATACATTTTAACATTTTAAGTAAAATTTCTCAGATACCTTCTCATATGCATTCTGATCAAACCTTCCAAAGATATTAGTCTTTAAGTACACTTTTTATATATCCAGGGAGCAGAACTAATATTAAACAAGTGACTCATACTGTTCAATATTACTTTTGAGTATGTGTGCATTTCCAATGTGCAATAGCTATGTGTTTTCTTCCTCTGCTAGCTTTCATAGAATAAAATAAAAGAAAATAAATCTCATGCCCTCTGAGCAAAGATGATTTGTTTATTTATTTATTTATTTAGATTCCTTTTAGTCAGAACTATTTGCCTGCAGACATATTCACACCATAAATCGCTGTCCCACAGCTGGGCTTGAGAAGGCCACAGAGAACTAAATAACTCATGAAATATTTCTAAAACATTTAATGTTTTTTCCTCCTTCATTCCCAGAATGGTTAATATCAACTTAATACCTTTGTGTTAACAAAAACAGACTTGATAATTATTTTAAAGTGCACTTGTCAGCTCTGTGAAAATCTCATCTACAGTTTTGATTTCAGAAGTGAGAGAACTGCTGGCAACATCTCCTTTTAGCTGACCACACATCAAGGCATGCGGGGAGAGGCGCAGGGAGATGTTGCTGTGGATATCTGCAATCCCATGTCAGATTCAGACTGCTTTGGGCAAATAGTTATATGTAAAGCCGTCACAATGGTGGAATGATCTGGATGAAGGAGACATCATTTCTGCATTGATTCATCATACGTGGCTTTGTAGATATGCCTCACCTGTGGGACATAGAACCATTCAGTCTTTACCTTCTCATCCCAGAGAGAAGGGAGCAATATGTTTAACAGATTCTCTGGTGTGGGTAGGCAGAATGTCTCATAGAAAGACTCTTTCATAATGCAGACTTAGTTTCTTAACAAATGGTTGGAAACAGATAGACTTCATTGATACCTGGGCTCTAATGTCGTTGGGGTACTGGCTTTTTCATCAGTGCTTCTCCAGTCTTCCTTAAGATGCATTGTGCTGCTTCTTCCATAGCTTCAAAGAGGTCTATGAATTTAGGCAATGTTTATTTAGGCTTTCCATTTTATGTCTCTCATAAACAAGGCATAATTAAGTCCTAGTGTATTATTAGTATTTTTGGGCTTACTAGTATGTTTTTAAGGTTCAAAACTTTTTTTTATTATTATTTTTTTAATCATTCTGTGGGTATCTAACTACATTATCGCCATATAGTTTGTCAGGACTGCAAGCAAATGTGGAATATAATTAAAGATAAAACAAAGAATTTGAATGGGCATTTACAACACATTCATGCCATCCTAAAAATAGTTGTCTGTGAAATAAACCCTTCAAGCAGAAATGTTCAATGTGTTTAGGTTTTTTTTGTTTTCTTTCGGAATCTGCTGTTTAATGGTTAAAATGTTTTTTGTATTCATATTTACCTAAGAATAAATTTTTGAAACTTATAGTAACACTGGACTGTAACTTTTCTTTATGTAGAAGCTTGTGATGTCACAGGAATTATTCCTTTACATTGGTATTTCATGAGTGACAATATTTATAACACCTTACATAAAAAAGAGGTTACATTCCAGAAAATATTACTCATTTTGTTCACTTATGGCCTGATCTAATATACACTTTAGTAGATGGGAGTTCTTCCAAGCTGTACTGCCAAGAAGCTCAAAAGAGAAAAATTCCAAATAAAAACAAATCAAATAATGTTAACGGGATAAAAACCTGAAGCAGCTTCTCAAGGAGCTTGATCATTATTCCATCACTTGAAGTCTATAGTTGCTAAAAGATTTTTCACTTTCAGAGCATGTTACCGAGTGCAATACGGAAGTGGAATGAGCAGAGATGGGTGAATAATGGTTCTTGTTCAAGGTATCAGTAAGGCATATTCCAAGGAAATGGAGTGGAAGCAAAAGACCTCCAGGACTAGTCATTTGGTGACCAACAGTTCATCCAAGATGGGGGAAAGTTAGATGTCTACTAGCACTGAGTATGAAGGAACCAGGGGTCTCATGCTTCATTGTGTTGTAACCACCAGACCCTTCATAGAAACATTATGCCAATATTCAAAGTGTGAGTTGGTTGATTTCTTAAGCCAGAACTTGACACACAAGAATTTTTATTTTCAAAAAACTAATGTATATTCATTTAGTAGTAAAAAACTTCTTCATTCCTATGATAGAATCTTGAAAAGAGCTGTGATCAGTAAGGCTCACTACTAGGATTCTGAATTGAAGTCTAGAAACTCTTTACCATCAGAGATCAAATATTTTGAATCATCAAAGTTCTGGAAGTTCAGCTTATTAGTGAACTGATAAGCCTTTTATTTGTAGAACAGCCTCTAAAGTGGGATAAGGTATTTCTCTGAGTGAAAAGTATAGAAAAAATATTGGTTGTGATTCTGTGGTGTGTATCAAAATAAGTTGTACATTACAATGACAATATCTGCTTACTTGTGTTTAATATCTTATCTTTGATACCTTAAGGTCACAGCATTGACTTTTACAGTAGAAATATATACTGATTATAAAACTGACTTTATTGAATATACTGATTTACTGATCACAAAGTTCAAGTCTAGTGCAGGAAACAAAGGAAATACTTTGAGTCGCAGGTTTGAGAAACTAGTTATATAAAGCCTCTGCATGTAGAACAATGGTGGAGACAGCATTACATCATATGTGGTATTCAGGGGCATAATAGGGAGGAAACGGTGACAAGAATTCTTTCAAAGAGCCTAGAAACTGGATTGCACACTTTAGGCTATAAAAGCTGAGCTCTAATTTATCATTTCTAATACTTACCCAATTGCTACTTCTGTGAAGTAGCCTAAGTAACATCTAGAGAAAGCTTCTGAGAACACAAAGCCTGACTGATTCATTCTGACTATGCTGTGCATTCAGACACTTTTTCCCTCCTCTTGAAGGCCCTCCTATGTTCCCAGATTTCAGAGATCATCTCTCTAGGTATCATAAAAAATATCTTGTTGAGACATTTCAAAAAGAAGAAATTTCCATAGAAGTTCTCTAATTCCAAACTAAACAATTTGGCCTGGCCAGAAATCACCAGCTGTGGATCAGACCTGCTATTCATCATATATTTATCAATACATCCAAGTCACAGCATGAACTGGCCATAAAACCTCCAGCAGCAAGCCCAAAACTCTGCCGAGCCCTTTGCAGTGCTCTGAACTCTGACTTTTGGTGCTGGGGGGAGAAGAGGTACAAAGGGCCCGAAGATAAACTACACAAAGCTTACCCAGGGAAGCCTACCTTCAGGTTATGTCCTATCACTGAGAGCTATCACCATCAATCATATTGCATGTCTTGTAATGTCAAGGTGATATCACTCTACATACAGTACTTCTCAGTGGTTTATTCCTCATTTGTATGTAATTCTACAGTTTGTGGGGTTTAGTCAGAATTATTTGGATTCTATGTATCATGAATGGGTACTTATTTGGATACTATGTATCATCCATGGTGAATGGAATTAAATCCAATTGGCTGTGGTCATGAGTGGTGTCCCCCAGGTCTCGGCCCTGGGGCCAGTTCTCTTTAACATCTTTATCAATGACCTGGACAAGGGGAGTGAGTGCACCCTCAATAAGTTTGCAGACCACACCAAGTTAGGTGGCAGTGTTGACCTGCTGGAGGGTAGAAAGGCTTTGCAGAGGGATCTGGACAGGCTGCATCGATGGGCTGAGGCTCAGCAAGGGGATGGGATGGGATGATGGGATGAAGTTCAACAAGGCAAAGTGCCGGGTCCTGTACTTGGGTCACAATAACCCCATGCAGCACTAGAGGCTTGGGACAGAGTGGCTGGAGAGCTGCCTGGCAGAAAAGGACCTGTGGGTGTTTATCAACTGTTGTCTGAACATGAGCCAGTAGTGTGTCCAGGTGGCCAAGAAGGCCAACAGTATCCTGGCCTGTATCTGGAACAGTGTGGTGAGTGGAACTCAGGAGGTGATCGTCCCCCTGTACTTGGCACTGGTGAGGCCCTACCTCGAGTCCTGTGTCCAGTTTTGGGCCCCCTACCAAAAAAAAAAAAAGACATTGAGGTGCTGGAGCTGGTCCAGAGGAAGGCAACAAAGCTGGTGAGGGGTCTGGAGAATAATTCTTATGAGAAGAGACTGAAAGAACTGGGGTTGTTCAGCCCAGAGAAAAGGAAGCTGAGGGGAGACCTTATTACTCTCTACAACTACCTGAAAAGACGCTGTAGAGAGGCAGGGCTCAGTCTCTTTTCCCAAGTCACAGTTGATAGGACAAGGGGAAATGGCCTCGGGTTGTGCCAGGGGGGGTTTAGATTGGATATTAGGAAAAATTTTTACACTGAAAGAGTTATTAAGCATTGGAATAGGCTGCCCAGGGAAGTGGTTGAGGCACCATCCCTGGAGGTATTTAAAAGACAGGTTGACATAGTGTTTAGTGACATGGTTTAGTGATGGTTTTTATCAGTTAGGTTGACGGTTGGACTAGATGATCTTAGAGTTCCCTTCCATCTTAGACAATTCTACTATTCTATATTTAAACCTCATTCTATCAATAACACATGACTCTTATTAGATTCTGGAAAGGGTCCGCTGAAAGGGTTCTGCATTGCCATCAGTTACAAAAATTTCTGAACCGTTGTGTTCCTTGGGCATGAACATAATCAAAGGAATGCAAGGAAAGGGTGGAGAAACTGAATTACAGGAGTAAGAGGGCAGGGGTCAACCAGAAATTGATATATGGTTTCAACTAGCAAGTAAGGCTGCTCAGTGTAAACTACTAACCTCTGAGACAGCTTGTTGAGAACAGTTTAGAACAGCTTGATGTCAATCACCTATCTGTGACCTATGAAAATGCTTCTGACTCCATCTTACTGCCAGGAAAGAATCCAAATTTCTTCCCATCTTCCTCCCTTACTTCCTCATTTTACAACATTTTTAATTAGCTTTGGCAGGAATAGGCATTGGTATATGGTTTTTGCAAGACAAGGTAAGGACTTCTTCATTGGCAAAGTGACTTTTTTTGAGGCCAGAGAGCATCATATCTGTATCAACAAATTTCATAACCCAATCCACCTAATAAGCAGTACCATCTGCGGCAAAGGAAAATCAAATTCATATTGCATAGCCATGTGCAATCCTTTTCATTTATTAATATATTTGTAGATATGTTCCAAGAGAAGACACATAAAGACGCATGTATGCCTCAATTCTAGGTTAAATTAACTACAGTTTTCTGAGCCAAGCAGTTTACACTTAAGCGTTAGTGGTTTTATTTGTCAAAGGAAAGCTTTAAAACAGTAATTACAGGAGTCAGAGTACAGACAAACACAAACACATCCTGAAAAGCTATCTCAATCCACCTCCATCAGAAGCAACTGGGAAGCCCTTGATGTTTCCTAGTAACTCTGGAAAATGAACTGCTGCTCTATACTCTCTGTCAAGCAAACTGAAGAAGGCTGTTGGACATTCCTAAATACTTTCTTAAGGTCATCAACAGATGTTTTATAAATTACATTCATTATCTCTGAACATCTGAAAAATAGTTGTCAAGGTAAGCAACAATTTTCTTTGTGATACAGAAAAGCAAGTGGTAACAAATGTTTTAATTAACACCATCCCTTCTGCCAACTGCAGGGTCCATCCATTCCACCTTTAACCACTAAAATGAGAAAACTTGAAATACTTATTGAAAAATGTCTCTGCAGTAAAGAAAGAATAGCTTGTCCTTGAAAGAGTTTACTGCAATACTCTTGAACTATATTCAGTATGTCAGCAGTTTCTTTCTATACTCTCCCACTATGCTTAGCCTCTCATAATCCTACCTGTGTGTACCCTCTTCTATTTTCAGCTCCTTAACACATTAAAGGAGGTCGTTCTGCCATCTATAGTACCTTACAAATGCAGTTGACTCCAGTTTTCTCATATAACCACTTTCCTTGGGATGATTGCATCCATACGTTCCACAGTTTACCAGACATAGGTCTCTAACAACCACAGTCTTAGGAAGTGATAACAAGCAATTATGTATTTGGGTCCTGAAAAAGAACACAGATAAAAACAAGATTTACTTTGTCAACTGTCATTTCACCTGTGTGGTTTTGTAACACTCCTGAACTCTTTCACATTCTGAAAATGTCTTTGACATTTTTATCAGTCTTAGAGAGAAAAAAAAATAATTTTCAAACTATCCTGTCTCCTCTGATACAAATTTACTTGACTCAAGTAAGCACTAACAAACTCCATACATTAACTGCACATAAATACCTCTTATCTAAAATAATCAAATGTCTGATTCACCCAAAAAATGTAGAAGAACCTCCTTCTGAGCTTGGAATGTGTCAAAACATCACCTTTTCTGTTTTTGAAGAAATATCAACTTATAAATATGGGATCAATGGCAGTCTATTGGTGACAACAGCTAACCAATTAAAATCCTTATTACAAATCCTTATTACAAAAGTGAACACCCAAAACCACTGCTAACAAACCACCAGTAAAAAGAGAACAACTTCTTGCTTTGGGTGTGCAATATAAATGGTAATACAAAGGCTCTCTTTAACATGTAGATTTGGTGCAAACCACAGCACACTCCATATCCTATCCTTACCATTACCCAGACCTACTAGAAAGTATTCTTGCTATCTCCTTGCCTACACAACACACAAAGCTTGAGCACAGATACCTTCTTTCCAGGTCCCACAGTTTACAGTATGCAGTTTCATTTCACACCAATAACCCACTGCCTCAGAAAAAAATATAATCTATGTTGATGGCAGACAAAAAAATGTAAGCAGATTTAATGAGAAGATAAGGAAAATTTATGGATACTAGGCTCATCAGTAGCTGTTAAACACAATGAATGAAACGTAATCTGCCTCAGGAAGTTCCAGGAAACTGGGAGACTTGAAGGGGAAAAGAATCAGTATACACCTGTTCTTACATTTTTTCCTTCAGCACAAGAAAGTGGAAAGTATTTGAGATAGGATGTTGGCTGGAATGGACTCCTGAATTGATGTATTAGAAAAGGTTATGTGTTACATACAAACCAGTTTTCGAATCCCCATAATAAATACCAGATGACATAAACAAACAAACAAAAAAAGGTCTCTTGAACCCCCAAAAGGAATACTATATTGTCTCATAATTCCTCTGGATCTTAATTCTTTCCCAACAGAAAATAAAACACTATATATAGAAGTTTACATCAAGATAGGAAAAATGTTCCATGTGACTTGCCAGTTACCTTCCATTGTTATTATTCCAGAGTCCAGAGATATCTTCCATTTTTTTAAGTTTTCCTGCCAATGGGTTACTCTTCAACTAGAGAGTCTGTCATGCTGATGACTGCTCACCCATGTTAACTAATATTTCCAATGTTAATTTCTTTTTTTGTTTGTTTTCTTTCCAATTTTCCTTTCTTTTCAACATAGTAGCTTCCTAAGTACTCATGCTCAGGAATGTGCCAGAAATAGTCATGGTCCTAGTTGAAGCATCAAACTTTCCAGTTTCCCTCTTCTTCTAACATACTCCCAAACCTGTTTTGTTGATGTAAAGTCAGTCCTCCCTCTACAGATAAAGCCTGTTTCACTCAAAATAGGGTCATCACTGTCTAATTAAAACTACAATTAATCTAAGTTTTTTGTGATTATGCTAAAGACCCTGTGTCAAATCTTTCTCACTCCTTCTTCTTCCCCCACTTCCCAAATTTATCTTCTGATGCAGTATAGACACTCCCAAGTTCAAGACGCCACAGGAACTAGATTCATAACTTCGATTCCAGGGCCCCATGGTCCAAATACTCCATATAAATATTTATTTACTCATATCAAGGGTGCTCAATTAAATCTTTTTTTTCTCACTTGTCTCCTGAATCTGTAGTTGTCTGAGAAGCAGGAGGAAATGATACCTTGACCTTCTTCATAGCTTGAACTAGAAGCCAAGATGTGAGACTTAAAATATCAAGTTTCACAAGTAACACCACATACCATCTTTGTTTTTTCAAGACAGCACTCAGTAATTCATATCTTCCGGTGGCATATATGTGTGATTTCCTCAGAGAAGGAATGTGATTTCCTCAGAGACTATATTTGCCTTTATTCTACATTTGCCTGTATTCATGAAGTGAAAATATTTAGGTGCGTATTCAAAGGAAACAAAATCTGTCTCTTCTCTCCCCAGTTTCCCTTATCCATCATTGTCTCATGGGAATTTAAACAAAGTTTCAAAACAGGAAAAAAATAAAAGAGCACAAAATGTAATATTTAAAGTAATACACAGTGCATTACTCATTTAATTTTCTGCATATAAGAAGAATCTACATTTTGAGAGTTAGCCAATGTGAAGTTGTGGATCAATTTTTTTTTTAATAGCTTTTTAGTTAATAAATAGATGCTTAGTGGTGAGAATTTAAGAGAATCTGGAGGTTCTACGTAACTATTTGGTAATTTTACTGTGCTTAAAAACTAATAAAACACATCTCTATGTGAGCAGTGATCTTGAAGAAAGGCTGTTTGGGTTCAAAATATTATCAACTTGCATTTATAGACTTTTGTAAGTGCACATTATACTGTTAAGCTTTTAAAAAACTGATATGAAAGGAATTTATTTCATTAAAAATAAATGCATTTTGTGAACCACCTGTTCACACGTTGAAAAAAAAATATTATGCAGCAATTGCTTTCAGAAATACAGGTCATATGGTCAGCCCCTGAATTAATTATCTGATCAAGACTGATTGGGGTGAGACCAAATAATTGCTCATTAGCATTCAGCACCACTGTCAGGCTGCATTTTGCATGCTACAGTGTATGCTGCCCTTTTTCATTTTACTCAGTTTCCTCTTTGGGTTACACCACATTGTTCTGCATGACTGGGAAATGAAATTGGAAACAGGAAAAGAGAAGTTCGGAGACTAAAACAGACATGACTTTATATTTAAAAAAAAGTGCTTTACACAGTTTTACTTATTGAACGATCAAACTGCTTACAAACTATTTCTATAAATCTGCCACATACTGGTCCCTCTGGGAAGCCAATAGGAATTCTGGGCACAGAGAGTTTGCAACATTGTATGTTAATTTGTTCAAATTCTTCAAAACTAGTGTTCTATGTTTAAGTCATCCAGTTTGTAACTGGTTGAACTGTAAAGTAGTATTTCCTCTTACCCTGTAGGCTTGTAACATTTTTTCTCTGAGCAGCTTAGTATTGTATTTCAGTAGCCATGCCATTTAGCACTGCATGGTGCAGTGTTCACATTCCTGAACATGTGAAAGAGGAACAGACAACTCTATCTGTATACAGTTTTGGACACTGTAGTTCATAACACTGTACTATGCTACACTATAATAAGTTCAATGGCATCTTAGAAGAGTGATACACAGAATTTGCTTCAAGGTCCTGTATGTTTTGTAGAAAATATATTGTATTTAAGCTATAATGTTGTCCAGACCTGTGTCCAAAGGGCTATGCCTAAGCTAGTAAATCGAGTGTACACAGGACTCCAGTCTCATGATGAGGCCGAGTGGAGCAGAACTGCATCCATGCTATTAAACTACTTTCTCTCCAAAACAGTGTTTCCACACTGGGAATGTGCCATCAGACACATTAGGTCTCTGTCTTGAGACAACTCGAGACCTTTTTTGGAGATTTGTTTAGGAGAATACTAATTGGCATGGGTCACAACAATGCCAAAGGTCATTCAAAAAACTTGAATATATATACATTCAAACTCCAGAGCCTGCAGATATTATCTGGCCCTAACTCAATAATATAGACATAACTGTGCTTTCCTACAGTGAGGAACCAGAAAACAGTAAGTATAGCTCAGCTAAATCAACAGGAATAATGATAAAATTTTGCCCTGCCTGACCTCCAAAAAAAAATCTTTCCTACCCAAAATCATTGACATCGTTTTACAAGTCAAATGATAAATAGAATGTTTTCTTTTAGACAAAACTTTTTAAAGAATCTGGCTGAGTTTCTCCACTGGGTAACCATCACTGGTCACTGCGATCCACTGCTAAATTCATCACATCTTTCAAGCCCCTGTACCTGAAAAGCACTTCAGCATTCCCCACTTTAGAGATTCTAGAGGGTTTTGTTGTTTGATACAAGGGTTTGTTGTTTTGATACAAGTCATGCTTCTGGAGAAAATTTCCCAGTCATCCTCACTTCTTTTGCTTCAGTTTGCACTGTAGGACAATATTAGGGCACATGAACATTTTTGTTACCAGGTGAAGCAAACCTAGAAGTGGTACTTCAGGAGCTTACTTAACAACTTCCATCTGGTCATTCTGTGGTCACACTAGAGCTAGTCCAAAGAAACAAAACCTCTTAAATATGTACTGCAAGAACATCCATTCCTCAGCACCAACTGCTTCAACTCAGAGTCTTCTCCTACTTACGCAATATTACTTGCTAGTAGGCATAGTCTTTCTTACCCTTTATTATTTTCTCTTTTTAAGTATGGAAACTTGTCTTCAAGTTATTTAGAATTTTGCAAATACGATAAACATGTCAGATTTCTCTGGCAGCTTAAATGCAGCTTTCCCAGGTTACGATCAGTGGTAGACAACTTTGAATTTATAGTTTAATTTTTCATGAAGTACATGAACAATATACGCAATGAGACCTTCATATATCAGGGTACATGTTACTTGGACTTTCTCAGTACAATCCTCTTCTTTGTTTACAGTGATGTGAAGTACACCAGCAAGATCAAAATAATAAAATCTGCTCACGCTCCTCTGTCTCTTTTCTCTAGTCTGTCTGAAGCACTGTACGGCTATGAAGTTCTCCCTTCTTGAAGGAATCATGAGCCTCCACTTTGCTTTCCTCCACAACACACAGGCTTTCTGTATCTTCTCTGATCTTGCATGTAAGTTAGTTTCTCCTACCTTTGCCACAGAAGTCTGCTGATCTACTGCAAAATGCTAGCGTGTCTTACATGTACCGGTAAGCCTCTCACTGTTTACATCCCTCTCCTAGACTTTTGTGGCCTCAGTAGATTTTGGTAGCTTTCTGTTCTTTTGTAATTTTGCAGGCAAACTTTATTTGCAGGGATCGCAGATGAAAAATACATGCAGAGTCTTGTATTGATCATTATAGACTGCCCAGCATCTTAGCCAATGTCTCATTGTCCCCAGCTCTGGATGGGGTTAATAAGGTAGAGTCCCTCAGAGTTTTTCTCAAAGTCAGACAAGTAGAATTGTGGTGCCCACGAGCTGGCTGGATTTACAAAGTCCAAAATGCAGTGCAAAACTTAAAGGCTCTGAGCCCTAATTTTGCAGTAGAAAGTCTGGAATTGCTGGCACTTCTCACCTAAACTGAGTTTCATGGAGTCGTCCAGAAACCCTGCTGGTTTATGGGGTGTCATTTTTAATAATGAGCCCAGGAAATTCCAGAGGAGTAGAAGAACACTAATGGAGCACCAATGTCTTTGGAATTGCCTGACCAGCTAGAGCTCAGTCATTCTGGCAGCACCCCAGTTCAAGTAGTGGAGGAAAAAACAATCCACTTAAACTTAACTGGTACAAATTAAGACAAGATGTATTAATAATAGCTGTCAACATAATTTTAAGAAAAATCAGACTGTGAGTCCTGGTATCAGTTTTTAGTGAGATTAAAAGTTTGAGACATTAAGTTATATGAACGGATGTAATATACTTAGTTTTGTAAAACATTTTACACAGTCTGATATATTGTACTTCATAAAATAACCTGACTAAAAATAATGATAAGTCAACTAAATAACATTTATGATAAAGTAGCTAGCAACAGTAAGCCATCTTGAAATCAGGAAGGTTTTATATTGCATGGGCACCTGGTAGCAGACTTCATGCTTGTCAGCATTTTCTACAGTAGCTTTAGCAGTTTATATCATTTACTTTTCTTCTTGTGAACTATGACTATGATTCAGAAGCATATGCTGAGTTAAAGAGCATGAGAAGATTCATCAAACCCAATTGGATTCCCAAAGATAGGCTAAAGGACATAAACTTTAAACTGCTCAAATGCCTAGAAGTAAATGCATGACTAAGAGTTTTGTAGAAGTGGAGGCTTGCACATTTTTATCTTAGTGCATTTGTATGTGAATGCCATGAGTAAAATATTCTGACTAATCATGTTATTCTTTGATAATTTATTACAGCCTTATTGTTAGCTGAATATCTCTTTCCACTTGACAAGTCTCCTGGGAAACTGAGATGAAGTTAGTCTTATATGATTATCTCAAGTTTATCTTTCCAAATACTTTTATTACAGTGATTTTGGAAGCAAGTGTATTGAGGCAGAGATATTACAGAACTGTTGGACAAAATAGTATTGTCAAATACCATGTAAGTGAATTTAGGTCTTATCACAAATATCTCAGAGATCATTTAGAACTAAATAAAAAGAAGTAAATCAGTTCTTGAGCCCTAAGGCACCTTTCAATAGTAATAGTAATAAATCAGAATGATAGCCTAAAGCAGCCACTGATTTTTCCTCTTAATCAAATAAGATCAGAACCAAGCCATCATTCCAGCAGAAAAAGCAAAATTTAATTAGCTTATCTAACAGTGTCATTTAGTGAATCAAAAGCTTTGAAAGGTCAATGAATTTTGCCCTTATCATCTCATTATCTTCCATCACTAACAAGATATCATTAAGCAACTTCATGAGAGCAGTTAATGTAGCAACAGCCAGCACTGCTATAATTTAAAGGGAAATTCCAGGCTGTTTTAAATATCTATTTCTATTACACTTTTCATTCACAGACATCTCCTAAAGGCCATTCGAAGAAGGAGAACAAATATGGTCTTTTTATATTATTGCCATATTTGTTTTTATTTCTGAAAAAGCCAGTAGAGCATTTTTCATCATCCTTGTTCAAACACATATACCACAAAATACTTTTGCAAGGATTATACACAATACTGCTGAAATGCATCATTCTAACACCACTAATATGAGTACAACCTCCATATAATATCCAACACTACAAGCTGTTGCTCAGCAAAACAATTTTAGAGGTCCTTGTCCTACCCTTGCAGAGGCAAGCTCACCTCCAACTATGCATTACCTTTCCATACAGCACCACATGGTCTGTTCTATAAATGGGACTGGTGAAAACAGCTGGGTTTGAGAAACAACTACTGTGCACACCAAAGGTCATTTCACCAGTCTGCTTTAGAGCACAGATATACAAACAGTTGAACAAGTACGTCTGAGAGAGCAGCAACCTGGGGTGAGGCAAAAGGCTGCGGTGGGAACATCTCACTACAGATTTGCCTTCAGAGCAATTCTAATGAAGAACTGTGCCCTGGAAAGTAATTTTGTGGAGTTACACTGAGCACTGCTGCGAGGCAAATAGTAACACATTAGTTAAAATAATCTGTTTACATTCCCTAAAATCGATGGAAATTTAAGATTTTCTCTTCTAAAAGCACAGTGAGAAGGCAAATAAAACAACTTGCTGAGGTTATCTGCAGCAGATTGTGGTCATTTTAACATAAGTCAGATCTGAATCCTAAGCTACCTACTGCTGGCCCACTGAAAGGCTGTCAGGGTTTCCAAAAATACATGCTCTTAACTGAAATACCACATATGCTCTCAGCTGAGTTGCTTACTCGCCACCCGCACCATACCCCCACCACCCCCCAGCCTTTATTTATTGGACCTCTCTGGTTTAAATTGATTTTGCTATCTTTTTGTTCATAGAAAACTAAAAAAAGGGCTAAGGGAATTCATATATCTTACACTATGCCGCAACAGAGTTTATATGGCAATCCTTCATTGTGAAAGGATGCAGGCTTTACAAAATCAGAAGTCTAAGCTACAATGGAAGTTATCTCTTAAAAAAAACCAAGATCAGCAGTTTTAGACTAGATAAGAACTTCTCAGATAGGAAAACACATACCCTGGCTAATAGCAGCAAATGTCTGAGTCTCTGAGACAGGTGGTTAGACAGGGAAGGGTGAGTAAACTTTCCTTCTGATCCTATTCCCTGCTGTTGTTGCCACAGCCATCTCTTCTCACTTCCTATGACCATTCCCCATGCAGATTTCTCCTCTTACCCAGCCTTTCACACCCGAACCATCCCCTGAAAAATGAGAACCATGCCTGTTTCCGCAGGTGTGGGAGCAAGTGGCTTTCTTGCTGGCTTTGTGCTCTAGCAACCACTGCTGCTTCACCATCTGCTGCTCCTCTTTCGAATCTCCAAGCAGCTGTAAGTAAAGCCATTACATTCAGTTCACATTCCAAGTTTTTCTTAGCAACCACTAAGGCTGAAAAAGAAAATCTTTTAATGAAAACTGAGATTCTGTAGTCACTGCTTCAGTACAAGGTGTAGGCCTGTTGACATGAATCCGACCCATCTAAGAGTCTATCTAAACCATGGTTGAGGTGAACTGAGTGAGAGGAAAACCAGATGATTAGGAATTTTCTAGCAATGTAGATTTTTTTGTTGTTGTTGAGAAATGTCAATTTGCTGAAACTGAAAGTTTTCACAGGGAGGTAAGCAGCCACCTCATTGCAGCTGTGTCCCAGCTGGGAATCGGAGCAACATAAGAGCCTTGGATTCAGTCCTTTTGCAACCTAGCAGCCTGGGAGATGTGGTGCTCTGAGCAGCTCTTCAGTCCATTGGTTTCCCACTCCAACAACCTATCACTACAATACTACCAGGAATAGACAAGAATGTAAGTTATGGGGGTTTATGAGGTGAGATTTAGCCATTTTATTACTTAGAGGCCAGAAATAGCTGAATGCCACCGGGTTACAATTAGAACTTTTTTTCTAAGAGTTAAACATTAAAAGGTTAATCTCAAGACTACAAATCCATAGGGTCTGGTTTGATAACTTTAGGAATTTTAACAGAGGAAATTGTGTGAGAAAGTCCGTTTAAAAGTACTTATTACTGGTATGTGTAAAAGAAGTGCAATATGTCTTTTTCATGAATGTTTTTACTATCTCTGCCACTCAAAATATAATAGTATCTGTGTTCGTAGAGTATAGGGCCACACTAGGGCCATTTTACTAGAACGAATCTAAAATGCCATTTGAACAAGTGAATTTTTTTTGCATAAGCAATTGATAATGCAGAAAAAGCAAAAAATTAAAAATGCAAGTCATTGAATGAAATAATAAAAGACTCTAGAAGAGCCTGTAAGACAGAGATCCCTCAAATGTGCGAATTCTTCTCTTTTGACAAAGCAGATGAAAAGACTTGTATCAATAATCTACCAATTAGTGCTCATCGAATATACATTAATGGGATAGACCATAGCAGCCCCAAAGGAAGTGTAATGATCAATTGTGGCAATAATCCACAAATTAAAGATCCCTAATAGTATGCATTCACTTGATAGACTGCAAGCATTTTGAAAGAATGTTGCATTTTATCATGCCAATGATCCATGGATTCAGGGCTCACATTTATATAGCACACTGTAATGGATTTGAGGGAGCCATTAAGGTCTATCATGTCAATGATCCATGAATAATGAGAGTTGTTGGAGAAGTATCTTTCAGTCTGTGCTGCAGTGCTTCAAGGATGTATCAACACGGCTTAGGGTTTAGCAAGTGTAATACACTTTATGTAGCAGTCCTTGCACTTGTATTTACACAATGAATAATCACAGTGTAGAAAGCATATGACGGCAAAAGGAAGAAATGTTGCTTAAAGGGGAAAATAATGTTTTATTTTCTTTCAGTGCCTGAGATCAATTTCTGGCAGCAATAATTTCTTACTCCCTGCTTGGTGTTAATTCATATGGTGTTCATAATATCACTATAATCAAAAGCATGTAGGCTACAAGCAACCTTTGCAGCATGATAATAATCAAGGATGTCATCAAGGTGGAATCAACAGTGCTGTGAGGGGTTAGGTAATCCCCTGATAATGACTTAAACAAGGACTTGTTCAGTGTTATGTAAACTCCTTTCTATTTCAGTTTGAAATATTCTGATAGCACTTGATGATCACAGGGTATGTGTAACAGTAGGTGTGACAAGCTTTCTAACCAAGTCTTCCCCAGAACACCATGTCTGCACAAAGATCCAATCAGCTTTAAAATAAATCTTGATCAAATATGGGCTCTTCCCATAGGTGTCCAAATATTGGAAAACTCTCAAGCTCATAGTCTTGAAGGAATGTGTGAAAAAATACTTTATATATTTTCTCAAAATGTTTATACTAATGTGTTTCAGTGCACAGTTTATAAAGATGCTTGTTTTGAGGTTCTTCCATCCACCCCAATCTGCAATTAGCTTCCTTACAAATTACATTCTCCTGCTCAGGATCTCCTCAAAGACAAAGTAAAGTTTTAGCCCTGAGAACATGTGAAGGGGAGGAGGGATACATGTCCTGCCCATGCATGGCTTGGCAATATCATCCTGCTGTCTGTTTCTCGGGGACTGGCTGTCTGAATGTCTGTGGATGCTCTTGGGAAAGAAGGGACACTTTTTCTGCAGGATGTAGGTGGCGGGAGGAAAGGGGACAAGAGGAAGGAGCTGGAAGCAACATTCCAATCCCAGCTTGTTGCCACATCCAACTCTTCTGGCAGGAAGGGAAGCAGAGGAAACATTTCCTGCTGTGGCTAATGCTTTTACAGGCTACTGCAGTCTGGCTGCAGTCATGTACAGACAACTGCAGCCTATTGGATCACAAGGCTAGGAGCCAGCCACTGCAGCTGCTAAGTTTGGACCAGATTTGAGGGTAACTTCTTCAGACTGTGTATAAGGAAATTTGAGTAGAGATCAAACAAGATGTAATACGAGTGTTGGCAAATTCACCAGCACAGCACGTAGTGACTTCTACAGTCATTGAGTCTTAGTTCAAGCTCCATTCAGAGCAGTGGAAATCCTCCCATTCCCATCAGAGGTTGTTTTTTTCCAGATGGAAAGTTATAGTTACAGCTCCAGAAGAGCTCAGTCTCTCTTTTATAGTCAGGAGTGGGTAACAGGAGATAACTTCAACCAGTCTTTCTGGTGGACATCCCATGTACTCTCTGCCAATAGTTGCAAAAAACTCAAAATTGTACCCCTGGATAGCCAACTGCCTCACTCTTTTCCCTCATCTTTGTAGCTTGATTTCTCATTCCCTCCAGGGCAGATGGACCAGATGTAGTGCTATTGCTATACGCTCTAAAGCTAATGAACTGCACACAGAGCTGAGAATTTGGCCAGGTGACAGTGCCTCATACAAGGATTTGCTTTCCCTCCACCCCAGAATGCATTCTTCTTCTTCCTTTTTGAATGGAAAGCAATTACAGCCAATGCCTTGAAATGTTGCTAAAATAAGCCCTAGTTTAGTGCTACTCAAAGTAATTCAAATGAAGCATATGAATGTTTATGAGTTAAAGAAAAAGACTTCATAATTTCCCAGTATTTAGAATTGTTTTTTGTTATCTTTTCACATATTCCTTTCTGTTTCTTCAAATTATTTCTGCTGAAATAGCAATCTTTTTCTTCAGTCCTTGTCTGCTTTACCAGTTTCATCTTAAGGAAAGCCACAGCACAGAATTTGTGCTACTATAGATTGTTTCCATGGTTAGGACTGTGAAGTCATAAATATAGGACTGTGAAGTCATAAATATAGGACTGTGAATTCATGGCACTACCAAGCTGAGATGTGGGGTAATAAGGGAGAACATTCCTTAGATGCCAATATCTTCAGCAATATCTAGTGCAATGTAAAATGTTACTAGCAGAGGAAATTTATTTTTGTGCAGTTGATATTTATAATTGCAGAATATATGATATTTATATTTATTTATATATGATATTGATATTTATAATTGCAGAATATATGATTTGTAGAAAACTTTGGAAAAGATTCTGGTCTTTGGCTACTTCCATTAACATGAGGTTACAACCCAAAAACCAGGGGATGTGCATAAAGGCCATTAATGTGGTAAATGTAAAGGAAGAGAGAGTTCAGAGAAATCTCAACCTGTACTACCATCTACCACCTGGCCTCCTGGTTCAAGGCTAAAAGCTAGAACCAGTGACAGAGCTGGACTCTTTAAAAAGCATGGGCTGGAATATGTTTTTAGGTTCCAAGGTCACTAGATGGGAAGCTTGAAGTTTGCATCAAGTGTGAGCACCTAAAATGAAAGTACATCCAGATGAAATATAGAAACAGTTCACAGAGGAAAAAACGGTCCTCAATTTTTCTACTGCAAGATCCTTACAACTAGTCTGGAATTAGGTGTCATACTTTTTCTGTAGACGGACATAATGTCAATTCAAGGTAGAGAATCACTTTTTTGTTCCCATGAGTTAGGGGGCTTTTGTTGGAGAGGCAACATCAGGTTAAAATTCTTTGACACTGAAAACAAGTTGAAGCTTGGTTTCCTACTGGTTGGGTCAATGCAGTGTGCTGCTGTGGAAAAGTTAAAAAGGGGTATGAAATTTATCCTGTGAATAACCTGTTCTTGCGGTCATGCTCAGAGCATGAAAAATGAACCAGGGGATTTAGGTAGAGAAACAGTTTCCGGATCTCGACTAAGCTTAGTCAACAGGATATTTGAACTAACATTCTGTATGCTTGAATACAGGATTGCATGTGTCTAGAAGATTTAAGGTCCAAAGATGTTTATCGACGGAGACTAGAGAGCAAGAGAGCTGAGGAATGGGGATCATTCATTTGGATTCAGATGTGTTGGTATTTCACAAGAGTGCAAACTGAATCAATTCTTGGTTCCTCTGCAACATTCCATCTTTCCAGTTCTTGGGTTTTTTAGAAAATAATGATACAAACACATTCCTCTTTTTTAAGTAGAAAATTTTGAAAATCATACAGAGGAAAAATAAGTTCAACTACTCACAAGCCAGAAACTCATGATTCTGGTCCAGAAACACTAAAAAAAATAAAAAGAGAGAGAGAAAGGGTAAAAGATATCTTACAAGAAATACAAAAGAAAGGAATATTCAAAAGATACAGCAAGAGATTGTTCATTATTATTTTTAATGAATTTGAAATGTTGGTGAAAATAGAAATATGTCTGGTTTAGTGATATAGATCTGCCAGCCTACTTACCTATTGAGGGTTATTTTCAATCTATTTTAAAGGGTTTAATTTTACATAACTGCAATTCCACATTAACATATGAATAGCTTATGAACATATACTATACTAACAACTTATTCCAGTTAGGGTTTTCACAGAAATAACATGAAATACCTCTGCATGTTATTGTGAAAAAATGGGGTTACATGAACCAGTGAACAGGAAAGTCACAGTAGTAGGTTCATGGTGGTCAAAACACAGAACAGGTCATTCATGTCGCACTTCCCCTGCCCTGTAATTCTCTGTCATGAAATTCTGAGATGTGGCACCAGAATCTGACAAAGGATGTGTACTTGAGTCTCTATGTGGTGGGGGTAAGAGTAGAAGGTAGAAGAGTAGAAGCATTCTGTCCTTTTCCTTGCCTCTGAAATTTTACTGTATTATCTGTAGTTATTATGGAAAATTAAATGTAACAGGGACTGTAAATTTGAGACAACTTGTTTGTAGATGAACAATATATAATACATAGAGCATTGAATTACCTTTCAATGAGAAATTTAAGATTGTGTTTATATTAAAAGGGAATAGTGACAGTACCCAACTCTCCACAAAAACTGAGGGGGCAATAGCAGTCATCTGTGCCCAGGCTTGCTGCAGAGAAATTTGAGGCTTTGTCATGGTTTAACCTCAGCCAGAAGCTAGAACCACACAGTCACTAGTGGATTCCCCCTAGTTTGGGTGGGGAGCAAATCAGAAGAGTAAAAGTGAGAAAAAAAACTCAAGGGTTGAATTAAAAACAGTTTAATAGATAGAAGAAAAGCCACGCATGCAAGCAAAGCAGAACAAGAAATTCCTTCACTACTTCCCATCATCAGGCAGGTGTTCAGCCATCTCCAGGAAAGAGGGCTCCAGCATGTGTAACGGTTACTTGTGAAGACAAACACTGTCACTCCAAGTGTGCCCCCTCCTTCCTTCTTCTTTCCCCATCTTTGTGTACTGAACACGAAGTCATATGGCATAGGAAAACAAAAGGCCTTGACTGCCTATCAACTACTGAAAATACCAGTATGCTACCAAAAGTATTTCTCATTCCAAATCCAAAGCATAGCACTGTAACAGTTGCTAATAAAAAAGTTAATTCTATCCCAACTGGAAACCACAACAGGCGAATAGTCATTTTCCGGCTGAATAAAAATGAAGAGTTGCAAAGGCACAGTTGAGAAAGAGGATATATTCCTTTCTTTGGGGATTAATCTCCAGAAGGTGGCCTCTGGGCAGCAGCTATATGTAATGAGAGTTTCGTTTGCTACAGTTTGTGACTCTTGCCTCTTGTCTTTTCTCTGTGGACCTCTGAAACTGGCTGCTTCTTCTCTATAATCCTCCTTCAGGTAGTGCAAAACTGCAATTTGACCTCTTCTTTTCCTTCTGTACTCCAGGCTAGGCAAAATTCATTCCTTTAACCTCTGTTGTATGTTGTGTTGTCTGGCACCCTAACCGACCATAAGTGTCCCTTCACCAGACTCTGTCCTTTTTGTTGATGTTTGTTCTATCTCAGAACTGGACAGAATATTGCAAGCATGCCAAGCAGAGGTTAATTAGGTTTTCCCTTAGTCTGATGGCTCTTCCTAATGGAGCACAGTATGCAGATAGTCTTTATAACTTCCTAGTAAACACACAAGGCTTTTACAAGATGATTTAATAGGACGTTTTACCAGGCCTGGCTCAAAAAAAAAAAAAAAGAAAAGATGCAATAGATGACAGCTGAGAAAAAACTTGGTCTGTTTGAGGCAGTTTCATAAAATTGCTTAACTAAAAATTTTGAATTGGGACAGGAGAGAAACTCTCGCTTTCTAGTTGAAGTAAAGTCAATAGATGTGGCATTTTTCTCCCAAACTTGTTTTCTATTTTTTCATCCTTACTGCAACCCTTTTCCAGCTGGATTTGAATTTTCTTGGTTTAATTTCTTAGTTGCATGAATTTTCTCTTGATATTTACCAGACAAATCCATGTGCTGGAAATGCAACAGTTATCAGTTGGGTATACAAGCACTGTATAACATTGTAGCCTTTTATTGTTTCTAGTACAGAATAATCTTGTCATCATCTGAAGTGTCTAGAATATGACTGGCTTACTATGATATAAAGACAATTCTGTAAAGTTTAATAAATAATTGCAATTTAAAATCTTAAAATACTATGCATGCAGATTCTGTCTGATCTTCTACTGAAATTCCTTTTAATCCATGATCAGTTAATGTTCCATAAAAATTAAAGGTTCCCCAACAACAAAAGAACTATGGCTCATTGCATAGAAAAATGAGCAGGGAGTACAGTTTCTTGATTAGTTAATAATAGCAAAACATTAACTTTCCCAAGGTCTCTGTCAGCTCTGAAAGCACCTCCTATTGTATAATATCCGTTTATAAAAATGTACTTTCAATATGTAGTCTGAAAGAAAGAATATACAAAATGTGGATTTCCTGCTTCTACAAAGCTACCAAAAGTTCAGTGGTACTGGCACAGTGTACTGTGTCCCCTTCGTATTAAGTTCAACAAGTACAAGACAAACACGGAACCAAACTTGGCAACTGTTACTCAAGTGTGCAATCCCTCTTCCTGAAGGAAGTTCAATGACATATAACTCCAAAGGATAATTTCTGTGAAAAATTAAGTATTCTCCTGAGTAAATGCTGTAAAGGAGGTCATGTATCACTGAACATTTCCACCTGCAAACTAATTCCAGTAGTAAGTGTAAAACTCGCAAAGTCACAACTCAATCTGTCTGAATTTGGTATTTTGGAGTATGAGGTAACTATTTAAGTAAGAGACTACCATAATAAATCTCTCTTTTTATTTCCTTGAAGAAATAATTCACAGATTAAATAATTTTCTTTCTGCTGTAAACGTATTTGTGGTTTCACTGAAATTAGTAACAATATGGGATCATACCATACTGAATAGTTTTGGGTGGGAAAAAAAAAATTGATTTGCAAAATGGAAGAGAGGGTAGTGGAGGCCACCCCTCACTACCCCTATTACCCTTAAATGGCCTACTGGTGATAGGTTCATGCAAGACATGGGTAGCTAAGGGCTTCTTAATGACAATGGGGTTTTCCTAAAAAAATGTTTACATATTAAGTCAAGCGGTTATTAAAAGAAGCATATCCCACTTCCCTCATATCATTATGTTATTGAATAATTCTTAATATCTCCATAGATTAATTGCTATGTTATTTGCATGTTATTCCAGGTGAGCTGATGAAGCAGTAGTCATTGCTCCTCCTCTCCTTGGGGAGAAAAAGATGATGAGAATGAAATGAGAGAACAATTACAATGCAATAAGGTGAGAACAAAGGAAGAAATACTAGTGAGGTTTTGATTTAATGCTTTATTTTTTATGGCTAATTTGTATGCTTTTATAATCACACATTTTCAGTTTTCCCTAAGTATGACTTTATCTTTTCTGCCTTCTTAGCCAAGCCCATCACCATGATAAGAGATTACTTTAGGTGGTTTAAAGGTTGCAGAGTGCAAGGAAGAGATGATTGTGATGGACTGTCACATATCCAGCACAAGTTTGTCTGTGCTAAGTCTCAGCCTGCCCCACTTAGAAAACTTAGTGGTCATCATTTCAAAAGAAATTAAGAAACCCACCCCCAATTCTTTTACTGCAGATATTGGGGTACTCTGACACATCAGATGATAATGTCCTTTTTTTTTTAATTCTGCACAGATATATCTGACTTTGGATCTAATAATAAAGAATCTTCATTAGAGGAAGAATTAAATATTCTGGATATCTAAACAGTCTGAATCCAAACGTTGGCTGTAATTTTGTTTGAACAAGTGAAGTTCAGGACAGGCCAGGGACCGGGTTCCTATTTAATCTGCCTCAGTAATCTGAGCCACAGGTTTCAAGAAATGAACATAAAACTGAAATATATAACAGGTAGTTTGCATACGAGTATCCTGCAAAGGAGATGTATGCCTGTAACTGTTGACAGAAAGCTGTCTCACTTAGTTTTAAACATATATGGAGCTGTAGAGAAAAGTTTTGATGCAAAACTATGTTTCTTCAGGTAAGATTTAATTTGGGATTGTGATGGATAGTAACGCGTGAGCAGCAAGCAAATACATTAATTTCTCCTTGCACCAATAGGGAAAAAGATCACAGCAGACCAGTAAATATAAAGCCCAGAGGTGAGAAAAGAGTGTATCAACCATGAAATTGTGTTAATTCAATAATTAAAGTGAGTCTCAGTTCAAATATAGGCTCTGGTTGTGTAGCAAAGATGTGACAGAACAGTTGGGAATGGCAGCCCATTACACTTGTATCAATTGTCAAGAGAAAAGGGTTCAGTAAATCGAACATTCTATGAACACTACAGCATATTTAGCCCTGGACTAGATATCATCTCATTAATCAAATCTATACACAGGGAGTGAAATTTCCACCTGAGCTTAGTTTTGAGAAAGAGGTAGTGAGAAGTGGGAGTGTCTTGTCTTTGTTCCCAGACACTACAGCAGAGCCAGGCTTTGCAGTGCTTTTCCCAGCAAGAGAATGAAAACAGTGCTGTAGGGGGAAATTAATTATTATCAGGGACATTCCAGCTGGATATCTATGTAGCTACAAAATGAACACATTTCAAGGAGTTGAGCGTTTCCTGCTGATCATTTTAGTTTCCCTTGTGCTTTAATGGTTTCAAAACTTTTATGCAAAAGCAAGTTCCTATTGGGGCTGGACAGAAATTTTGTATCTGATTTTGCATTTTCAAATCTTCATTAGTTTTCCATATGCAGTCCCAGAGACATGCAAGACAGAGAGAGACCCCTAGACAAAATCAGCAGCCTGGTGTGGGAATCGTCTTCTGAAATCTGGATTTATCTCATGTTTCCACTCCCAATGTAAACCACCTGCTTAAACAGGCAGGTTTTGTCTGGGTTTGTCTGAGACCTATAAAAATTCACCGATGGATGTTTCAGAGAGAGATTAAAGTAGCCCACAGAGATATGATTAATATTCTCCAATGAAATGTGTTGCAACAGAGGCAAAGTAAGGAGTGAACATCCCAAGAGTGTCTTGGCCATTTGGCTGCGCACTAGTTAGTGTTTCTTGTCAACATAAATTCTCTCCTTCACCTGAAAAGGCATCCAGATGGAAGGCTTTTATTCTTCACAACTCAGAGATATTCTGATTAAGGAAATGTCTCATTAAGAAGTTCCCAGCCATTTCCTGTTTCTAGTGTTCTTGGACAAAACCCTTCAAAATGTAATCAGCAATAAGATTAGATCCGTGACTGACTTATTAGAAGCATATTAAAGACTTTACAGCCATGCCACTTTTCTACTGTCTCTCAACAACCATTTTCATTATCAACCACAAAATTTAACTGTTAAGTACAGGTGGAGGAGCGCTTTATGTTCATTATTTGCATTCATTGTAAAAAAAAAAAATCAAAATAACTCCAGCATTCAAAAAATTGAAGCAAGCATATGGCCTTACAGTACACAGTTGGAAATTATTGTGGCTTGCCTTAAAAGCTCCTTCAGTATTTTTTATGACACTAGTCTCACCATTTATACAATATTACTCAATATGAAAGTGGATCTGACAATTTCAGAATAACATTCATGAGAAATAAAAGCTGTATGACAGAAGGGTAACAGACATGAGTACACAGAAATTTGGCCTGAACAATTAATGAAACTTAATTATAGAACCAAAATGACAGTCCTTCATTTCCTGGTGCTCTGCTTCCATGCGTAGTTATATCCACCTTATGTTTATTCCATTTAATAAAATATGTTCATGAATACCTATACTATTTATATATACTAACATTCTTGAATTTGTTTGAAAAAATTAATTCTTTTTAGAAGTACAAATAAAACAATAGCTGATGAAATGTATTTTTTGGCTGATAATGAATCAGGTATTTTGACTAACCTATTAACTACTTAATTATTGAAAATAGTTCCTTACCAAACCCTTTGACTGTGAAATAATTTTCCATTAAGAGCTGAATCAAAATTTCATTAACTAGATAAATGCACTTTTTCAAATCACAAGTAATTTTCTCTGCTTTCCCCCACTATATGCAAGTTTTCTTACTGATTTTAGAATCAAGTTTCCCTTAGAAGCTGATAACTAGTAGTTAAGGAAAAAAACACTGACCACAGTAAATTATAATATACACCCTTGGATTTGCTACTTTAGAACAAACAACTATGCTGAAAATGCAACAGCATATTTAAATAGCTGGTCATTTTCTCAAGACAGCTTCTAACACTTGAGGTTTTTCTTTATTTATATATTTCTTGAGAAAAAATTGATAAATCGTAGGTATGTACCCTTACAAAAACAATTCTGCAGACTTAATGATGTCAGTAGGAATTTATTTTTCTTGAAATATCATTTGTTGGTGGCTTGACATTCCTTTTCTTTCTGTGTGTGACCTAACACACAGTGAATAAGTTATTTCATTTTGGTTTATAGGAAATGTGCAGCACCAGACAATTTTATGCCACTTAGAATTAAAAAACATTTAGTATAAGGAGTTTTAGCCTGTAGTACGGAGCCCTCCAAATGACTGCAAAGTATTTACTGGAGGTCTGGCTGGGAAGTACTATCTCACATTCTATCATTATCTTCATGTTCTCCACTGAGAACAATAGGTTTGAAAGGAGTAGAAAAGGTTAAACAAAAAGTTAGTTAAACAGTACACTTGCACATTTTGAAAAACAAAATCTTCCTGGTGCCATCAGGAAACTGTCCCTTGCAACTTCTCATAAAACTTGATTTTAATCAAAGTTACATTTTTGTCACTAAATTACTCTTCATGTCAAAATGTCTTTATAGAAAGTCAACAAAATATTTTTGTTATTAAAAATAACTAGCATTTACAAAGTACCTAAGAACTTTTCATATCATTATGAACATTTTTCTGCTTCATATTGTTATTTTATTATAATAAATAGGAATTCACAGATATAGAGACTTCACTGGAGATATTAGGCTCTTTTTAATTTTAAAATATTAAGTAACAAAATTGTATTATAAAAAAAATTACTAACAAAATACATGTTTGCAGGACACAGAGACTTGATTTACCGTGTTTGTTTTATATTAACTGCAATTTACGTTTCTTGTTCCAAAGCAGATGGAGAGTAACAGTATCAGAAAAACACAATTTATTAGCAACAGCTATGACAATATTATTCAGAACTTCAAAAATAGGCACCTCTGTTTCTCAGAAAATTAAGAAAAATAGACAAGTTGCCTATCTGATCAACTTTTTAGGGAAAACCTAACTATAAAAAAAAACTGAAAAAAGCATAATTCCCGGTCTACAGCTGAGACAAGACAGCTACAATATGGAATTAGCTTGTACAGATGAAAAAAATAATACTTTTCTGTTTCTTCCCATCACAGTAAGTATACTTCAAACCAACAGTCTCCAGTTTTTGATGGCTAATAAGTAGGAACTTGTTGGAACCTCAGACTTGATCAGTTTGTTGGCTTGAACAATAAGAGAAGTGGTCCTCTGTGCTTTTGATGACCATGGTAAGAACGTGTTTCAGGGCAAAAAATATTGAAGAAGTGCTGCCTTGTGTAACAACTTCCGATTTCTGAGTAAGTAGCAGAACATTTTGCTTATGGAGGCCTTTTATGCACAATAGCTAATTTTCCACTAATATCAACTGAAACTTGACAAATGCATAGGCACACACATCCCCCCACATGTCTGTGTATGTATATACATACATAAACATATATACACATATATTTCTACATATATTTGTCAAGCCATTTCTACTTACAGCTGAAACCAAAATGAATAAAACAATGGAGGGAAATGCAAAACTAAAGGTTTCTGAAGCTCTCCCAGCTATCAGAAAGAAAAATCATTTCTGCATGTTTCCTTTCAAATGGTGGTTGATGGTTTAAAGCAGCTTCTAAATTTCAACTTACATGAGTGATGGAAGCTTCAAGTAAGCCTCTGATCCTGTGATTCTGCATCATTCCATCACAAAGTCTTTGTAGGTATTCTAAAACATATTCCTTAATGTTATTCATCAAGGAATATATTACATAAATATTCTTACTGAATATGGGGAATAATTTGGTGTTGTGTTTTTGTTGGAAGTGATATCAATAAACATAAAGGAAAAAGGAAGTATTAAATAGGGAATTAAATTCTGAAAAAATATTGTATTTCTATATATAAGTAAATTAAAGCCTAATGACAAGAAAAATACTTTGGCACTATTTTTGATGCAGCTGAAGGTGATTATGTCTGTAAGTCCCCTAAGGGACACAGATATGATACTGGCATGAGGCTGAAGGCACTTTTCGCAGGGGAGTGATACGCTAGGAACAGAGGTGTCCTGAACATATCTTACAATATATCCACAAGACGTGCCTTTAGCTCTCCACATACTAATTTACAAAATTTGAAGCTTGAGATTCTTCCTCAGACATACATATTTGCCAGTGTATAGCATTACAGCACTTTTATTTTCAATATTTTCATTACTTTTTTTTTTTGTTTTAATCAGCTGCAAGTGTTGGAAAGTGAGCTGTTCCTTTGAAAGCATAAGGTCAGATGAGATGAGATGAGATATCATGAGGGCATTGAGGAAGCATTTGAAAAATAACTTCTGTAAACAAATCTTGTATGGGACCAAGTTTTCCATAGGGCAACTAGGAAGTGAGAGTTCTGTGCCTTTCAGTTGGATGCCTCTCACATGAAGTGGCTGCTGGTAAACTCTGAGCCATTTTTTCATTTGTTAAACACTCATGCTTTCAGCTAGGATCAACCATGGGCTGCTATGGACTGCTACCCTCCCTAACTGCTACAACTCTTGTACAGCAAATTGCCTTGAACTGCAGGCACAAGTTATACAGCCTGCTTAAGACTCCTCACAACTCAGAAATGCTAGTGTTTCTGCTTAAAATAAGAGACAAAAGCAAGTGAAAACATCTTTCACTGTGCTGTTTAGTTTTAGTATACAGCTTTTACCTAATAAATTATTTGTTTTTTATAAAACCAGGACACAGAGAAAATCTGAACTCATATTTCATTTCTCGTCAAATACTGCCGGTCTGCCTGAGTGATTATTACTTAACAACCTTTGTGATAACTACCTGGGTCTTTCTGAGAATAGTACTGAGAAGTACTATTAAGTCATTAAAATAATCCAAATGCTTAAAGGTAAGTCCACAGGTAACTATTTTGCCAGGTTTATATTTTAATGACTTTTGTTTGTTAATCTGACCACAGAAAGGTAATTCCTTCAGTTTCAGTGGGGACCTTGTCTCCACGCACTTTCAGGGACACACAAGTTTCAACAGTAGAAAAGTAGTGTTTTCCATAGACCCAAAACTTTTCTTAGGTCTCCTTCTTCATGACTTAAGATTAGTGGTACCTGAAAATGAATCCTTTTTAAATAACTATGTCTTTTAATCTGATACATGATCCTTGCATACATTAATGTATGCATTATGCCAATTTTGCATGCTTCCTCACCAAAAATACCTTTCTTACCTAGAAAAAATGTCATCGAAATTATATTTTCCTCCAACAACAAAATCATAACCCTTACTGCAAATTTTCCAATAAATGTCTTTATTTGGCGTATTTTCACAAAAGGAAAAGGGATGTAGCAGCAGTACACATTACTAATAGTTTATGTTCCCACATGAGAATGCAAGAGTTCAATGGTAAGCATGGCAGAAATTAGTACGCTTAGTCATATTAAAATGTATTTTTATAAACATCCTGTGAGAGCATCATGAAGTAATACTATCTCATTTCAAGAACCAAAGTAATTTCAGATATTATTGCCAACCATTCTGACTGGAGGAGGATGTATGTTTCTGAATGCCTTCTTCCATCCAGGAGAAATGAAAAAGGGAAAAAAAGAAAAAAAACCTCAAATGTGGATGAGTATTTTTAATCTTTTTCTCTAAGTGCACTGTTTCTTAAACCTTGAATTCTGTGACTCTTGATATCAGGGACACACTTACTGTATCTCTTCATTTTCCTGATCTGTGGAAGCAGCATTTTGTGATGCCTGGTTGAAGTAGTACACTTCAGAAGACACTCCATACTCTTGGCTCTGTACTGGGTCTGGTGGAGAAAGGGTTAATTTCTTCCCAGGACCTAGCAGGGACACAGGTATTCCATCCCATGTGGGCCATGCCCAGGGCCGTGGCCAGAGCTAGCTGGAGAAAGGGGAGGGATCGGAAGAGGAAGTGCCCCTGGGAGAAGGACAGGGAGCAGAGCGGTCGGGTCCGTTTCGCGTGCGGTCGGCAAGCGGCGGTATCATAATCGTGGCTATATATTTCTTTGTCAGTGTTATTGTTGCTGTTTCTTGTGCCCTTTGCTGTTCTGTTAAAGTGCCTTTGTCTCAACCCGCGAGTTTTTGCCTTTTTCTTTCGATTTTCCCCTCCTGGTCGCAGCGGCGGTTAGCGCCCTGCTCAGTGCACGTGGCTGCCACGTGGTCCTTTGTTGCCGTCTGAGGCTAAACCACGACACCCATCACCTGGGACTTGGGAGAAGAGACCGACCCCCCCTGGCTACACCCTTCTTTCAGGGAGTTGGAGAGAGCAAGGTCTCCCCTCAGCCTCCTTTTCTCCAGGCTGAACACCCCCAGCTCCCTCAGCTTCTTCTCATGAGACTTCTTCTCCAGACCCCTCAGAGTCTTAAGGAGGCCTTGTCCAGAAACAGGATGATAGCAGACATAATACAAGGAACATATGCAAAAAAATGAGACATTCTTCACTGTTTCACAGACATAAAAAGTCCCCATCCATTTTTTCAACAACTTATAAGCTTCATTTTAGATACTAAGTTCCCAGCTATTAAATTTATTAGAACCAACAAAATTAATGAAAACCAAAGAGTTAAAAAAAACCCAAAACCAAACCCAGACCTGGCAGCGAGCCCAACAGAAGTAATCGAGAAAGCAGCAAATGCATCATTACACAGTATTAGATCCACATAAAAGCTTGCAGGTGTGAGAGAGGGTGAAAGGCTTGATGGACAGGAACGCGAGCTGGTGGGATACAGCACCGCGGTGCCAGAAACTTGGTGCCCTCTCCTGGACAAAATCAATCTTTTTTTTTGCCAATTTAGGCAATCACAGAATTGTTGGAGCTGGAAGTCCCGTGCAGGGTTGCCCAGAGCACATCACTCAGGAACATCCAGGTGGGGCTTGAAGATCTCCAGAGAAGGGAACTCCACACCCTCCCTGGGCAGCCTCTTCCAGGGCTCTGCCACCCTCACCCCAAAGAAGTTCCTCCTCAGATGGGAGTGGAATTTCCATGTTCCAGCTTGTGCCCTTTGCCCCTCGTCCTGTCACTGGGAACCCCTGAAAAGAGTCCGGCTC